>OX439136.1:20136985-20604631 GCA_949318235.1 Ecdyonurus torrentis | reverse complement strand
GTAGTACACAGGCTGCGCGCTTGCCAAAGTCGTGCAACCTTATTTTACTATAACATATGCAAATCTCTTTAAGTAAACGTAGAAGGTGATTAGATGACAATGAATCATACATATGGTCCTTTATATCGGGAAAGAAATCGTCTACTTTGCTACCAATTTGTGCTAGTACAGTGTTGCTTATAAGTAAGTTTATGTTTGGAATGTGAAAAATAGAACCATTATTTGATTTATATAACTTTCTTATTATTTTTTCTGTTGCGATACATATTTCAACTACACCTGCAGATGGTACTTGCAAACCTCCCCTATTTTTAGACCTTAACAATGCCAGTCTGGAAATATGAGTGTTGTGATCAGTACCATAACATAAAACTTCATCAATATCATAATAACAATTTAAAGCAGTATGACAAGTTGGACAATGCACTCTTTTTTTTACCATCAACACTACTTTTCCTGCAATATACGCAATAATATTTTCTGCAACAATAGACAATTGAGGCTCATCTTCAAGAGTATAAAGGTATCTCATTAAATCGTGTTCATTTTCGTCGTCATTAATTTCATTTTGAATTAGTTCTATACCAAATTTCCTACCTAATGATAAATCAAGAGCATCGAGCTCAATATTGTCGCATGCTTTATTTCTTCTTTTTTTTGATGGGGTAACAAATAAAATAGAAGTCGTATCTTGCTGACTAACATTTCCGTTGCCACCTCGTATTTGATTACGTATTAACAATCTTTTAAATGCTGATTTAAATCCTGCACAAGTAGGGTTATTATTCCAACCTCCTCGAGCTCTTACAGCGCAAAAAAATAGTTCTATATGATCTTGACTTAATTTGTAAGTTAAAAGGTATTTAAGACGTGGTGAATCACCAGTACACAAACGATCAAATAAATTTTTTACACTTTTTAAACAAACAAACAGACCAATAAATGGAACTTTTTTTCGTGTTTCGTGCAAGGGTTTTGTTTGCATTGTTTTATTTTTACCTTTACCTACTAATTGTGGCACTGTTGTTAACCCTTTTATATAATTCATAGCTTTTATAAAAAAAGGTTCCCAACTTTTTTGATTATTTTTACTTAACGGAGCTTTATTACCTTTTGCTATTGGACTACGTGAGTTTAGATGATCAAAAGTACGATTAATAATCCTAATGAATTCAACTGTAGGGGCGCTCCCTGCAAAGTTAGGATCCTTCATTTTAACATCCATAAATTCAATAGCAGTAGCAACGCTCTCACTTAACGTTTGAACACATAAATTTACTTTCATAATTTGTTTTCGGAATTGTATATGTCGTTTAGTGAGTTTATTACCTAATCGTAGTACCTCTTTTTCTTGTAGATCATGTAAATTTAAAATATATCTCCACTCTATTTTTTCTCCTTTAGAATTTAAAATAATTTTTTCTGCTTCAAAAGAATTTCTTATTAATTTAACCATATGACATGCATCTAAAATAATGTAGACGTCTTTATTAGCTTGAGGATGTGGATGCGGAAAAGAACACACGGGATCAGCTACTGATATATCTAATTTTGCACCTAATTCTTCACATAAAGTCACATAAGGTTATACCCCCTTCAGTGCTAAAAATCTAAATTTATAAAAATAAATATGATAATTTAATGAAACGTATGAGGCTATATAATACAATAAAAATGTTTAATAAATTATTGTTAATGATTATCCTTCCAAGAGAAATAGAAATAATAATAATAAAAACCTAAACTCTTTTGAGGAAATTATAATTTTGTTTATCAAAAATGTTAACAAGTTACGTTTTTATATAGTTATAATTTTAATATTATTTACTCCAAATTTCATGTATATTTTGACCATGTCGATGAATATTGCGATATATATATTTTTAATTAATGAAGTCATGCTATTTTAATAATAATAATAATAATAGCTTTTAATTTTGGTATGTACATTTACATTATTTGAAACACTTTTGGCTCTGCAGTTTACAGATCAGAAATTTATTATATATGAGTAAAATGATAGTAAACATAAATAATTATGAATAAATAAATGGAAAGAGTAACACTAAAAAAAAAAAAAAAAAAAAAAAAAAATAGGGGGTATTTTTATGTATTACTTCATATTCTAAAAGAGAAATAATCCTATGAATCAATTGATTTGCAAATACCTAATTTTTTAGTTTTATTGAGTATTTTTAATTAATTTTTGAAAATCCAAAAATTGCGTCACAGGCATCAAGTTATGCATGTGGGCATAGCAAAAAGTTGAAGCTCGTGACGTCATTTCATGACTTTCAAAACTTAATTAAAAATAATTAATGACCTCAAAAATTAGAAATTCGCATATCTATCGATTTAGAATAATGTCCTCTTTTAGAATATGCAGTAAAATTACCCTCTAATTTATTTTAGTCTTCCTCATTGTTAGTTAATTTTTATATAGTATATCTAATCTATGAACAGCGCGTATTTGATTGCAAGTTTTTCTAAATAAAATTGTATTTATTTGTTTCACAGTAAATATATATATATATATATATATATATATATATATATATATAAATTAAAAAAAAAGGAACGCTTCCACTCATATTTAAGAGCCATCATTTTGTTGGTCAGGAATACACAGGCCAGCATAGGAAAAACGCCATTTTTATTATTATTATTATTATTTTTAATAGCAAACAAAACTTCAAACCTCAATCAAAGTCTTATTTCTAGGTCCTATAATACGCTAGAAGAATATGAGAGAAATGCGTTCAGTTAATATAAACTTTTATTTCTGCGAAAAATGAGGGAAAATAATGTTTCCCCTATATGCTGGCTAATGCATTAGGCACCACTAACATGGCGTCAAAGCGCAAAGATGTGAAAGGGGTCTATAATAAATAATAATTATAAACTAGCTAATAGATGAACACTAATAATAGACGTATAAATAAATATGATAAATTTATCATATTTATATGATAGTATTGTTTATTAAAAATATTTTTACAAATTTCAGCTTGAAATATAAACAAAAATACATTAAAATCATTACATTATACAAAATATATTATAACAACGATCGATTAGCTATAATGCTCTTGATGGCTCTTTTATGAATGTTTCATAATATATAATATGATGATGATGATACATATTATATTTTTTAGAGTTTATAATATTGTTTCCATAATAAAAGGGTATTAGTTTACAAAATAACTTGATATATTATTTATTAAATTATTATTTAATTAGTTATCATATTACAATTTGGATAATTTTTAATATATGAAAACTTTTTTTTTTTTTAATTTGCATATACGTATATGTAGAGAGTATAATATATTGTAGAATATGATATCTTATTACCTTAACAAGCTTTTTAATATCAAAATTTTGATATAATCAATGAAAAATAAAATACATGATGAAATAAATATTTTATATAATAGGTATAATATATTTTAGTTAAAGGAAAAAAATGTTATGATACAATTTAAAACGCTTTGAAATAATTTTTTTGGCAGTTCATTTTGATATTCTCTCTCTCTCTCTCTCTCTCTCTCTCTCTCTCTCTCTCTCTCTCTCTCATTTTTTCCCTTGCTATTTAGCTATAATTTATTTATAATGGATTTTTTTCCTCCACATTTATTTGTATATTTTATGCCATCAAAGAAGTTATTACATTTATTTCGTATTTATTTTGTATAATATAAAACAAAAACACATGATATCCATTGCACACCAAAATAGGGAGAGAGAGAGAGAGAGAGAGAGAGAGAGAGAGAGAGAGAGAGAGATAGAATGTAACAATTAAAAGATTTTTTTAAATTGGTATTTTTTTACTAAAACTATAATGAAAGAAGAAAAACAGTTTTTGCTCTCTCTCTCTCTCTCTCTCTCTCTCAAACATTTTATCATGAAATTCAATTTCTTTTTGTCCATATAATACAAATAAGGCTGTTAGGCTGATTATTTTTTCCTCACAATTTTTACAATCGTAGAGTGAAGAGAACAGAGGTCAGCTACACACATTGATCAGTAAAACGAAAAAAAAAAAAAAAAAAAAAAAAAACGAAAAAAAAAAGGGCGTAGATTGAGCGTGCTATGGTGTTAGTGAGCTGCAATTATCTTATCCCTTCCCCCCTTAAACCCCGCACCTTGATGTGCGGCAATAACTGTGATTATAATGCCAAAAAGTAAAAAGGGGGTGATTAGAGGGGAGGTTCCAAAATCTTTTTCTTTGGGGCGTGTCTCACTTTATATATATAAACGTTTACTTATATTTCTTCTTTTATAGTGAGAAATTTTGACAATATTTAATATTTAACTATAAAATTATGAAACATAAATGTAATAAACATGTCAAAATGAAATAAAAAAATTCGCATCAAATTGCTGTGGGAATTTTATGTATTTATAATTTTGCCAAGTATAATCAGTATTTTGGAAACAAAGTGAAACGTTTTGGAAAATGATTGTACAACAAAAATTTACTACTTTGAAATTCAAAAGTTTATTGATTGATTGATTGATTGATTGATTGATTGATTGGTTGATTGATTGATTGATTGATTGATTGATTGATTGATTGATTGATTGATTGATTGATTGATTGATTGATTGATTGATTGATTGATTGATTGATTGATTGATTGATTGATTGATTGATTGATTGATTGATTGATTGATTGATTGATTGATTGATTGATTGATTTTTGGTGTCAAAAAATATTATTTTATTTTTGGTAAAAAAACGACTTGAAATGTTTCAGGAATACGCTGAAACTGCAATGAACGAACTTCTCGGTTGGTACGGTTACGAGAAGATCGATAGCCGTGATACTCAAGGACTTCGTCTTCGACAATTTGCTTCTTTACACGGGGCTGCACGTGCTGCGGCTGCTGCAGCCTTACCTGGCTTGCCACGTGTTCCTCTACCTCGTCATGAAGTCACACCTAGGCGACACGTGTCGGCAGCTCTAGGTAGACGTCGTGCACGTGAGGAATCAGCTGACTCGAGGTCTTCAGATTCTGATGATGACGTCAGACCGACGAGAAGTGTTACTAACTCGAGTCCACCTACCTTGCCGCAAGTACCCGGTAAGTCAAATCTACCATGTAATTTTTTTTATTATTAATTATAATGTTGTTGTTGTTGCTGCTGTTTTCCCGCATCCCCAAAACCAAAAGTTGTGAATTTACGTGTTTTTTATTATCATTATTTTAATATAATGAGTTTCGATCAATATTCAGATTTATAATGAGTAATATAAATTGCTGTATGTATATCTATGCAACTGTATCTATAAAGCCTCCAGAAACGATATGCCGTAAATTCAATCTTTTCTCTTAACAAGTAAAAAAATAAAATAAAAAATAAAAATGTATGTATGGTCAAAGAAGCTGTGTGGAAAATTTCTTTTCTCCAGTTTCAATTAATTTATATGTCTATATACTTGGAACACACGCAATTTGATATGATACGTTATATAACATCTTATTTTTTATTATTTTTATTCCTACACGGTTTGGTGTGTTTTTCTTTTACCATTTTTTTCCCTTTTTTTAAGGAAAATCAAGATAATTAAATCAAT
Organism: Ecdyonurus torrentis; assembly: GCA_949318235.1. NCBI lineage: Eukaryota > Metazoa > Arthropoda > Insecta > Ephemeroptera > Heptageniidae > Ecdyonurus > Ecdyonurus torrentis. The sequence continues at coordinate 20,599,046 of OX439136.1, read as the reverse complement.
TGAAATTTGATATCTTATATTATCAAAGTTCATGCTAGTATCTCTATAAATATGATACATTATGGCATAATAATAATAATAATAAATAAAAAAAATGTTGATAAAAAAAATCCTTTTTTAATTAAACAAAATTCTCAATAACTTAAGAAAACATTGAAGATGAAAAAACAAATTAATGTTTTTAATTTATTCCATATGTAATTAAATTTAAAACTATAGACGAGCAAAAACTATAAAGCTATAGACCCATTTACTATATATTATGTAGTTAGTATAATCATTGTATAAATATATATTTATACTATATGATATAATTTACGCCTATAAAATCGAAATAAAATTTTATGACGTTGTAATATTTTTTTTTATTAACTCACCGTACAAAATTACTATTTCTTATTTACTTGTAATTTTTAAATCAAGTTATAAATCGTTACCGTCAGTTATTATTAAAAATCAACTTATATTTAAAATTTATTATTATTTTTAATGTGAGCACATCAGGGTTATTAAAATGTAATGCTTTTTTTTTTTTTTAATATGAAAGTGTGATAAAAAGAGGGCGGGGGAATTTATCCATTGTACCGAATGCATCTGTTTTATTCGAGTTAAACAGACAAATCGTACGATATCTGAAAATTGTGATTTCTGGCACCGAGGATTTACAGAAAAAAAATTATAGGTAACATTAATATTTCAAGTAATTCTCAGCATCTGTTTTATTAAAAATTAAAAATATACAGCGTGTTTTTATGGTATAACATTAATATTTTATTAGTTTTAAACGGAACTGCATAGTAGAAATTGAATCAAAGAAAAACAAATTATTAAAATGATTATTCAAATTATTGAAAATAATTGGTGCTGATGTAACAGGAAAAATAAATTGATATAATGAAATTATCACCTTTTAAAACCAATTTTATTCTAGTTGTAAGTGTGTGAATTTTTTTTTACGAATATATTTTGTAGCTATGTCGAATTAATAATATTTGGTACGAGTTGCGAGTAGAGAGAGAGAGAGAGAGAGAGAGAGAGAGAGAGAGAGAGAGAGAGAGAGAGAGAGAGAGAGAGAGAGAGAGAGAGAGAGAGAGAGAGAGAGATAATTGGGGGAGGAGTTTAAAGGCGTGGTACCTATAATAATGTCTATAAAATTTTGCTAAACACCCGTCTATCTTCGCCCTATTCACGGTACCATTTAGTATTATTATTATTGTTATTATATTTATATAAAAAAAAATACTACCCTATAAATACGTATGATATGTGAAGTTCTAATTATATAGTTTTTGCCGTGGGAAATATATAACTTCGATCTGTTTTTATTGTTATATATAGAAAGTGACGATCAATTTTATGTATTAAATCACGTTCAGATATATAAACAGGTAATATTGAAAATAATGAATTGGTTTTGATTCCTAAATTTATTATACTGTATATTATATACATATTAATAAGTATTATTTTTCCACATACATATTTCAGACTATAAAATTATATTAAAAAATAATTCAGTATACTGGATATTTAATAATAGATTGAAACATTTTAGTCTCGTTCCCAATGGACTTTCCTTAAGTGAAAATGCTAATTTTTTCAAATTAAGAAAAAAGTTGGATTGTTAAGTACCTCTTTAGAATGTTCGCTTAAGACATTTTTTTCTTAAATTTTTACGTAGACCTTTCACTAAACAATTTTTTTTTCTTAATTTTTCTTAAGTTTGAAGTTTGAAGAATTATTTGAATTTACGTAAGAATCAACTTGGGTTTGATTCTTACGTAAATTCAAATTAGCTACTTAAGAAAATTTAAGAAAAAAAATTCTTAAGTGAAACAATAGTTTCATTGTGAACTCCAATCGTTCTTAAGTAGAAAAAATTAGCATTTTCACTCAAGAAAACTTAAAAAAAGCCCATTGTGAACGAGGCATATTTTAATATAAATAAAAAATAAATCATAAAAATTATTATTGAATTTTAAGTTCTGAAATACGTATAATACCAGGGTATGGTACGGGTATGGTATACCCTGGCCAAAACAAGATCAGAGGTTTTTACAACCGGATATGCACTTTTTTTTAAAGATAAATACCAAAATTTTACAAGTGATCAGTGTAATAAAGATTATACGTGTTAAATGTTGTTTCTATAATTTGATTACAATCTGATGAAAGGGGGTATATGCTTCAGGTTTGTTTCATAATCATAACCTCTCTCATTTTAGCAATACTTGAAATATTTGAATTTTTCGCTATACAGTAAAAGAATATAAAATTATATATAATATAACGGTCTATAAAATTAAATCTGAAAATACAATAATAATTTAAATAAATAATTATTTATACTTCAACAATAGGTCATATATAGAAAAGAATTTTCATCAATCACCTTTTCTATATCCAATAATTCCAGAAAGTATAAATATATTATGAAAGTATATAGGTAAAACGCATAAAATTTCTTTTTCTCATACAGAGAGATATGAAGTTTAAAAAATAACCCGTCTCTTTAAACAACAATCTGACAAATGGTTTCAGATTTATGATCTTGTACTCTAGTATTATCATATTTTTGCGCTCATAGCATACCAATGAGTTAAACAAGACTTTTCTCTCTCTCTCTCTCTCTCTCTCTCTCTCTCTCTCTCTCTCTCTCTCTCTCTCTCTCTCTCTCTCTCTCTCTCTCTCTCTCTAAAACAGATTATTATATATTATAAAAAAGTATATAATTTGTTTCAAAAATATAAAGATGTATGACTCTATATAAGGTTAATTTTATTTTAACCTTTTTTCAATTGTATATTTATATATATATATTTTTTTTTTTCTTATGTGGGTGCTAAAGTACAATATAAAATAAAAAGAGAAATCATATTAGATTGAATTTATGGTTTAATTGAATTTATGTGCAGAATTATATTTTTGTGTTGTGTGTGTGTATGTGAATATTATTATATGATGCGCTTTATTATTATTTATTTGTGAAATATCCCTATTATTTTTAAATCAATTTTTATATTTTGATTTATTATATTATTGAATAAAAATTATTAAAGATAGAAATAAAATGTAATTATTTTAAGTTTTATAACGAATACTTTTTATGTATAATTTTAGTGTCAAAGTTCATGACCTAGTGTATGTAATTTTAAATTAGTTTATAACTTGTTAGGAATGTAAAATTTGAATTTTATTTCTGGTTGCTACAGAGGGTTTTCATAATATATTATGCTGTTAGCTTTTGTAATCGATGTATGTAGCATTTCTTTTCGAAATTTATAATCTGCTCATTCTTGACTTTGTTGTCAATTTTTAAGTGGTCACCTCAGTGCATATATGGCCAATTTTTAGCTTCCTGGACGTTAATTATAGGAAAATACTGATTACCCCCCCCCCCCCTCCCCCAAATTATAGACAGTGCAGTTGAATAGAATTTTAATTAATAATAACTTAATTGAGGCGTTGTGAGTGTTTGACACAGCCTAATTAAAAAAAGTTTTGAGAGCATTGCAACATAACGTACAGCAAAAAATAATAACATTATTGCGCACCAAACATATAGTTGAATATCTAGGATGATAAATTGGGTAGTTTAAACCAAAATATAATTTATTTTTTATTATTATTACTTCTTTTTTAAATCCCAGGTTCTTTACTGCAGTAAATTACACATATGTACCTACAAGTAGTATAAGTGTCATTGATGTCAAACCATCTTAAAACAGACAAATGCTTAAAGGTATAGATGCAGAAAAAAACATAAGCATTTATATCACAAAACACTTAACGGGACTAACATAAATAACATTAGTTTGTCTCAAAACCCAACTGTAGCTCCGTAGCAGTGATCAGAAAATTCGATTTATGCAACACGCACAGCATTTTCATACTAATTTTTGCATGTTTCTGACGTCATAAACATGAATTTTCACGCAAATTGCATACTTTACAGTTTTTTCACGCTCTCTCGTGGGGCTACATTAACATTCTGGTAAAAATTGTCATCAGTTTTGATGATCCCATTTCGTGTTTATTCATTAAAAAGCACATGTTGTTTTATGTGGTCTATGGCTTTAAGTAAAATATGAGGGTTTTATTATTATTATTATTACTTTTTTTTTTACCCTCCTTCAGAAATATAATTTTAACAGGCCAAAAAAAGTTTTTAAATAAAATCATTAATATCATGATTATTTATATTAGTTTTTTTTTTTCCTCATAAATAAAAACCCAGCAATTAAATAATGTTAATTTGCTGTTCAATATTTTTTTCACACTGCACCAAATATAACATTAATTTTGTTTGTGAGTTGAGAGCTGATGGGAGTGTGTGTGTGTGTGTGTGTGTGTGTGTGTGTGTGTGTGTGTGTGTGTGTGTGTGTGTGTGTGTGTGTGTGTGTGTGAGAGAGAGAGAGAGAGAGAGAGAGAGAGAGAGAGAGAGAGAGAGAGAGAGAGAGAGAGAGAGGGCGGTTCTGATTAAACAAAAAAAGAAGTGAGGTAAAACGTTAATTACTAACTAGGTGAGCATGCAATGCAGTAACTACCGCCCTTTCATGTCAGTATACAATAGCATCAATGAATATCCATATACAATATAATCTACTGTATAATTATGTCTTCAAAATAATTTCTTATGCCTTTTGCAATACGTTCATATTATGCTCACCAGTGGAACTATTTTTGGAAACGAGTATAAAATCATAAATCATAAATAATATTTGCGCATATTTTAGGAAACAATAATGTGTGTATGTGTGTATATATATGTATTGAATATGTATGGTTTGGTTGGTAAATTTCCACATTTGTAAATAATTTAATTAAGAAGCTTTTTGTTTCAATAATATAGGGGGGGGGGGGGGGTTAACGTTTTTTTAGCTTAGTTTGATGTCGTAATTTACTTTAATATTATTATTGTGCGGTTAAATTTTGACAAATGAAAAAAAATGCAAATTTATTAAATGAAATTATGCAATTTAAATTCTTACGTTATAGTATAGCAAACAAATAATTAAAAATATATAGCAAATAGCTGTTTATAAAATTTATAAATAAATTTATATAAAATCGATGTTGAAATGTGAGATTTAGTTAAAAGAGTATATAGTCGCATCTTGATTAAGTTTCAAAATCGCCTAGAGAGCCGCCCGATGTGGTTTAAAATTAAACTGTTTACTAATTGATGTGTTTCTGTCGCTCACAACTTAAAGTCACTGCCAGCGCAAGCAACCAAATAATAAACTTGGGTAAGATTTATCGAGGTGACGACGATCTTACTTCATTTTTTTTATTCTCGACGTATTAAATTGCTATAAAGTGAAAAAAAAATCAGCAATTTAAGTAATTTTTTTTTATGATTCACATAAAAAGGGGGGGGGGGGCAATAATGTATACGTAATTTCTAACTGTTGTATTTAAATCATATAAAGAAAACAAGAAAGAAAATCAATTGTTATCTGTTTCAAATTTAAAATTAAGTTGTGACATCAAAAATATTATAATTGACAATGTAAATTTATATAATAATGGTTGGCTATATAATAATTAAAGGCGTAGAACACCTTGAACAAAAAAATTGTGTAATATAATATCCTAACAAACCTGAAAATCAACGTTGATTTGGCCAAAGTCATTGATTTCTAATTTATTTTCCATTCACAAAATGCCACTGGCGGCCACTGACGTTACAGCTCGCCTGGTCCACGCGCGTGTAAACCGGGCGAGCTGTGACGTCAGTGACCGCCAGTGGCATTTTGTGAATGGAAAATAAATTAGAAATCATTAATTGGGCAAATCAACGTAGATTTTCAGGTTTGTTAGGATATATTACACAACTTTTTTGTTCAAGGTGTTCTACGCCTTTAATAGGAAGACTATATTTTCTCTGATAATTCAACACTTAACCCCCCTTACTTTTTTAATGTTATTTAAAATTTATACGTTTGCGATAAAAATTTCAGGGCGTGTGAACATCAGAAATATGGAAGAAAATAATTATTGGCCTTAACGTGGTGGCTTATGGGATTAAAATATTAAAAAATGAAGATTTAGTATTTTATAACAATGGCCCCTCATTTTTCCTATGAATGAATGAATGAATATAAAAAAATCATTAAAAGTAAATTTGGTTAATAAGTTGTTGTTTTTTTACTTTTATTATTACGTTTTAATTACACATATTACATGAAATCAGTTTTCATAGGCATTCTTCGCCGCCGCCCCCCCCCCCCCCCTTATTCTTTTCTTTATTTTTTTCTTTATTTTTATTTTTTGTATACACATATATCTATTTAATTTTTCTCGGTGTATATAGTATAAAATATGTTTATGTATTTAGTATAATGAATTAAAAATGTGTACAGCATTATAAAACGTTTGTGCCAAAACAGAGATGTGTAAACTACATGTAATTTGATATTTTGTATCAGCAAATCTGTCAAATTGGATTATGATTTGAATCAGTACATTTTAATGACTAGAATAATAAAGAGAAAAATATTTTATATTTATCTATTTATATAGTTTACGATATTATTTTCAATGTGAACAAATTAAAACTTAAACCAATACTTTAGTATAAGTATGCTAATATACACGTATATTATTATGTAGAAGAAATTATATAATACTTTATGCTGCGTTTATGTCTTTGCCATTGTAGCATAATAATGAATGATGAAGAAAAAAAGAAAGGGAGGGGGGGGGGGGTAATTTTATTGCATATTGCTACAAGAGGACATCGTCCTGAATCAATGTATGTGAATTTCTAATTTTTGAGTTATTCTTAAGTATTTTTAATTAATTTTTGAAAGCCGCGAAATAAAGTTACTGTTGGTTACTTTTTTCCTCGCTGCCCATACATGCATAATTTACCGACCGTGACGTCATTTTTAAAAACCTAATTAAAAATACTTTAATGAACTCAAAAATGAGAAATTTGCATATCAATCGATTCAGGAAAATGTCTTCTTTTAGAATAAGTAAAATCCCCTCTAAAAACATTTTTATAGTCTTCTTCATTGATTACTGATAAATTGGAAGAGCATAAATAATTATAAAAAATATAAGATAATATTTTATGCTATAGATGTGACATAGCTATTATGTAGTGTAGCATAAATTATTTTGTAATGATTAAATGCTGCTGAAAATGGGCTAGCGTAATGAGGAAGTCTATACACGAAGTTAACCCCTACGTTTCATGCAACTGCTACAAATTCAAAAAATTTAACGGCTAAACGGCCGCCTTTCAACAAAGGGATCGTCTGAAATCCAGAAGACAATTGAAAATTGGATGTAAACAAATGACGTCATAGTCGGCAAAGGGTTGGGAATTGAAATTTTTTATTTCTTCTTTTATTAAATAAATCGTCAATTTTCCAGGTAATTGCCTATATGCTAAGTTTATCTACTACTTTTTCTCTTTCAAATGACGTATTCAAACCTAGGGGTTAACTTTGTGTAGACTTCCTCATTATAGCATATTTTTGTGCTTTTATAAATGGACCACTTCCAATGAAATGTTTTTAATTGTTGCAAAGTGGAAGTGAAAACGATTTTTCCATAAGAAATGCATATTCAAATTTATTTTTAATAGTTCTTTCATTACAAGTAACCTATTGTTTGAAAAAAAAAAAAACGTATAGTTTTTGTTAATTAGAAATGAAGAGAGGATCAAGTATACGAGTTACTAATTTCATGCTATACCTCGATCAACTTAAGTTGTAATTATTATTATGTAATAGCATATAATAAGGGTTTTGATTTCCAATTATTTTCCATGTATACTGTAAAATTTGTTTTGTAAGAACTGTAAGATTTATAATAATTTTAATTTGCGTACATCTCAAATTTTGCAAAATTGCTATATTTTTTTTCCTTCAAAACTGCTACTATAAATAATATATAGTCTTTCACTCTGCTAATAATTTGATACATAAAATGTTATGAAATAGATATCAAATATCTAGTAAATATTATCTTTCATGTCAATTAGATGATATGTTGAAAACGCTCTCTTGTTACTTCATGTACCGTATAGTTATACTCTGATATTTAATATATTTATAATAACATCCCAGGTTTATGATGAAAACTCTAAATGACTATTTCATATAAAATATAAAATAAGCTATCATATTTCTTTGTGATACTGATGATGAACAAAAAAGGGGGAAGAAACTTTTTACGATAAAGTACAAGAAGAAGAAAAATTCAATATAAAATATATTTTTTTCTTCTTATATATTTTTTTAATATAAACTTAGTTAAAAATAATGGACCACTTGCAATGAAATGTTTTTAATTGTTGCAGCAAGTAAGTGAAAACGATTTTTACATAAGAAATGCATTAAGAATTATTCAAATTATTTAAAAAAGTTCGTTCATTGCAAGTGGTCAATTAGGTCTGAATATGGCTCACTCTCTCTGTGTGATCCATTACTAGTGTGATTCATTATAAGTTAATTTAAGTCTCCATGCTCCATGTTTATATAAATTATATGAATGCATTATAAGGCATTTATTTATTTATTATTTTTTATTTACTATAGATAAGATTATATGACTATTCGAATATTTGTGCCAAATATACAATGTTACTTTTATGAGAAAAATAAGTGCGGATTTTCCATATAATAAAAATTTCAATCTTAGTCAAGTGTAAATATATAAAAAAACAATATTGGCTCAAGGAAAAAAAAAAAACTTCTGCAAAAATTACCGCGAACATACCACTTTAAATTGAAATATTTTCATTTTTGGAAATCCTTTTCCCTGTACCCCTAAAAAAATTATAAATTAAAACTGTTCAAGTAAATAATAAAATACGTAAATTTATATAAATATAAATACGTAATTTGGGCACTATTTGAATGAACTGAATGTATATCGATGATATACGCGCGGGAAAAGCTTATGGTGTCCCCTAATTTCCTATTATTTATAGGATTCTAGTGCGGGACTTTTTTTATTTTATTTTTTTTTTTTTATTCTATTCTCTATTCTAATTTCTCAAAATTGCTTTTTAGTTCAAAAAACGTTACTAGTGTAGTAGTATAGTTGGCCAAGATCTTATATTGTAAAAAATTAAAAAAAAAAAATATCGTATTTCATTGTTTTATTTTATAAATATAAATTAAAAAAAAAAAAAAAAAAAAAGAAAAGAAAAGAGAAGAGAAGAAACTTGATTTAAAATAAATGTGCAGTCGTGTATATCACACAAATTCATTAAGAACCTCATACTGGCACTAAAACAACACAATTACTGTCTTTCTCTTTGAAAATTATTTTAAACTAATTAATTGGCTTGGCAAGTTGAACTACTATATAGCGTATGCAAGAGATGCATAAATTTTTAGACACTTTATGTCATCAAAAATTTATCATTATTAAATTTCATATGAGCACCTTTTTGTTTTGTTGATTAAATATCATATTTCTTATATTTTTATTTCGAGATATTTTCAGTTTTACACTTTGCTCTTTAGGTTGTTTGAATGGCGTTTGCCTCATATTTCAGAATCTAAAGAAAATTTTATGAATATGAAAAAATTGGTATATACGATTGTGATTATACAGTATAAAAAACAAACACGCGTTTTATAGTGATGAAATACGAATACAGTATTGAAATAATACTGTAATTATTACAGTGTAATACAGTATTATTTCATCATGCGCACTATGCAACGTGTTTTTGTTTTTTTAATAAAAATAACTTAACAAATTTATATAGCGTTAGTTTTTTAATATAATATTATATTATATATTATCATTTATAATCGTGCGTAGTATGTATTATATATATTATTTTTTACGTAAATTTTATTTATTATTATTATTATTATTATTTTTTTTTTTGCTTTGTAAATAAAGATAAGAAATTTAATAAGTATATTTCGTCATATTTTTATGATATTTATATACGTAATTATTTTTATAAAGATTTATTATATATAAATTTGTTTTATTTAGTGGAATTAAGTAATTGAAATTGATAAATTTTTTAAACCTTAATATTATAAATATCAACGGATTTTTATAATCAAGTTTGGTGATTTTAATTATAATAATATATAGTAGGGTGTATACTGTATAATATGCATTCATGTTGAAGTCAGTGCCACTCAATACGTATAGGCCGTTATTGAAATACATAGGCCGGTATGGGAAAATGACTCATTTTACCAGTTTAAAAATATTTGTGAGAGATTGGTGCTGAGTTTAGCCTTGTTCACAATGGACTTTTCTTAAGTGAAAATGCTAATTTTTTCCACTTAAGAACGATTGGTGTTCAGTGTTCACAATGGAGGTTATCGGTTTAAAAATTTCGTAAAAATTTTCTATGGCTTAAAACACGTAAAAGTATTTCTAGTATTTCTTATTTAAATTTCTCCGAAATCGGAGGAGTAGTTTTCTCAAAAATAGCAAAAAACGTGTTTTCCCCCATAAGCGTAATGTTAAATTAGGGGACCCTTAGCTTTCCCCGCATCACCCCGCGCGCTAAACCGATAACCTCCATTGGCTTAACTTAACAATTTTTTTTCTTAATTTTTTTTCTAGCTACTACAGAAGAATTATTTGAATTTACAAAATAATCAAACCCATAAGTTGATTCTTACGTAAATTCAAACAATTCTTCTAATTAGCTACTTAAGAAAAATTAAGAAACAAATTTCTTAAGTGGAAATTCTAAGTAGCTACTTAACAATCAAACTTTTTTCTTAATTTGAAAAAATTAGCATTTTCACTTAAGAAAAGTCCATTGTGAACGAGGCTTAGTATTTCAATTTTCTGCAAGTATGTGAGTATCTGAGTATATGTATATAACGAACAATTGAACGATTTTCCTTAGAAAATAGCAAAAAAAAAAAAAAAAAAAAAAAAATGCTGAGCAATGTTGTTTATCGCTTCAATATGGCGTCGAAGTGCATTAAATATGATGTCATTCGCATACAATTACCCTTTATAAAATGTGTATAATTGTCTTCTTCTTTTTTTTTTTTTTTTTTTTTTTTTTTTTTTTTTCATTGAATATAATGATAAAAACATTAACATTGAGCTTACTTTTTCAACCTTGTATTATATTTAATGAAGTTTATTTTTCTAAGATCTCACTGATGTAGAAAGTGTCCTGCTTCTATATAATGATGAAGGGGTGTACTAACGTATTAGATATAGGGACGTTGTGTATATGTGCTGTAAAGCCATATTATATTGCTTTTTATTTTTTCTTTCTTTTTTTTTTATACTTTCTCGTTTACTTGGTTGTGTATCACTTCTCTATATTTAGCATCCTATCCTAACAACACACACATATACATACACACACTCGCACGTTACACGAGTATAGTAGCGTATATAAACTCACGCGCGGCACATACAGTGCCGACAAACGAAACACCGAACGTGCGAGCTCTGCTGTTCTCAAATGACAACACCATGTTATGTGTGTATATATATATATATATATATATATATATATATATATATATATATATATACACACCATGTTATGTGTGTATATATATATATATATATATATTAAAAATATATACTTTAAATCACTTTTATATAATATGACGTAATTGTATCAAGTTTCTATATTAATTCAATTTTTTGATTATGATATGGATTATAAAAAGGGTAGGATTGACTATAAGCCAGTCGGCAATTTGGGCAATCGGACTATATAGTCAGTATTTGCCGACCTAATCTTATACACAATCCGTATTATAATTATATACCCATGAACAAAAATAAATATATAAAATTATGCTAGCTCAATACATCAACATTTATGCATTATATAACATAATTTATACGCTATACCTATATTGTATATTGATTATAATACATAGCATAGTAATAAAACGTTCTGCATAATTACTCATATTATCACAATAAAATAGTAATATTTATGCTCTACAATATAGCATTTGACGAATTGTTCAATGCAGCATAAATTACGGAATATATAATTTTTTCCATGCAGAACTAAATATTCAAAAATTAATTCTTCTATTTTGAATCTGTTATTTTATCATCATTCATCACACTGTGTTTCAATAGTTTATTAGAGAGAGAGAGAGAGAGAGAGAATACAGAATCCTGAATTATATTTTATTTCTTATATTTGATGAAATCGGTGGACTAGTCATTTGTGATTCTTTAAATTCTTAACTTGCAAGAAATATGCTTTGATGTAATTATTTCAATTTATGAAGTTTCTATATTGTTTTAATGTCATTATATATTATTTCAATAAATAATTTTTAATAAAGTAAAAAATACTAGAAATAATATTTATTGTATTGTATTCAAAAAACTATTACGGAAAAGAGTAACTTAATTCATTTACTAAAATAAATTCGAATATGCAATTGACCACAAATTTAATGTAACTGTTTTGTTTAAAATATAAATTTCACTATATTTTTACTTGGCACACAAATTTTATTTCTTGAGTACTCTTTTTGTTTTATGGCGTTCGTAAATTTTCTTTATTTGTTATTAACTTTTTTTTTTTTTTTTTTTTTTTACTATTTTATAGTTTTTAGCTTTTGCGTATTTTTAAGCAGCAATTATTCTGTATACAGTAAAATTAAAAAGAGTTTTCCTTTATATTTACATAGACACTGAAAAAAAAATTTAAAAAATTACTACCCGAATATTTCAGAGTAACAATCAATTTACATGCAGGCAGGGGTTACTGTATAATGTCCTTTTCACACGTTCCAATATATTGCATATATTATGTGTATGTATGTGTACAGGGTGTATAGGGTGTATGCGCATGTCATCATATCACATGCGCTTGGATTTTTTATTATTTTCAAGTAAAAAGACTATATATACTAGCATAATATACAAACTACATATTATAGAAGTGAGTCATTAAAAGTGCATAGCACTTTTATCCTACATGAATCTAAATGTGAATCATCATCATCATTAAATCGTAATGTTATTCATTCATCTAGGACGAAATCTATCTTTGGTTTGCACCTCTTTCCTCTACAAGAACTTTATATATAGTTATAGCTGTATATCGTTCACATATATCTATCGCCCATTTCAAATGTTAGTTGTTGCATTAAATAAACGATTATTAAAGAAGAATCGACCGATCATAAAATCTGGCAGATACAGTTCAGTGGTATATATATGTGCATCACAATTAAAACTAATAAAACGATGCACCGCAACGAGTTTTTTTTTTTTTTTTTTTTTTTTTTTTTTTTGTCATGACACAAAATCTCGCGCTCAATTCTTTGATGTTGTAATCACATTTTATATTGTTTGGCCTCGTTAATTTGTTGTACATTTATTTACACTCTACACAATGACTTTTGTTTACAAATTCTTTGGTATATTAAATTATATTGATGCAATAATGTAATTTCTGCTCAAATTATATATCTATAAATAAAAAGGGTATATATATTATGTAAAGTAACATAATTTGTATAGAATATAAGGAGATTTAAATATTTCTACTTTGACGTTATTGATGAAACCTGAATCTCGTTTTTGTAACTCTCTCTCTCTCTCTCTCTCTCTCTCTCTCTCTCTCTCTCTCTCTCTCTCTCTGTCCTCTTTTTTCCTTTGAAATATTAGCATAATTCATGATATAGTTTTAAAACATAATATTTTTCATTGAGAATATTGAGGATATTAAAAGTAAACAGTCATTTTATATATGCAAATGAAAAGTAATTTTAATCAATTTAAGACTTTTTTATTATTACTATTTCCCAAAATACTACAAAATAAATACAGCGTAAGATTTGTGACTGCAATAATTATTATCCTTATATAATCATAATATAATATTCTATAATATAGCATCGTTTATTTCAAAAAACAAAAAAATAAAAGTTCTGTATGCAAATTATTATTATTTTTTAATTTTTCAACTTCAAATTTATCACACATTTCAATCACCTTTATTTTTATCTACGTGTTTTTTTTTTTTTTTTTTTTTTTTTTTTTTTTTTCCCACATATGTTTAGAGCATTGGCAATGTCTTATAATGAGATGTGATTTTATCATTAAAATATTTTCTTGTTTCAAAACGATAAACACATGAAACTGTTATGTTATAAAAAATACTTTCATACTCATTGGATTTTTTTTTCTTTTTTCTATTAACCCTCATGTAATGTATAAATTAAAATTCTTAGTATTCCAGGTGATTTTTTATACTTTGTTAGTTTAAACGTGCTGCGCTATAGTTGCGTCTTCTTAGAATCAATATGACAATGCACTTTATGTAACATTCACTAAAAAGTAAAAATGTATTGATAGATCCTTTATTGTTGGACAGCTGGTTTATAAAATTTAGTAGAGCATTGTTCTATTATTGAAGAAAAAAGATGTCACACAATGTATTTGAGTGAGGACATTTTTAATTAAGGTTGTTACTCCAATATTTTTTTTATTTTTTTTTTAGAAAGTGTTAGTAAAATTATATTTACAAAATATCATATATAATAAATAACAATATTGATAAGAATCTCTGTATTAAGTTTGACGTGATCATGCATTTATGTCACTGATTGTAACACAAATAAATAAATAAATAATTAAATATTTTTACTTTATTTTTAAAAGCCATAGACCACATAAAACAACATGAGCTTTTTAATGAATAAACACGACAAAATGGGATCTTCAAAATTGATAACAATTTTTACCAGAATGTTAATGTAGCCCCACGAGAGAGCGTGACAAAACTGTAAAGTATGCAATTTGCGTGAAAATTATTGTTTATGACGTCAGAAACATGCCAAAAGTAGCATGAAAATGTTGTGCGGGTTGCATAAATCGAATTTTCTGATCACTGCTACGGTTTTTGAGACAAACTAAAGTTATTTATGTAAATCCCATCAATTGTTTTGTGATATAAATATGCTTATGTTTTTCTCTGGTCTATTCCTTTAATATTAACGTGAACGCTATCTAGTTTACATATTTAAATTTAGTAATAAGTAATACCTAAAAAAAAAAAAAAAAAACGAATAAAAATGCTTCAAAAATCAATAATAACAATGAAGAAAAGGATGTCCATCAATATAAGATTATTGTGCTTTCCCAACTGTGATATATTATTAATTCTATATTACAGTATTGCGGAGTAATAGATAATATTCAAGTCTTCCGGTTAGAAACCTCGTTGTAGAGTTTTTTTGTGATGTGATCTTGAATCTTACCTGTTCTTTTCATAGAGCTCATAGTCGCATGGCAAAAAAAAACAAACTCTCTACTACGAGGTCTCTATTCGGAAGAACTGTTGTTATTTTCTTAATTTTTATGAAAATCAATCTTTACATTTGATCGAATACGTATCATTAACAAAACATGGCCCAACCAAGATCGGACTATAACCAAGATACATAACTATATGGCTGCACCACTATATTTCTCAAACAATTTTCCTCAATTTAAAGCCAAAATTTTACAGGTGATCAATGTATAATATTGACGTTTGAAGTTAATACATAATGTAATTTTATTCCTGTAACTTGATTAGAATCTGAGAAAAGGGGATGCTTCCGGTTGAAATAAGGCAATGGTTTATATAGGACCGACTGCCATGTAAAATATGGACAACGGACGCCGCTTCGCAATCTTCAAAATTTTAACGGAGTAATCTTTCTTATCATTTTTGTGTACCAATTCTTAAGGTGGGAAATCAGGTACTGTGGGATTTGATTAAAAAATTGTAAAGAATTAAGACAATTTTAAAATTTTGCACGTTGATACATTAGGCGATAGGGGGTATCTTCAAAAATCTAAAAGATTTGGGGGGTCACCAGTCACCACGCTAGATTTTAAATTGCAATTTTTTTGAAGTTGTAGTACCATAAGAGCCAATGTTAATTTCAATAATTATTTTCTCTTTTATCTGATGGTCACGGGTTCTGAAAATTTTATCATATAGGTAGCTGCCGTAGCTGTTACTGTTAACTTTCAAATGGCATCATTAAGTTTCAAACTTTTCTTTTTAATTTTGAGATACAAGCCATATATATACAACCCTTAAGTTTAAATTTTGAGAATTATAATAATAATAATAATAAGTTGTGAAAATGAAGGGGGGACAAATATAACGCGACCAACAGTAACGTTTCTCAGAATTTACAAAGAACCCTTTCTCTTCCTATTTCAATTGTGATTACATTTTTTTATAATATGATGTGCATCATTAATTATCTGTTATCAATGACGGGCGTGAAATATAGGCGTGGTTTAGGAAACAATTTTACACCTATCATATAAAACTGTGATTATAAACCGTCTCTCATTGGCTTATTTTATAATAATCAATGATTTTCTTTACTTGATTAATTAATTTTTATTGTTAATTTTTAATGGTATGTCAAGTTTGTGAATTTTGTATACAATTTTTTTCAATGTATAAAAGGAAAAAAAAAATGATGTATGATAGTTTTTCAAAGGGTTACAGATATGTTATTAGTTATTACCATGTGGTAATGATAGAATTAAATATTAGTTTTCTGATATAGGGGTTGAATTTTAAGTAAAATGGTGATTGTAAGGGAAAATCTCTCTCTCTCTCTTTCTCTCTCTCTCTCTCTCTCTCTCTCTCTCTCTCTCTCTCTCTCTCTCTCTCTCTCTCTCTCTCTCTCTCTCTCTCTCTCTCTCTCTCTCTCTCTCTCTCTCTCTCTCTCTCTCTCTCTCTCTCTCTCTCTCTCTCTCTCTCTCTCTCTCTCTCTCTCTCTCTCTCTCTCTCTCTCTCTCTCTCTCTCTCTCTCTCTCTCTTATTTTCATTGACAATTTATTTTACATTACAGTAAATTTAAAGTGTGAATATATATTTTTACACATGAATGTCAGACTGATTATGTAAAAAAAATAATCATAACATCTCATATGTTATGATTATGATATATATATACTGATATTTTCATTGCATGGAAATAAATCTGAATACATGGCCCAAAAAAGAAAATAATGTTAAAAATTAGGGCAAAAATTGAAAAACCTTGTGGTCAAAATAATTTCTACGTCTCTCTCACTCGCTGTATCTCTCGAAAAGCTAAATCTTGTTAATTTTTATTATTATTATAAGTTAACTAAATACAACCATAAAGGGATGTTGTTGATATGTTAAAAAATCAGTCTTGTCCTAAGCGTTAAATAATAATTAATTGAATGTAATTAATTCTAATTTTTGCTTTCTAATATGTTTACATTTTTATTTTGTTTTTAAACTTATTTTTCCCTAAATGTTACTAACTAATTATCATAATTAGGTGGTTAAACAAATTTACAATAGCAACGAGCAAACTGCATAAATGTCTATAGCAAAATTTAGGATTAAAAAACTAAAGTAAATAAAGGAGAATTTTGAATAAAATTAAAGACTTTATATTTATTTCCGTTTACATGAAATTTTACATGCCAAACTTTTATGTTTTTTAATATTTTATTTTCCCCTTTTTCTTATTTAAATAAAATATAATATCAATTGCGCAATGTGATATTTTATGATTTTACTTTTTTTTTTCCATATTAATAACGAAATATAATAATCATTAGACATTGATATTTAAGATTTTTATATTCATTATTAATCAAGAAATTTTAATGACATATAAAATACTTTTTAAAAAAAATAATAATCAACGCAAACATAAAAAAAGGTATATCAAATATTATTTATACTGATTTCTCCTTAAACCTACAAATATAAGAGAGAGAAAAAATATGATATTTAAAATAATAATGAGTATAAAATCTTAATTAAAAAGAATATGATTCCATTAATTTGTTAAAAAATTTAATTAAGAAAAAAAAATCAAATATAATATTACATTTACGAAACAAAAAAAAAAAATTTAACTTTCAGATATAATAAAAAAAGTGATTATTATATATTTTTGGTTGTACATATTGGAGATAATTTAATTTCAATAATAATTAATTGTTTGATAATAATTTTACGATGATGAAGCTTTAGTAATGTCAGTTTAACTCAAGTATCTGATTACTTTAATGTATGATGGAAGTTTGAAAACTTTTTAAATAATGTAGATGTCGATGCTTAAATATATAAGAAAATGCTGAGAATATTCTATTTCATGTATAATATTGAATATAATTTTATATACGTAATAACGTATATACGAAAATTTTCTAAAGTTTCTTACGTTCTACACCTTAAATTCTGAGTCAAATTTCAAGTCTGAAGTTATATTTTATCGTGTGTTTATATAAAATTATAAGAAATTGGATACAAGAAGGAAAATTTTAAATTAATTTATTTATTTACGTGGGAGTTTTTGGAAAGTTTAATTATTCATTTTGTATTATTAAAATATTGAATTTATATTTTGGTGTATGTATATTTGGTTTCTGGATAAAATTATAATTTTGTCTTTCTTCGTAATATAATATATTAATTATGATTTTGATATATAATTCCACGGGTATCTCAAAAATTTCTTAACGTTTAATATAAATAATGAAACTTTTCAACTTTTGGAATCTAAAATTTTAGAGCGATGTTTAGTATAATATCTTGGACCTGTAGTAATATTATGGTGCAATCTGATCTTTCCTAATTATTATATATCTCACATTTTATTGTTGAGAAACATATAAAATTTTATGCATATCATATGTCTCCAACATCAACAAATGTGTGATGTTTAAATAATCCGTATGCAGTATAAATTTTTTAAATAATACTAAAATAATAATAATAATATTAACTATTATAGTATTATTAGTTATTATTTTATTATTTGGGGAGCTTTTTTTTTTTTTTTTTTTTTTTTTTTGTCATTTTCATTAGTTTATTTTTAATTTATTAATATTTTCCAGTATTTAAATTTTCTGAGCATGCTATATGAGATCAGAGAAGAGAGAGAGAAAGAGAGAGAGAGAGAGAGAGAGAGAGAGAGAGAGAGATGTAATAAAACTGTCCAAAATATTTTAAAATAATAATTAATATATCTCCAATTTATTTTCTGTCATAAAATAAATATTTTTTTTCTTCTTCGTCTTCTTTGCATTTTAAAACATGACCCAACATTTGTGTTTACAGATCCAATCCCTGCAGGTTGCTCGGTGTGCGCATGGTGTCGACAAGTAGGTGCACGTCTGTTCGCCCCTCTCACCCCCAGCCCAGGTACCAGTGAGGCTGGAGAATCAACACAACCCTCGAGTGGACCTCGTGCATTTTGTTCAGAGCAATGTTTTGCACAGTGTCGACGAGCTTCATTCAAAAGAAATCGAATTTGTGATTGGTGTCGACATGTTAGACATACTGTCAGTTATGTCGACTTTCAGGACGGAGAAACTCAACTGCAGTTTTGCAGGTAATTTTAATTTAGAATATGATGCTAAAAATAAATATCAGAAGAGAGACTTTTTTTTTAATATCATAATAAACAAAATTCTTCGCTCTAATTAAAATTATATGAAGAGGAAAACATATAATGAGTTTTTTAATTGTTTTTTTACCTTAAAAAAAATTCTATACATATAATACTTTTTTTTTTTTTTCAAAATAACAGTTGTACAAACATTTTCAAATTGCAGTCTTTTAATTTCTACGCAGTAGTTATTTAAATTTATGATTTAATTGTTTGCAAGTATTTTTTTTTCTTATAGTTGAGTGTATTTTGATGTATGAATAAAATCTATAAATAAATTTCAGTGACAAATGCCTGAACCAATACAAGATGAACATATTCTGCAAAGAGACTCAAGCGCACTTGCAATTACACGGTGGTCTCGCTGCCGCCACTGAGGGTAACTCTGGCTTGGGCAGTGGTTCTCTCATTACACCAGATCTCTGGCTGCGCGACTGCAGGGGGCCAGACGAGAGTGATGAGGAAGCAGGTGCGGGGTCAGGGGCGGCGGGCGCTGGGTCAACTTCACCGAGGTCAACGCTCTCTTCTGGAGCGGGGGATGAAAGAAGCCCAGCAGTTTCACCATCACCACCACGTAATAAAACCTCTCAACTACCGACTCCAACGCCGCCCCAAACTAAACCCAAAATTCACATTGTACAGGTAATTATATGATAAGAAAATTATATTTTAGAGTAATGTTTTATACGAAAGAGTGCAAAATGAATCAATGATTAAATGATATATTGAACTATACAACTAAAGCGATATATACAGATATAATATTATATATATATATATATATATATATATATATATATATATATATATATATATATATATAATATAAACGTTTTTTTATTATTTGTGATGTAATATAATTCAAATAATATAAATTTAAATATCAAAATATTTAGACAACCTTACACGACTACATATTTTATGGTATTTTTGTGTTGTTGCATATAATAGTTAAAAATTAATTATGTAACTATATGTAGAACTTTTAACTTAAATTGTTAGTTTATAATTTGTTTTATGTTTTTCTTAACAATTAGATTAATTAGCCTAATACAGTACTACTTTAAAAAAATACCTCGTCATTTTATGGCCGCAGTTTTATTATATAATAAATTTATTATGCTTTCAGATGCAAAAGGAAAAATCACCTGTAATTCCAACAACAATGAAACCAACCCCTATTCGTACACCCCCTCCACTACTTTTACGAAATCGACATTCAACCCCTATTACTATTGAAGTACCACCTAAAGAAAATGCACATTATACTCATCTATCTGATCCACCCCATCTTCAACCACCTCATCAACCTATGATTCCACCCCCTATGCGATTACCACCACCATTTTTACCACATGGTCTATTACCCCCACCTCCATTTGGATTAAGATTCCCTATGTTTCGTCCACCACCCAGACCAACTTTATTACCACCTCCTCCTTCTATGTTACCACCAGTTACAATTATGGTACCATATCCTATTTTACTACCTATTCCTATCCCTATACCAATACCTATTCCCATACCAATGCCAATGCCACCAAAATCTATGTCACCTCCACCTTCAACGTCAACAACTGAAGTTTTGGTTACTCCAGTAGAAAATAATACAGAAGAAGTAGTAGATCCTCCAGTAATAGAACCAATCAATTTAGAAACTTCTACGACAAATAATGATGTTATCCCTCCTGATCCAATTGAAGAAATACCAAGTAGAGCAAGTCAAAGGAAAAGAAGAAAATTAAAAGACAATTCAAATACTAATGATAATGATAATTCTAATGCTAAAAGAAAATTTGTGCCAGTTTAAAAATTCTAGTCACTGCAATGTAAAAGAAGAAAGAAGCATAGAAAAAAATCAAATTTATAAAACGCGCAATATTGTATAGCACAAGTTATATTGATTAAAATCAAAATTTTATTCGTTTTGATATTTTATTTTATTCATATTATATAATTTATAAAATGGTATTTTAAAAATTTTATATTCCATTTTAATAAACATGATTGGGATAAAATATTTTACCATTTAAATAAAAGTTTCATTCTTATTATTTTTTTTTTATAAGGAAAATGGAAAATGAACGTATAGAAATTAGTTCGCGTAAATTTTTCAAATCATAAAATATATATATATATTTTTTTTTAGTGTTCATCGAACAATGTATATCAAAAGTATATTTTTAGTTCAATATATAGAACCATAAAAATGGAGAACAATTGACATCTAAAAAAAAAAAAAAAAAGAAGACAAAAATCAGCGGTTTTTAAGTTTTCTTTCAAAGTTTTGGTAATATTTTTAGAAATTTCATGACTCTAAAATATCTTCAATATTAAAATTTATTTGAAGTCTTTTTTTATATATTTTCTTTAATTAACTGTAAATAAATTAGATGTAAAAATGAAATTCTATAAAATTATCTATATAATAAAAAAAAAATATATATATATGTATACTCTGTGCAATTGATATATGTGAATATTTATTTATTGGTGTCTATATATATTTTCAAACTTATAATTTTAGAAAATCTATAGTGCACATTAAACTTAATTGCTAGTCTATAAGGTGCAATATTTAAATTTTAGTGAATTTAAAATAAAATTACATTAAAAAATTTTCATTATGTTATTATATGTGTATGTGTAAAAAAAAATCAATGTTTTAATCCGTGCCACATGTAAAATTATATTGATGAAAATAAATTAATGTTCTGTAGTTCATGTATGGTGCAAATAAAAATTAGAAGAAAAAAATGCATTCTCTGCTTCATTTATTTGTCTATTATTTATAGTATGACCATATTTATTCGCAATACCATAGTAAGCATTTATTCTACGGCAAAAATACTAATATGGGGCAATGAGGCAACATTCTTTGCCCATATACTTTTGACAAAAGGAAAACAAGAATAATAAAAAGACTTTTATTTTTAATCTTTTGATATAGAAGATATATCAACATTAACAAAAAATTAAAAGCAAAGAATTTTTTTTTGAACTTTTATTGTAATTTTTTCTTTAATATATATACAACAGTGCAGCACTTTAATAAAAAATATGCTAATAAAATATATAGGAATTGAAAAAAGAGATAGTTTTAAAATTATATTACAATACAATTATGCCTGGCTTTTATTAAAGGAAGACAGCAGTTTGTATTTTATTTTAGTATTTTTAGAGAACGTGTGAATTTTTTTTAAAATTTTTTATTAAACTGATGTACTGTCGTATTAAATTAGACTAATTAATTACATTAAACTGATGAAAGTAATTATATTTTTTATTATTTTATTGCACACGCATATATGCGTATATATATATATTTATAATTTTATAATATTTTAAGTTACTATTTCAATATAGTTTTTACTTTTTTATTTAAAAAACCTTCTGCTTTAGTCGTAGCTTTATTGTTTATCTATATTTTTTACTGGCAAATATGCAAGCGATGATCGCTAATTAAATGATATATAAAAAATACGCCCGCAACAGAAAATCGAACAACAACAGAACCTGATATAGAGCCTAAATCATTATTATAAATTTACAATTATTAATATAAATTTAAAGCTCATGAAAATCATGAATAGTGGGTTACTTTTTGGTCCTGATAAGACGAAGAAAATGTTACGTTCGCTGCAATAATAAGTAAAATAAGTTGCATTTATTTATTATTATTATTATTTTTTTTTTCGATTAAACTTTTACAACTTTTAAAACAAATCCCGCCTTTATATAGCAGCTGAAAATTGTCAGCTGGTAAAATTTTTAGCCAACATCACAAAAATTTACTATAATTGTGTAAAAAACTATTTCTTCTGATTTTCAGCTAAATTATCAGTAATATAAAAAAACAATAGAACATAATCTTAATTTTGATTAAAAAAGGGAATTTTTTGAAACCTGAAAAGAAAATAATAGAAATTTATTTCTCATTTGATAATTTTTTGTCTTTGGTTTTAGGATTATATTTTTGTTATGTTGGTACAAAATAAACAGGGCCGTCGATAAAAAAAAAATTAATGGAAAATGTATTCGTGTTGTTTATGATAGTTGAAGATTTTCTTATTGATAACAACGTGACACAGACTTTTGTTTAATTATTAGTATTTAAGAATAATGTATAATACTGTATAGAAAACGTGATATTGTTTACTTATTGTGGATTTTAATTAATAACATTTCTTTTGTCCACATGAAACTGTTTGACCTCTCCCAACAGAAACTTTTGTTATTATTCGTTCATACCGGGTATTTTCAATCGATAGAAACCATATAAATGTATAGTTTTAATGATAATTATTGATATTAGTTATTAGTTTCATTGTGCCTTTAAAAAAGAGCACAATTAAACAAGTACAACATATCAAAATCATAGCTTTAGCGTTTGTCTTGTCGTAGTTGCATTCCTTTTTTTACGTCGAAATCTTCGTGAATTTAAACATGGATCTAAAACCAAGTGTGCCATCTCTTTTGAGGAAACGTGAAGCAATAGTAAGTATATAATATATATATTTGTATTTATATATGATAGTCGTCTTAATTATGAACGTCCTTGAATTAAAAATAGCACATCATACATTTTATGTATATGCTTATATAATTACATTTACCCCATGCATACACATCAATATCACACCATCGGGAGATTTAGATATTTTCAATGTTTGGCATTGGTCCAGAATTTTCTTAAATGTTGACTAATGAAATCTATGTTTATTATAATAGCCTATTATACATACATATTTAAAGTGACAAAAAGAAAAAAAAAAAAAAAAAAGATAAAAATTAAAAATAAACTTAATTTGTTTGAGCTAGGAATATATAAAATAATTAATTGATCAATTTAACTTAAATTTTGTTAATATTTGTTTTTAAGGAAAAGTTGAGCCGTTCAACACGTCATAAACTTCATGTCACTCATAATATGATTTCACGTCTTGGTCTTGAAGCTGAACTACAAGGTCATACAGGTTGTGTCAACTGTCTTGAATGGAATTCAAAAGGAAAGTAAGTATATAGCTTCATGTAATTATTACCTATATAATATTCAAGTGCATACTCATATGTGTATGCTGAGTAGTCTTGTTACTATTGTATTTTTTTTTTCTACTCTTGGTCATTGAGTTTAGAGTAAATGATAGCAATAGGTCGGACCGGCACTCAACGGCCTCGTCCGTGAAAGGTGTGTAACACCCTCTCTAGGGGCCACAAAAGGGGTTATAACACCCTGGTTAAGCCTCTTTTTGGACCTTAGGGGCCTCCAAACAGGAGGGGCCACAAACTTACTCTTATGGCCAGTCTGAGCCTGAATAAAAATAATATCACTCTCTTCAAATCAGAGTTATAATCTTAACAGAAATATTACAGAATTGTCTCTATAAATCACGTACGTCTGAGTTACTGGTAATGATATTCCATTCATGACTAGATAATTTTGATGGGTCGTAGCGCTGCCTGTTAATGTAACCTTTTCAGACCCTCTCTTACAAAGGAAGCCTAAAATTTCTGGGAAAGTGCTTCTCTCCTTAATGATTAACCTCAGACGTGACAATTTTTTTTTCAACTCAAGAGATTTTTTATTTTATTATTACTATTTATTTTGAGCTGACGTTTGTAGTGCCTGGAATAGCATATATGTACTGTATATCAAATTCCAAATCAATTTGTCTGTCAATTATGTGAGAAAAAAATAGCATGATGAGCATAGGACATCCTATATTTCTCTTGTTATTTTTTCACACATAACAGATGGACATATCGGTTTGAAATTTGGTATACACATGCTATTGAAAGCAATACAAACTTGTACTGGGGGGGGGGGGGGGTGTTGTCCCATCTAAGGTCTAGTGATAACTGTAGTATTTTTATGTTAAGAAGAGTTAGTGGGGTTTATGATGAGCTGATAGTGGTTGAACCAAATGTGGTGCAGGTAGTATTACTGTATTATGTACCTGACTTTGACTTACATCAAGAAACTGTCAAAATGATGTCAACAAGTGTTGCATGAGAACTAGCTCCCCAACACACTTTGAACTGATCAAAAGCTGTCTATCTCGTGTCCAGGGACCATAATGGTGTTTAAAATTTGAGTTTGAATTGTCATGTATGAAAATTATTCTGTATTCTCGAGCAAAATGTTTGGTTTTCTGATATAATTAATGGCGGCCTATTTTTATTTTTTAATTTTTTAGTATTAATAAGTTTAAAAAAATATTTAGAAAATAGTTGGTAGAGATTAGAGCACGTTGAATTGAAAATTAATAAAACGCGAAAATTCTCTAATTTAAATAGTAAATTGGGACTAGGGATCAAATATTCTAGCTTGAGCTAGTTAAAAAGTAGACGTTAAAGGGATGGAGGTATAGTGTCAAAATAAAATACGATGTGCCTAGCATCTCACGTTCTCACACTACGTCAAAGACACAACATTATAAAACAGCATCAGACTTACTCTTTGCCTTAGACCGGTTTCGTCCTTTACCTAGGACTCATCAGTAAGGCTCGGCAGAGAGCTCTGTACAGCTAGAGATGGCTCACACCACATCTGCTAACTGACTGAGCTGAGGAAGCAAGTGGCAGTCGCGTTTTTATACGCGATGCCCCCGCAGCTGCACGCGCTGATTGGTTAAAATCGCGCGCGCAAACTCGGCTTGCTGTTTAAAACCTCTCATCCTCACACTGTAATATAAAATCGTGTCTAAGAGGGGTGTAAGACAGGCAGCCAGCAAGCAATATGTGTCCTCCCTCACTTCCCAGAGTTCCCCAACTCTAGAAAGATCGCGAGAGCACTACGCCTCTACCGACTGCACAGTATCGTGATTCA
Organism: Ecdyonurus torrentis; assembly: GCA_949318235.1. Taxonomy (NCBI): domain Eukaryota; kingdom Metazoa; phylum Arthropoda; class Insecta; order Ephemeroptera; family Heptageniidae; genus Ecdyonurus; species Ecdyonurus torrentis. The sequence continues at coordinate 20,572,805 of OX439136.1, read as the reverse complement.
CGCTAGTTACATCGCTTTATATGTTGACACTGGGGTAGGAAAAGCAAAAAGATGATAGAGTAGGAGAGATAGAATAAATATTATGCGCTTTGGCATATAGTTTAATTAATTTAGTACGTGCTCTTATTGACGATGGCAAGTAAAAGGGCCGAATAAAATAAAAATGAAAGAATATTATTTACAAAAGCTTAAAATTAAAACAAAAAGATTGACTTGGCGATAATATGCGTATTAGGAAGTACAGGTTATTTAAGTAGAAAAAGTCTTTAATGTTGGACCAGTACCGTAGGTGTATCCAATATTTCTAGTTTCATTTACATTATCTAGCTTTATTGGTTTTACAGATAATTGTTTGTACGTTACACATCTGCTAGTACTTGGGTCCTGCTAATAATTTAGCCAGAACCAGAGGATTCTGTACCCATTCTAAAAGTGGTAAACATATTGTTATATCTATTTGTTTCTATTTGTGTGTTCTAGTATTTTAGCTTCTGCCTCTGATGATGTCCAAGTAATGTTATGGGACCCACATCGACATAAATTATTAAAGACAATCTCTACTGGACATCAAGGAAATATATTTTCAGTCAAGGTGAGTTTTAAATCAGATTAGTTAGTGGATGAGATTTTTGAATCTGTCTTTCATTTAGAGTAACTTAAAATTAGTTATTTCCTTGTATCATTTTGTACCATTTCATTACATTTAACTTTTTTTTTTTTTTTACTGATGGTAGTAATTTTATTATATTAAAAAAAAAAACTTACTCTGTGTGGACAAACATCATTCTTAGATTTCTTAGCCTTTCTTTTTTCTTTCTATTTAAATTTTACTACCTTTCTTTGGCTTTAACAGCACATGTTCACCAAAAATTATTGTAATAAATTTCTAGCTTACGTATAATTTTAATTAAGTTTTTTAATCAGTAATTTTTTCCCCTATACTGTTCAATTTTTTTTTTTATTTTTTTTTTTTACTCACATGACATGGACCCATCTCAAAAAATCAATGTATAAAAAATAAAAAATAAAAGTTTTGTTGCCTATTTAACATTCATTTTTTGCTGAGAGAAAAATTAGCTGTTTTTATAGCTTCTGAATCCTTAATTTCCCATATATCAAGCGCTTCTGTACATAAATTATATTTTCTATGTGATGATTTCAGTTCATGCCAGAATCAGGAGATCAGACAATAGTAACCGGCGCAGCTGACTCCAAGATCCGTGTACATAATGTGTTAATGTCAGAGATAACACATGTATGTAGTTGTCATATGAACAGAGTTAAACGTATTGCTACGGCACCAACATGTCCTAATTTATTCTGGAGTGCATCAGAAGATGGTACAGTTATGTAAGTACATGATGGAGAGAGAGAGAGAGAGAGAGAGAGAACATTTATTTTATGACTCACTTTATTTGCAGATATCACTGCATTTGTAGTTTTATATTATCAAGTTTTCAATCTTTTATCTATCTACTACTCCCGTAAAAAACAATGAGATGGAAAAACCTGTGGCTGAACATGCGGCCTCTCATGGCATATCAAATTTCCAATTATGTTATAAATCAACAATACTTCGCACTATTCCGGGCCCAGCCAACTATGCAACATTACGACAATATGAATTAGCATATCAACATATATTAAGATCCAGAAAAGCCCAAGGGCTGCCTGGACTTAATATTCGCTAACATATTTCAAAAATATACCCTATTCCCGCTCCCCTCCCCACCTTTTCCCTCACTCACTCCTTCCCTCACTCAGTCACACTCCTTCCCAGATTCCCTACTCCACCCCCACCCCTCTCCACCAACTCCAAACCAGCAAGAGCATAACACGGCAGTACAAGACAAGACACTGCTCAGTGATGTGCTCAAGTAATTTTCTCTTTTGATTGATAATGTCATTATCATATGACGAAAGCTCTCAAGTTATAAAGAAACTTTTATAACATTATACTGTGCCATGCAAGACCTCGACCTCTCCATAGAACTTCTACTGTGGTAAGGCCCTTGCTGGTTTTTCTATCCTTTTCTTTATCATTGATCCTAACCGCGATGGTTTTTTCCTTAAATTGATACTACTACAATATACTATTAACTATAATATATGAACTTCTAATAATAATAGTCGGAATAAATATAACTGCTAAATGTTGCTCTTTCAACTTCCTAGGAGTGTTTACTGTAATATAAAGGTTGAGGGGTGTGTTAACTTCCATGCATTTTTTTTTTTTTTTTTATATTATTGCCAGAAGACTATATGTTAATTTCTCTTTTATCTGGTGGTCACAAGCCCTAAAATTTGTATCACTAGGTTTATTTTTTATAAGCATATCAATATTGTTGCGAGCAAAATGTGTAACTCGTTTTTTGTCATGCGAAGCAATATGTGTAAGTCGAGCGCCATCTCCATAATGTTCGGAAACGACTTACACATTTTGCTTAGCTTGACAAAAAACAGGTTACACATTTTGCTCGCAACAAGGTCGATATTGACTTCAATTAAGTACTTTTAAATTTTTAGAGTTTCAAGCATTTTAACAATAACCTTTAACAAATACCTTAAAAGTTATTGCCAAAAAAAAAAAAAAAAAAAAAAAAAAAAAAAAATCTGAACAAATTTTTGAAAACTTATGATACAGTATTTGTCAAAATTTGTTCTAACTTTGCAATATAATTTACCTCATAGAAAAAAATTAAAACAAAGGTGACTTATTTTGATGTTACAGGCAATTTGATCTACGTTCTTCTCACACCTGCAATACAGGCACCAGTGCTTGTATTTTAGTGAACTTACTAAATCACTTGGGCCAAGGAGCTGAGGCTAAGTGTATTGCAATATGTCCTACAAGACCAGAGTTGTTAGCAGTCGGAGCTAATGATCCTTATGTCAGACTGTATGACAGGAGAATGATCAAAACTACTACTGTTCCGGTAATTTATATATATTTTATCTTTTTGCAATGAGATACTGTGTTGATTTTTAACTGATTTTTAAGAGTTGTAGTAAAAAAAAATGGCAACTAAAAATAATTATTTGGAAAATAAAAACCCATTTTGGGCTGAATATAATATCAAAAGAAAGAAAACCTAAACCAACAAGCACTTTATCATGATGGAGTCTGTAACTAGATGAAGATCTGGATGACACAGTATATTTAAAAATATTTACGTTAAGACATTTCAAGGTTGACGAACCTCTTCTTCAGTTTCTTAGGATGTGATTACCCTGTTCCTTTTATTACCTTTAAGCAACTGAAGAAGAAGCCTCAACATAAATATCTTAATCAATATAATTATTTGTGCTAACTGTACCATGCAGATCTTCATCTAGCTACAAACTTCATCAAGGTGTTAATTTCCCTATTATTTCCTTTCCTTTCCTTTGATTTTTTTTTTTTTTTAAGTGTGATGTTAAAACATAAGACAACTCCAATAATATTGAATTTTTGAGGTTTCATTAAGCAAAATTTAAAATTACAAACTGTTTCTTTGTTAATTCTATTGATGTTTTTGTTCCTGATTGGGCCTAAAAATGTGTTTGATTGCGTGTGTATGTTTTATCAGTATCCTGACAATTCCATCCCTCGTACATCATGGGAGAGACATTTCTACCTGGCAACTAGAGCTGGAGAGGGAGATCCTGAAGAAAATATACCTCATGGTGCTGTCAGGTACTTTGTACCAGGTAAGATGTGTAACCTTATAATTGCAATCCAATCATAATATTAGAGAAAGAGAGGGGACAATTTCTAACGCAGGCCAAAATTTATCAAGTATCACAAAGTTGATCACAGAAAAACATACCAGAACATAGAGAGCAAGAAAGTATTAGAAATACTGTACTATGAATTTGTTAAGCCACATTAAATCTGATTGATATTTTGAACAGGTCATCTCCCACCAAAAGGCTATGAGAAGAATGCCAGAGTTTATCGTGGTATGGCAAGCACATATCTCACATTCAGTGCTGATGGCAATGAGTTATTGGTCAACCTGGGAGGAGAACAGATTTATCTCTTCAATATTAATGATCATAGAAGACCTTTAAGATTTGAGGTGCCTGAGTATGCTGTTAAGGAAGGTGAGTTATGTAATGAATAATTTAAAATGTGATTATAATTAAATGGCATTACAATACATGGTAAACTATCAATTTGATACAGTGAAAAAGATACAAAACTCAAAGCCCTAAAATCATAGCATGAGGAAACTCTCTTGTTAGTACAGAAATGAAACAAAAGCATTCAACAGTTTAAAGACACACTTAACCCTAAAAATAAGTGTGTTTTATTCGCCTACAAATCATTTCAATACAAATTAGTCGTTTATTTGACTTTCAGACCCGAGGGATAAGTGAGCGCCGCGACAGTAACAAGGGGGAAATGCGATGCACTTCTTCCCCCCTACTGTGTAAATAAAAATTGTGTGTACCTTCTCAGGTAAGCTTAGCAGGTAGCGCAAGGGGCACATAGTTTTTACTCTCACAGTAGAGGGGCGTTTACTTTGTCTCGTTCCCTCGCGGGGCTCGCTTATCCTGCAGGCTAGAGAAGTCAAATAAACGACTGATTAGTGTTTACTATTGAAATGATTTGGAAAGAATAAAAAATACTTATTTTTAGGGTTAAGTGTATCTTTAAAGGCGTAGAACACCTTGAACAAAATTTTTGCATAATATCCTAACAAACCTGAAAATCAACGTTGATTTGGCCGCAGTCATTGATTTCTAATTTATTTTCCATTCACAAAATGCCGCTGCCGGTCCCTGACGTCACAGCCCGCCTGGTTCACGAGCAAGTAAACCGGGCAAGCTGTGACGTCAGTGACCGGCAGCGTCATTTTGTGAATGGAAAATAAATTAGAAATCAATGACTCTGGCCAAATCAACGTTGATTTTCAGTTTTTTTAGGATATTAGGCAAATTTTTTGTTAAAGGTGTTCTACGCCTTTAAGTAAAAAAAAAAAATAATAATAATTATACCCTAATAAAAAAAAGGCCTTTAAATGTAATTTATTACATTAGGATATGCATAATTGAACCAAGTATTTCAGTTTATATCCTAAATCAAAGGAAAAACAATAAAGGGAAAATTATCTCAATTCTATGCACAAATTGAAAACGTTACTTTATTTCACATGTGGTAAAAACCTGTGTATGCAAGTGTAATGCTGATACAGTACTCATAATATGTTTGTGTTTACAGATGCTGGTGTTGGGACAAAAATGAATGGTTTTTCTCATTCCAAACCACATTCAGAAGCCACAGTAAAGGAGAAGTTACCAACATTAGTTGAACAACTTAAGATTTGTGTAAGTTTAAATTAGTTATTTGAGTTGCTGTTTCTTGAAATATTTTTATGTACAGTACTAAATAGCCCTTAAAGGGTAGCTTTTAAAAATCAAAATTTCTCTCTTTTATTATTTTTTTTTATTGAAGTTATTTGAATAGCTATACACTTAATTATTTAATGTACAGTGTGGGCAATGTTTCTTCATGTTTTTCTATCAAATCTTTTTAATTAATAATTATCATCATCATTTGTGGAAAGGACTTACGTATATAAATTCTTACATTCACAACACCTAAGAAAAAAAAATCTTGCCAAGTTCTGTTTATACAGAATAAATGTTTTAGTACATGAAATTTCGAGAAAATGTAATGGTTTTAAATGGCGATTCTATGCAATCCAATTTATTACATACTGTTGGTTCAAGAGACCACAGCATAACAATAATCATAATATTTCAGGCCAATGAAGCATTTGTAGAGAAGCTGTACACCAAAGCTGTGAACTTGTACAGTGAGGCTGTTGCTAGGTTACCAGACTGTGCATTGTTGTACGGCAATCGAGCAGCTGCTCTCATGAAGAGAGGTTGGGAGGGAGATACATATGCTGCAATGAGAGACTGTCAGACTGCTTTAAAATTAGATCCTAAACATATGAAAGCACAGTTCAGGTAAGTTATGTTTTTGTTTGGAATGCATGATAAAAGTATGTTATTATTGTAATCTAATGAAATTTGAAAGATCTGTTTTATTGATAAAGAAATTAATACTATTTCCATTATTTATGCAAGTATATTAATATGCCAGAATAATTGTTACCAGGCTTGCTCGCTGCTTGCTGGAGCTACAACGTCCAAGAGAAGCTGCCACGTGTCTTGCTCTCTTCACTGCCCTCCACCCTGAGCATGCACAGAGTCATTCCTGCAAGGCTCTCGGCAAGGACGTGCAGAAAGCCTTAGATTTGCTCAAACAACAAGGTACCTAAAGTAGTGTTGGTTGATATTTCAAGTTCATTAAAGGCATAGAAAACATCATAGAAAACATGAAATAACATGTTCTTTTAAATCATTAAACACAAAATGGGATCTACAAAACTGATGATAATTTTTACCAGAATGTAAATGTGACCCCACCCCACAAGAGAGGGTGAAAAAACTTTAAATTACTGTATGCAATTTGTGTGAATATTTCTGTTTATGACGTCAGAACCAGGCAAAAACTAGTATGAAAATGTTGTACAGGTTACATAAATTGAAATTTTCTGATCACTGCTACGGTTAGGTTTTGATACCAATTAATGTTATTTATGTAAGTCACATCAAGTGTTTTGTGATGTAAATGCTAATGTTTTCATATTGGCTATGCTTTTAAAATATAATAATGGATAATGATTAGATTGCATTTAATTGCAAAATAATGAATTATGATACTTAACTACCGTATGGGTACTTATATTAATGGGACGGGATCAATTTTCTAGGGTAAGTTTCTTTAATTTTAAATTTAATGTGTTCTAATCTCTCTGTTGATTACAAACATTAATTAACATTATTAACATTGTTGATTGGTCCAACATAATTTTTAACATATAAATGTTTTCATATAGGCCTAATGATTTTTTTTATACCCTCTAATGCCACTCTTATATTATATTTAAATATATGTTAAAAGCTTGAGTTTATATAAATTTTAGAGCAACAAGATGAAGAAAAAGCAAAACAAGAAGGTGAATCAAATGCTGAGTCGACAACCATTGGTATTTCAGAGTTAGAAATGGTCTGGAGAGCTGAAGCTTCTGACTTTGAACTGAGATTTTGTGGACATTGCAATACAACTACTGATATCAAAGAGGCAAACTTCTTTGGCAGGTATGTTGTAGGTTACAACTGTGAAGTATTTCCTTGGTTGTAACGTGGAATTTTGACATTGTTACAAATATGTACAGCACTTGTGTGTTGAATGAATGAATGAATGAATGAATGAATGAATGAATGAATGAATGAATGAATGAATGAATGAATGAATGAATGAATGAATGAATGAATGAATGAATGAATGAATGAATGAATGAATGAATGAATGAATGAATGAATGAATGAATGAATGAATGAATGAATGAATGAACGAACAAACAAACAAACAAACAAACGAATGAACGAACGAACTAACAATTGAATGCAATTTGTAGTTTTAAGATTATTTTCTTTCTTAGCAATCATTACTACTGCTTAATTATTATTATTCTCAAATATTGATACTGAGTTGACTCAAAATGAGTTTCTGTAGCTCAGTGCCTACACATTGAAGTGAATAAATTTCTTTCAAAACAAACAATCTACATTTGGTGCTTCTATATACATATTTAAAACAGGAGAAGTAAATTGGCAACTTCTTGGAATTTAAAAAGTATAGATGGTTCATTTTGATTAAATTCTGTAAAGTGTACTTGCTCACTTTAACAGATAAGCATCAACTTGTTAACAGATGATCATTCAATTAAATTTTCTGAGTGGATATTTTTTTAAATATATTACGTATAATTTAACAATCTTCTTAAAAATATGTCAAAATGCTCATTATAAAATACAAATAAAAAAACACAATTTCTTGTTAAATATCAACTACAATATTATCCTCTTGTTATATTTACAGTGAAGGTCAATTCATCGTAGCTGGCAGTGATGATGGTTCTTTCTTCATATGGGAACGATGTACAGGCAACATTGTACGAGTACTGAGAGGTGATGACTCGATAGTCAACTGTCTTCAACCTCACCCCACTACATGTTTACTTGCTACTAGTGGTATTGACCCTGTAGTTAGACTGTGGAGTCCTAGACCAGAGGTAAGGGACAAATGTCATCATATGTAAATAATCGCCTTGGCTGTGTCCCAAACTCTCCCCCCCCCTTTTTTTCCCCCTCTACTTCCCGATTAAATGTGGCTACCGATTAGCTACTTCTGCAATGTATGCAATACACCTCATTCACAATAATTGGTGTAGCAATGTGGGTGCAACAGAAGCACACTTCTTGGTCTAGAGACAATGTACACGCCTCTAGCAGCTGTAAGGTTTTAGGAAACATTTTTATCAGGGAGTAGGGTGAATTTGGGATACAGCCCTTTATAACTATTGAATTGAATTTTAAATGCCATCAATAGTAATAAAAATATAATAAACAATATATAAAAATATTGAATTTTAAATATAACAAGCTTCTATAACTATATCACTTAAATCAATAAAGAAAGTAAATAAATAAATCATATTTATAAATAAAGATTTTTTAATTTGTGTTAAACAGGAAGGAGAAAACAATGATCGAGAAGTGACAGATGCTAATCTCGCAGCAACACTCAATCAAAAACGCATGCGAGCAGATCCATTTGAAGTGATGCTAATGAACATGGGATATCGAGTGAATGCTGGTGCATCAGGTGCAGAGGGAGAAGAGGGAGGTGATGCAAGTCCTGATGTATCCACTATCAACTGTCGCTCAAGCTAACCAAATATCCTATACTTGTCGGCTTTTTTATAATATTTATTTTTATTTGTTGTAAGTAAATAATAGGTGTAGTCTAAAACAAAATATTTTTTTTTAATTGTAACAATTAGGTTTATTGATATTGAAGCCATCTTTCCTGAATGCCTGTATGTCTGGAGAATAAGTTAGTTATGTACTTTTTTTTTTTTTTTTTTCAGAAACAAAAAAGTAACTTTTTTACGAAGTGCAATTTAAATTGTCTTTAAAATTATTTTAATATTAGCAACAAGTTCATTATACTGTAGTTTTAAGTTAACAAAGTTTCGCCCTAACAGATTTTTTTTTATTAGTTTCAACTTATATGAATGAATACAAAGTCTAATGCTAGTTCATTTACGTAATTAATAATTTTTTTAAATATTGATTGCACTCCCTCAACTGTATATTTAATATTTATATCTAAGAAAGAAAAGAATTGTAAAACTAAAAAGTACCTTAATACTTCAAAATCCGTAGCTGGGTGAAGATCTTGATTGCATAATTATCACAAATATTTACATTTTGAGGGCAACGACCCTTGTTGTTTAAAGTGTTACCAAACAAGTTACACTCTACGCAACTGACAAAGAAGACCATTACCCTCAAAATATCTTGTGTTAACTGTGTCACCAAGTTCTTCACCTAGCTACAGACTATATTGTAGTATAGTGCTTATTGGCTTCCCTATTCTTTCCTTTAATTATAAATTGAAATGTTTTTTTATATAATTTATTTAATTACATTACCTGGCACTACATTTTACCTGCAATGCTAGTAGACCACTGTTTGTTGTGGGGCTTGAAAATAATAATAATAATAAATAATTCCTCTTAAATTTCCCCACAAGTAGGATAAAGGTTGTATGAAACATGTTCTTGAAATGTGTAACAAGTACAGTCGAAGACAAATGAAAGGTAACCATTTAAACATGTTGCTATTTTGTGCACCTCAAATTTTATTTGGAAACAATATTGTTACGTCATATTCATGTGTTTCGATGCGCGTTCAGGTGTAGCGTTATCTATCAGATGAGCTGCTTTAGCCTGCAAGCCTCGTGATATACCTCGTGCCTCGTGATGCACGTGAATATGACGTAATAATATAGTTTCTACATAAAGTGTAAGGCATGCAAAAATGCAGCAAGTTTAAATGGTAACCTTTCATTTGTCTGAAACTTTACATATAGGAGTTTTTTTTTTTAATAGAAAAACATTTGAATATCTGATATTTATGATCATTTTAGGTCTGTCTTAACTTTTTCTCACTAGTCACAGCTCTATAGCTGCCGTTGACTGCACTGAATGGCTATTAAATATTAGGAAAAAATCGTCTGTGCGATAGTTGATAATATATAAAAGATTTGATAGAAACACATAGATAGATTAGGAAAAATTGGGGAATGGGAGATAGTGTGAGCTTATACACTTACAGTGACGCGAGATAGAGAAAATATTCCAGGCCGAAATAAAATGTGTCGTAAGTAAAGTGGCCCAAATTGCTCTGTAGAAAGCGAGCAATTTGGGCCACTTTACATACGACGCATTTTATTTCGGCCTGGGTTAGAATATTTTCTCTATCTCGCGTCACTGTAAGTGTATAAGCTCACACTATCTCCCATTCCCCAATTTTTCCTAATCTATCTATGTGTTTCTATCAAATCTTTTATATATTATCTATTATAGGCTATTATTATTTTAGCTAATACATAAATTTTGAACAAAAACATTCCACTTTCTCCTGAACATTATTGCAAAGATGGTAGCAATTTAATATCCCTAAAGTTAAGAAAATAGTGTAGATATCATATTATATGCTTCGCATTAATTAAATTAAGTATTAAAAATAAATATCAATGTTCTACAATTAATAGAAAAATAAAATAAATTGATACTTGAGTTTAGATATTAATATTAGTATCAAAATGAGTCACCCAATATCGTTCTTTTTGCAATGAACGATTTACTCTTCATAAATTTTACTCAAAATGAACAATCTAAACTTTTTAAATTCCAAGGTTTATTTCTTATATAGAAGCGATGAATGTAAATCGCTCATTTTAAGGGAAATTTATAATGTGTAGCTTGTTTACTTGGCCATGAGAAAAACAAGAAGCAAGCGTAAAAATAAAATTGACTGTTTTTTAATTTAATCCATTAAAATTGCATTTTCTGCATGGCATAATTAGATTTGCCACAATCTAAACTAAAATTAAAATGATGATAATAATAATAATTAAAACTTTTAAAATCAACACAAATGCTATTTTTCTATTAATTGAAAATATATATATTTAATTTAGTAACTAATTTCTGGTTTCACTTGAAGCATTTTCCGCTTAAGACAATGAAAATATCCTTTAGTTTTTTTTTTTTATTTTTTTTTTTAAGTGAATAACTGATATCAATATTGTTGTGAACTCGTATCTCGTATTTTGTTACGCGAAGCAAAATGTCTATCTTGTTTTTTGTCACGGTAAGCAAAATGTCTATCTCGAGAGCCATCGGTTTTGATTTTGTTCGGGAGAGAGGCATTTTGCTTCTCGTGACAAAATAAGAGTTAGACATTTTACTTCGGGCGACAAAAAACGAGATAGACATTTTACTTCCCATGACAAAAAACGAGATAGACATTTTGTTCGCATTTTGATCGCAATGGAAAAAAAAAAAAAAGCCTGTCTTGGACTTTTCTCAGTAAACTCCGAAGTATAAATGTTTATTATAGGGACAAATAGTTGTCTAAAAATTTCTATTTTATAGAATAATTAAATTGGATGTTATTTAATAACTTTTAAAGGTAGAGAGAATATTGTGTTCCTTATTATAATAATACTCAAAATATGCTCTCAAAAATTAATTAGTTAAAAAAAATGATAAAGAAAAAAAAAAAGCCACATTCTGCTGGTTTGATGCAAGGCTTTCTTTATTTAGAAAACATTTTAAATGTGTTGAAAAATACATATTTTTAAATTTCTTAACAATATAGCTAGAAATATTATATTTTGAAATGAACAATGCACTGAGGATATATTACAAATATATTGATAATATAAGCAATAAGCTCTAACAATAAGCTGGAAGTATAGGTAGCAAAATAGTTTTTTCTTTTTTTTTTTCAATATTTTTAGTATCAGCATTTTTGTGCTTGTATTTTTTTTAAATATATAAATTACATTGACTTTTTAATAATAACACTTGCTGCTTTTAATATGTTGCTTTGATTTTTTTGTTTTTTAATTTTATTATTATTATTATTTTTTTTTTGTAGAAATTAAAGGGAAAAAAACATTTTGATGTCAATTTTAATGTATTAGAATTTATTTAATTATTGGCTAATACAGGAACAACTGTCTTGAGGCTGATATTAGTTATTTCACTTACATCTGCATCTGTTTCAACATACTGCGCATGTGTAGTACGTGGAAGTGGATGTAAGCAAAATCACTTAAAAATCAGCCTCAAAACAGACAAAACAGATGTTACTTGATTAGTCAATTTTAATAATTAAAAGAAAATTGTAGAGGAAACATATTATGAGTTTTAACTTTGATAATTGATGTATTTTTTTTTTTTTTGGTAGTTTGAAAATTTGGTAGCACAATTATTAAAAAACAACTTTTCACACTAACTTGTATTTCAGTAACCATTTTCAGTCCTGTAAATGGAGATGTTCCTTCAAGTGGGGTGACTTGGGCAAAATTTTCAAAAATTACTTACTCCCTAAAGCAAAAATCCAGCTTTACTTAAGTTTTTGTTTCACATTTGTATGAGCTCACAGTATCTTATACAGTAGGTTATCTCCTATACTGAGAATGTCAGATCAAATGCGCGCCATAATTGTGACTGGTGGAAGCTGCAGAACTAGACGCCGTCCTTTGAAGTAACGTTACGCGTCTAGTTCTGCAGTCTCCGCTAGTCGCAATTGTAGTGCGCATTCGATCTGACAATCTCAGTATAGAAGATAACCTACTGTATAAGATACTGTAGTATGAGCTGTAGTTATTTTTATTATTATTATTTTAATTTTTTTGAAAATTTGGCTAACGTTTCCCCATTTATGGTATAGTAATAGTAAACTCTCAATTTTGTGAAATCACAAGGGACCTAGAAAATAGTCTTTTCACACAATTGAACATTTTACTGTATTATTACTCCCTCTGAAAAAGCTAATGGTAGAATTAAAATCATAAATATTCAGAAGAAAACATAGTTTTTGTAATTTCTGGGATACATCAAAATTTCCCATCATACAACATCAATTACTTTCCTTTCCTTTCCTTTCCTTTTTTTTTTTTTTTTTTTTTTTTTTTTTTTTTTTTTTTTTTTTTTTTTTGCCCTTCCTTCATTTTTGTTTATTTTATATGCAACCTCAATATAATGATATTTCAATTTTATTGACAATAATGTATTTTCCTTTGGTTATTTTAAATTACAATTGTTATGTATTAAATTTTTAGTTCTTGGGTTTTTAATTTTTTTAAATTTATAATTTGTTTTTTAATATGAATTGAGTTGAAGAATTTAATGTGATCATTTTTAATTTAATGTTTTATTTGTTTAGTGGACTGATAGTTTAGACCATAAAATAAGTGTTAAATAATCTCTGCAATCTTCTTTTTTTTCCTTCCAATGGAAAAAGAGATTAAAATAATATGGATTTTTTATGTGATTTTTTTTTCTATTTATCCTTTTTGTCTTTGATACACAGTATATTTATTTTTCTGTAATTTATCAATTATCCTTTAAGATTTCATTTTTTGTATGGCATATATATTTTTTTTCTTTCGTGTTGAAGCTCTATTTTATGACACTCAAAAAATAAATAAAAGATACATAATGTATATACAGCAAATAAATTTTTGAAGGGTTGTATACCATGCTTCTGTAAAATTGTGCTAGGATAAACAATAATTATGGTATTGGTATTATTTATGGTGGTATTGCTGTTAAAACCCAAACTGCATTTTATTTTTTTTTATTTTTTTTTTTTAGCCTACAAAGAATTGAAAATTGAAATAATTGTGATTCATATTTTGATTCATTGTAGGTAAAATAATTATAAACAAATTTTTATTTAAAGAATTGTATAATATGTTAATCAGCCATAATAGTTTTTAAAGTTTTGTAAATATATTATCTATACTAATTTTTATTTGAGATATTAAACCATCTGGTTATTGGTATGATAAATTTGAAGAAAAAAAAAAATGATACGGGAAAACCTCACCATGATGAAGAGAGTTCCTTTGGTTTGATGAAAATCTTGCTAGCAAAGAGTTAAAAAAAACTCAACACACAATGACTAATAAAGGAACAACTATACTTTAAGCAATTTTGGTTACATCTGCTTCCGTTTCTACTTACTACCCATGCACAGTACGTCAAAATGAAAGCAAATGTGAGCAAAATCGCTTGTAGTCAGCCTCAAAACAATTCCTTTTATAAGTAAATTGGATAGTTTTCTGCATTAAACTATCCAAATTGAGACAACAAAGTGTGTTATGCCCTTGCTGGTTTTCTCCTATCATGTTCTTTCAAATTGATCTTAAATTTTGTATTTGTTCCTTTATTAATATACTAAATAGATTTGTAATTATCAAATCCATCATTATAATAGTTAATTTTTTTCAAACAATCATAAATACGTGTAAAAGCTATAAAAATATAGCAACATACTAAATATAATAATTGAAATTCTAAAAATATATATATATATATATTCAAAAAGCAATAATAAAAATAATGAATATTAATATACTGTATATATTTTTAATAAAATATCATAAAAATATCCTTTATTGCATAATAGGAATAGTGATGAATAATAAAATAATACAAATAAATAACACCATAATAATAATGATAAAAACTATTTTATTGTTATATTTTCTAGTTCTAGTAAAATTAAAAAAAAAATCATTTTTATCTGGCATGATGTAATTTTATGCTATTAAAAAATATGTATGTATATCAATTAGTTTCTTTTAATAATAAAATCCATTCTCTCCCATTCTTGACTGTACAAATGTCTCATTATAGGATAACAGGAAAATATAATATCCTATAGCTCCTCAAGGTTGCTTTTTTTTTTTTTTTTTTTTTTTTTTTTTAATCAATCAGGATTACTTTTAAGCTGTTGTGTAATCCTTTGCATAATACTAGAAATAATGATATAAAGTAATGTAATTTATAAGGAAAGGTAAAAACCATGTTGGTTTGAATTAATAATCAAAGGAAAGGATAGGAGAAACCAACAGGCGCCTTACCACGATGAGGTCCGTAGCTTGGTGAAAATCTTGATGGCACAGTTTACACAAATATATTTGCAAGTTTTTCAGTTGAAGAAGAGGGCTCTGTTGCCCTCGAAACAGCTTAAAAACTTGTAAATATATTTGTGTAACCTGTGCCATCAAAATTTTTTTACCAAGCTACGGACCTCATCGTGGTTAGGCGCCTGTTGGTTTCTCCTATCCTTTCCTTTGATTATTAATGATATAAAGTAAAACATACTACTTAAAAATGAATTTCTATTGGCTTATGGCCATTCAATGCAATCAGATGGAGGCCTCCGTTGACACAAAACTCTATCTACATACGTGTTATTCCCATACCAAAAATAGAAATTCATTTTCTATAGTAAAATAGCCGTACATAGTTTTTCTTCTTCTTCTTCTTCTTTTTTTGTACATCACAAAAAAGAAGAAAATGATCAAGATAAAAGTCAAAGGAACCATTGAAAACTATATAGCAATACCAGCAAGGGCCCTAAAATTGGTATTACTATCCTTTTCTTTAATATTGATTCTAATCGCAATGGTTTTGTCCTAAAATTGATTGTGGATGGATAGTATGATAAATTTAAAAGAGTATAGGGTAGGAAATATGAAACCAGCAATCGGGTCTTTACTATGAAGTGAAGAGAGACCCATTGTTTGGCGAAACTCTGACTACCACACAGAAAATAAACATATTATTGGATATAGCTTTTGGCATTTAACTTCACAAGAAAATTGAACGTGTCTACATGCTTTTATCTTAATTTCAAAGGCACACTGTTTTCCCTTGGAGCTTAATTGAAAATCGTGCTAGCACAGAGATACAAAAAAACAAAAAGCAAAGATCAGTCCTTACAGGCTAAGAGAGAAACTATGAGTGATGGCTATGCTGGTGTTACACAGTGTTTTAAATAGGTATGGTGAGGGTAGTGAGTTAAAGACAGTGGAAGATGAGGTTAACCTGTTCAAGAGTTTTTTTTTTTTTTTTTTGCTTATTCCATAACGTTCACTACGTCATATTTACAGACTGATATGGCCGAGTGTTGAAGGCAGCTGACTCGTAACTCTGTAATCCTCACCGAGTATAGGCTCTAGCCACTGCTGGGTGTGTATGAGAAGTGTGAGAGCACAACACATTGCACGATGCATATTTACATGTCTTCCATGACGACACACAGCATTCAGGAGGTGATTGATTTGATTGCACCGACCAGCCTGTCTAGAGTTTCCATGGTTTCTCTACGCTGTTAAGGCAAACGCCGGGCTGTGTATTTAGTCTGTGACTAGCCGGTGTGTGCTGTTACTATTGATTGGAAAGACCTTACATGTCCATACAATAATTTCTTGACTGGGACTGGGATTGGTGTAGCACAATAACACAATATGGGAAAAAAATGGCATGCTCCAACGTGAACGGGTTACAGGACATAATAGGCAAATGTGTGGGATGGTCCCATCTCATGATTTATCCATTCGTCTTGGGTACAGGATACTTTCTTTTATATTCATTGGATAAGTGAATGATAAAAATTACACAGTAATTTAATGGTGAACAAGTTATAAAAGAAGAAATAAAACACAATCAAGTATAAACTCTTAAATGTTAGTATTTATTTTTAACGCAAAAACACAAGCAGAAATATAGGCTGTTATTAAATAAAATTTTATAACAACCATTTTACAGCAAAAAAAAAATTTGGGTTTGCAAAACACTCATTTGCTTTGAAAAAACGTTTTTTTTTCTTTTTCTTATACAAGCTTTACATTTTTTATTATTATTATTTTTTTACTTCTCATATTTTGTGAAAAGGTCTTTTTATTATAATGAGGTTTTTGTTTATTTTTTTATTCATACCTATAATGAGTATACAGGATCATAGTTTAATGTCGCTGATCATTAAATATTTGCCTTTTAAATGACTTTCAAAGAAGTCCTCATTTCATTTTAAGATGTTATATTTTAATACAATCATTATTTTTGAAAGTCATTTCTTTTTATATAAAGCAAAAAAATTATACCCTCTTAAACATTTTTTTTAAAAATATTTTTTTTCTTGCAAATTATTTATCTATATATTTATTTATATATATATATATATTTTTTAAATTAGCACTTAATATTTCAAAAAAAAAAAAAAAAAAAAAAAAATCAAACAAAAATTAAGAATATTTTTTTTATTTTTTTATTTTTTGAAAAGCACACATTTTATAATTGATCTTATTAATTGAGAAATTCATGTTTTGTTTTCCATTTATACTTACGATTATCTAGCACCATACCTATCTATTTTTAATTATTATATCTACAATTTTTTTTTTTTTTAATCTGATTATGATAGTTGAATTATGCAGAAGTAATTACAGTATTTTAATATTATAAATTTATGACATTTAAGTAGAAAATCATTTGATTTTGATTTTTAAAGCTCTTTATTTCACCCTGATTTCATTATTTAAAAAGAGAGAGAATTTTAGTTAAATTTTAGTTTGAAGAAAGTAAAATGGCAAGATGTGGATTACTTAGTAACAAAACACAATAGGATAATAATTAAGGTGTCCTATTTACAATAAGAATGATATAATATACCATTTTGTTATATTATTATTACTTTTTTTTAAATCCAGCTTTCATCAAACTAAAATTTTGACTAATACTTTTTCCCCTATTTTAATTCAACTATCAAAGTTTCAGATGTAAAATCAAGTTTAATAATATTTTTACTATTAAAAAAAAAAAAAAAAAAAATCATACAAAAAAAAAATTTGGCAATATGGCAAAATTCTTCTTCAAACATTAATATTATATTGTTACTCAAAAAATAGCTTTGCGGTATTGCCAAATATTTTTGTCATCAATTATTCTATATATTTAAAAAAAAAATGTAATAAATAAAATTACCATGTAATTAAAAGTATTTATGGCACAATATAAATAAAATATTAAGTGCTAATTCTTATAAATTTTATAATTTATTTTACCAGTAACCGGCATTCAATTTCTTTTTATTTATACATAAATCATGTTGACACTTTAATTTTTCTGTCACTTGTATATTTTTTTCTGCTTTTTTTTTTTTTTTTTTTAATTACATAAGTTGTCTTCAACCATTCCATAATAAAAATAAGTACCTTTTTTTTCTATTATTATTTCTTACTTATTTCTTAAAAGTAAGTTTTATAATGATGTTTATTTTATTCAGTACTTAATTTTTACAATTCTCTTTAACACAAGATTTGGGTATCTTACATTTTATTTCTCTCTTTTTTTTTTTATTATATAATAATATAAACAGTAAAAATTTGCTGTTGCCTTTTTTAATACTGTGACTTACGATATTTTGCAAATAATTACTGTTTATATTCTTTTCTTTACACTGTGTTCCAATTACAATGTTCATAGAAGTAATAAGTTAAAAAATTGAATTAAAAAACAAAACAAATAAAAAATCATTATATGATTCAAATATTGATTGATTGATAACTGTTTTGAGGCAGACTTTTAAGTGATTTAGATCACATTTGCTTCCATTTTCACATGACATGAGCAGTATGCTGAAATGTGTGCAGATATGATCAAAATTGCTTAAAATCAGCCTAAAAACAGTTATTATTTAATAGCTTCAATTGAAGTGTAAAAAATCTCAGATTGAGAGATCTGTAAATTTTTATTGATAACTTTATCAGGACAATATGTTAGTCATATAAGACATCCCAATTGTTAAAAAAAATATATATATATATATTATTTTAATTCATTTTTAAGGTGCATAAACATTTTTTTCCCCCTAAGGAATAATTGTTATTTTATCCCATATCAACTGGTTTTGTCACAAGATTGACCATGACATAACAAAGAACAGTAACATGTGGATACTCCCTTAGGTAATTTATTAATTACTTCCATAAAAACAATGCATGGAACACGCTATTTTTAATTGTGTCAACGATCTTATTAACAATATTAATTCAAGTGCCATTTCTTTTTATTTTGTTTAAATATTGAAGAAATTTATTTACAAGCCAACAAAAAAACTATTCTAAAATATAATAGGGATATTTTATATAATAATAAAAATCGAGCAATATACATATTTTTTGAAAGTTTTTTTTTTAAAGTTTTTTTTTTTTTTTTTTTTTTTTTCAAAATGAGTAATTTACATATTTATGAGTAAATGTTGGCTTGCAAACTTTTTTCTAAAATTAGCACAATACTCATTATTATTATTTTTTTGCCTGGCTACCAAAGATGTTATAAACATTTTTTTTTCTATAAACGTGCGTTCAATTTAATACGCTTAGCAGATTTTTTTTAATTAATTGTAATATACTAGTTATAAAAAGGGGGGATTTTTTTATATTTTATACTTTTTTTTAATTCTGTGCCTAAGTATTTTATTATTATTAATTTTGTTCATAATAAAGATTTTTTTCCCAAATACATATTATTTTCAAAAAGTTTTGCAAAATAAAAAATATAACTTAGGCAGAGACAATACAAATATCATTATATATTTTTTTATACAGTTATTGTATTTTTTTTCCATAATATATATAAATAATAAAAAATTATTTTTTTTGTATTTTTTTCTTATATATGCACAAAAAAAAAAAGATCTACTTATCATTTTGCATTTTTGATGTCCGTTATATTATATACTATATATAGGCCTATATATATTTATATACCTATTGAGCTGCCGAAGTTTGGCGGGTTTGCATACTTTACATTAACTTAACGGTGATAGCGAAGATATTTCCTATGCTAGCAATGTTAATTTCAATGACTTTGCAGGGCTCTACTGTCCTTAAAAATTATCGCATTTGGTAGCGACTTACACAAAAATTTAAAGCAACATCTAGTTAACCCAAGTCCACTGCTTGAAATTAATGCCGATGCAAAATAAATTTTTGATTAATTTTCTCCGAGAGCTCTATCAAAACTACAAACAAAGGAGTTGAGAGAAAGAAGCTGCAATATAAAAAAAGTGAACAAAGAGCAGTTTTACAATAGAAGGGAATACCTGCTGCCTGACAACACGACCCCAATTATCTTCGCGTCAATGATTTTGATAATTTGCGAAGTAACAGTCACAGTGAATCAAATTTATTTTAAATGTTAGTTTTATTAAAAATCATGCATATTTCTTTTTTGATCGAAGTTCTAGCTTCATTTTAAAGCAATATATTCAAATAAAAAATATTACGTAATACTCATTACTTTTAAGTCACGGCAGTTCAAAATCTCGCTAGAACTTCGATCAAAAAAGTAATATGCATGATTTTTAATAAAACTAACATTTAAAATAAATTTGATTCACTGTGACTGTTACTTCGCAAATTATCAAAATCATTGACACATAAGATAATTGGGTCGTGTTGTCAGGTATCAGGTAATCCCTTCTATTGTAAAACTGCTCTTTGCTCACTTTTTTTTATATTGCAGCTTCTTTCTCTCAACTCCTTTGTTTGTAGTTTTGATAGAGCTCTCGGAGAAAATTAATCAAAAATTTATTTTGCATCGGCATTAATTTCAAGCAGTGGACTTGGGTTATTTAGATGTTGCTTTAAATTTTTGTGTAAGTCGCTACCAAATGCGATAATTTTTAAGGACAGTAGAGCCCTGCAAAGTCATTGAAATTAACATTGCTAGCATAGGAAATATATTCGCTATCACCGTTAAGTTAATGTAAAGTATGCAAACCCGCCAAACTTCGGCAGCTCAATATAATTAATCCTTCACCAGAGCAATTATGTAGCAAATTAATGAAGAGTAATTGTTATGTCTTTCAATCTTTTTTCGTTTAATTGTTACTTTCAAGTAGGACATTTTGAGTTCAATTCTATGAATTATTAGTGGAAATTTAAAATTAATGTGTACCGGTGCTTTTAAAACAATACAGGAGACAATTTTAATGGTTATTTTTTATGCCATGTGATATACCTTAAGCATAATGTGTATATTAATATTTATACTTTTTTGTTTTGTTTTTGTAAAATGGATATTATTATTATTTTTATATTTTACTTTGCAATATTACAAAATAGAGTTTTCATGCAAGGAAGGGCAGTTATCTTTATCAAACAATTTTCAATTCACTCAAATTCATTCACACGTTTTCTATTACAAATTTCAAAATATAGTATTGGAAAAAGAAAATTATGTATTTACAAGATGAAATAGATAGCTTAGAAGTGCAAAAAAAATGTTAGTAGGGTGTGTATGTGTTTGTGTGTGGAGGAGGAGGGGAGGGAGGGGTATTGAACATACATTATACAGACATCAAATTTGCAAAACAAAATATTAAACAATATCTACGCATTCATTATTTGAATTCCATGATGTTTAAAATGAAAAAAAATCATAATTAACACTTTTTTTTTTACCCTTTCATATTTTTCATTATCCCCAATCAAAGCTGAGTAATAAAATAGATTTAAAAAAAAAATAGAGTATCTGTTTCTGCAATGAAAATAGCAATAAGAAAACAATTGAATTAAGATACTCGTGTTTTTACTACAGAAAATTGCATTTTTTTTTAAATTAAAATTTATTTTTTAATGAATTCTTTTTTTTAAATGCACAAAACTATACACACATAATATATATAGAGCTGCCAAAATACCAAATTAAGAATTATTTACATGAAGTTTTTATCTTGTTCTTGATAGCAATACATGTATTTATTAATTAAATATTGTTCATTTACAAAATTTAAATAATAAAGTAGTGTACTGCTATGAATTCAAAACAGAATTTGGATGAATATCTAGCAACGGAAAAAAACAGATCATATAAATGATTCTTTAGTTTTCATTATACAAAGAAAACTTCAGCAAAAAAATATATATACTTCTATATTAAAAAAAAAAAATTAACTATTCTAATTAGTGTATTTTAATTTTTATCCAATCAGTTAAAAAAAAAACATTATAAAGTTAATTAGTTTTTGATACAAAAAAAATAAAATTTAATCTGAGCTAAAACTTTGGGGAAGAAAAACATAGAGAATACGACATTTAAAAAAAATTCATGCATTATTAACACTTTTTTTTTATGAATAATGCTATAAATTTTTTTACATATTATTTTTTTTATATATTTTTTAAAAGATGTTGTTGTTTCTCATTAATTTATTACTACGTTAATTAACCAACATAAAAATTATAATTCAGGTAACACAAGAAAAAAAAATCTAAAGGCTCTTAAAACAATAATTAATACAATACTTTAATCTTTCTTTTTATGAAGCCTTTAATTAACACAATATTAAACGAACTCTTTTAATTTTAATAACTAAGTCTAATGTCTTAGATTTATTTTTATATGTACAACTTAAATTTTTACAATACCTAAATAACATTAGACATTATTTTTTATGTCACAATATACTTTTATTTTATTAAAACAAGAGAGTTCATTTTTTTTTCTGAATTAACAAAATAGGATATAATTAATTGAAAAAAAAAGGGGGGAGGGTATTAATTAGCAAATCAACAAAACAGAACTAAAGTATTATACTCTACAGCAACCAAGCAAATCACAAAACATTTTTGTTTTTAATTAAATAAAATTGATACTAAAAACAAATTATTATTAATAATAGATCATTTACAATACTTACAGATTACACTTTATTAACAAGTTTATTTAATTAAAAACAAAACATCTAATGCATCAAAAATACTTCTTTAAAACTGTATGGAACTAATATTTGTATTTCTTTAACCTTTAGAATTTACTCAATATCAAAAAGTACCGTTTCAAGGTTACTTTTATTAAGTCTAAAATGATAATAACAACAATAAAAATATATACAGTTTTAAGGAAGCAAGCAGATATAAAATGTACTCTGCCTTTTAGAACACAACATTCGAGTTTCTATTTGTCCCTTAAAGCAGATGTACCTAAAAGAAATACAACTAAGGCTGTGAGTTTAAACACAAGTGAGATGGAACAAAACAAAAGAGGGAGATTTTATATTTATTATAATGTGTTGGTTAATCTTCGTGTATATTTCCATTTTCGTCATAAATGAAGCCGCAGTCCAGTGGTTGGGTCAAATCCGGGAGTCAAGGTCGAGACGTACGTACAAATGTCCATGGCAATCAATCGCAAGCATGGTACGCAGCCGCTCGCTGTGTGTAGACTACTCTTCCACTCTACGAGCTTGTGCCATTTACCAGGGACGCAGACTCTTTAGAGCTGGCCTGAAATTTGAAGAAAAATTGCATTGAATTTATGTCACAATTCTAGGTTAATATGTAATTCAGAATAACATTTGCACTGTTGGTTTTTAATATGTTGCTGTCGTACCTGTGTGCTGGCTGATGGCTGGGACACATTTGTCGCCTCCTTAGCTTGCTGCTGCTGTGCTGGCTTGCCACTACCGCCACCTCCTCCTCCTCCCCTACCCTGATTGCTGGGTCTCTGGTTACGTGGAGGTAAAGGTTTCTTACCTCCCGACTGTTGCTGGGAGTTAGCATTAGCTTGGGAGGGTGCAGAGGATGAGGGTGCAGGGGGATTGTTAGCAGGGGTATTTGGGACTGAGCTGGCAGATGCTGCACTGGACTGCTGGGAACTGCTTGTGTCCCAGTTGTCACCACGCCCACCTACCTCACCTGCGCTTGGAGATTCTGAAAGGAAAAGTAACCTTTGCGTTTATTTCTGTTATCATTCAAAGCAGTTTAGTCCTAGCATAAATTTGGAAATGTACTCTTTACTGATAAACAATCCTAAATATGAATCTAGTCTAAAAATTTGCCAAAAATAATTGTGTATGCATGGAATATTTTGAACTTGAGAGTTGTTTGGAATACAGCTGGAATAGTAAAAGTTGAGGGATTGTTGGAGGCAATTTATATCATCTCACGAATGATCTATGAACTAAGACCCCCCCCCCCCCCCCCCTGGTAAACATTTTAAAATGTATGCTAAGACCTGATTGTTATTATTATTTTACAAAATTAATAAGCAAATACAGGTAAGTTCTCTACAAAAGTAGTTACTAAATAAACAATAAGCGGTAGTCATAATAATAATAATAAAAAGTGTTAATACCTTGCGCCCAGCTGCTGTAGTTAGATTCTGCTCCACTAGCAGACTGCTGGCTCTTGTCTCCACCAGGGCCAGAGCCACCACCTCTGCGACCATCACCTCGTCGCTGCTGACCCTGAGGAGGTCCTCCCCTTCTGCGATCTCCACCTCCGCCCCCGCGTCGTCGCATACGTGAGCCATCCACGCTAGACACCGACTCTGAAACATCGCGCACACGCAACGTGAGTCTCTATGAAACACGCGTCACTTCAACAAAGTTGCGAAATATTGCAATACTAATTTAACTATCTTTGTGTCATCGCAGAATTACTGTAGTTAATTTTACAAATATAGTCCAATTAAGCAATGAATACATGACAAAATTGAAATTAATTTACATTATAATGAAAGCGCAATAAACCATGAAATAGTTTAATAAAAATCGAAATATTTATTTTATTTTTCAAGTGCAGTTATCAAATCACTATTTTAAATCAGAAAAGAGAAATAAAATAAAAACTCATACATTGCAAGGCATAAAAAGTACTTTGAAACCAATTTAAAATAGGTCTATCACCAAACAAATAGTCACCCCAACATGCTTTAAAAATATGAATAATAAACTTCTTTTTATATATAGATATATAATATTGCTGGTGTTCTGCTCTATTGGCCGATGTCCACTTGACCTTGAAAAACATTTTTTTTTGCTGCAAATGACCTGAAATGCGAAAATCCAAAATTTGGGGTCAGTCCTACGATTTTTATTTTTTCAAGGTCATGTGGACATCGGCCAACAGCGATATACATAATTTACTATCATGTTGATGTGATAACAAAAATTAGTAATTATATCCAATTTCAATGAAATTTAAAGAGAAAAACGAGCTTAGAATGTGTAACCCCCAAAATATCCAAGACCAACACACTTCATATAATGTTCTGTCATCGTTATTATTTTCTTCCCGACCCATGACTATAACATTAGCTGAAGTGTTTTGGTTAATACAGTGCATCAACAATAGGCCACAAAAACTCCTCAAATAAAAGACAACTCAATGCAAACAAACAAACCCTTATTATCAATATAATACCATCCGTATCTATAAAGATAAATTCATATGGTGCATCCTACACCCCGAAGATGTATAGATGATAGATATATATATATATATATATATATATATATATATATATATTAAGAAAATAATTTGGTTGTTGAAATATAAATTTATATTGAGACATACTGTTTGATTCTTTCTCTTTGCTAGAGTTTTTGGAGCGTGAAGTGGATGAGGTAACCTCACCTCGGTCCACACTGTTGCCGTGCTCTGAGTGGTGAGATTGATGGCAGTCCAGGACTGAATCCTCATCGTCGTGGATTCTCTGCCGTCTGTCACGATCACCTCGTCCTCCGCGACCAGAGTACTGACCGCGATCTTCTGGAACAAACAACGGCATCCAGATTTCCAAACAAATTCATTTAACACTTACTGCATTGTGCAAGCATTTTGTTTCAAGCAAATGAAATAGGTAAATGTGTACCATCATATCATGTCTGGGCAAATTAAACGTTGACTTATGAATGCAATGAAGCAATAGAATCAAATTCAGTTAACATTTTCAATATGGTGGATTTTGCATGTTACCTTGCTATTTGCTCATAATACAGTTAAATAGACACACAACAAGATAAATTACTCACCCTGGTAACCTCTGTGGTCCCCATGGTGTCCCCGAGAGTCCCTAGAGTCTCCACCTCGAGACGATGACATGCCTCTAGAAGAATCTCCCCCACGACCACGTCCCCCTCTACCTCCCCTTCCTCCTCGACCTCCTCCCATCATGCTAGAGCCTGGACCTCCCATGCGACCACCTCGATCATCTTGTCGCTCCGTCTCGTACCCTCTAGAACATTAACATTGTCATGAATTATCGCCCCTACAAGATTTTATGCTTTTGAAAGCACTTAAACTTAAGAGAAACAACATCAATGAATGTATATATTTTAAAATAAAACATGAAGAAGGTCTTCAATATAAAGAAGATTAATCGTTTCAATTAAAATGGGATATGTGTAAACTATAAAAAAGAATTTTTGATTTTTGACGCCAAAATACATGACAAAAGCAAAATTAAACTAGAGGAACTTAAGATATGTTTACCTGCGTGGTGGTGGGAAGCTCTGCAGACAGTTGATTTGCTGGTCAATGTTGAGCTTCTCCTGACGCAGTTTCTCGAGCTCTCTCAGGTGTGCCAGGTGATACTCAAGCAGAACCTTAGCATTGGCGATACTCTCCACGGTACCCACGAACACGAATGGTACCTGTCCCTCCTCGCGTGGGATACTAGGTTGTGGTTCATTGTCCCCCTCGATCTTAACTCGTACCTAAACAACCATGTAACATCCACAATAATGTCAGCAAGCTTGTATATATATAAAAAGTATTATGTAACACCAAAGACAAGCAGTCGTAATAATATCACAAACAATAATAACAAAAGATACCATTGTTTTTTCTTATTCTTGTCAAATCATAAATATTTTTATTGTTATTTTATAAGACTAGCTTGCTTATAAACCTTGATACTCTTTTAAAAGAAAAACTAAAAACTGCAATACATGATATTTTTTTTAAACTTTTTTATTGCAAGCTTCAAACCAAAACAGAGAAAATTTGACCCCCCTCCTCTCTCCTAAGTATAAATTTAATTTAATATAAATAGTATCCAATTATAAAAATATATATTTATACTATATATGTTATACTACTAAATAAAATGCATATCGATCTTGTTGCGAAAAAAAGGCCTATCTCGTTTTTTGTCAGTGGAAGCAAAAGGCGTATCTTGTATTTTATCAGTGGAAGCAAAAGGCCTATCTCGAGCGCTATCGCCATAACGTTTGGGAACGAGATAGGCCTTTTGCTTCCACTGACAAAATACGAGATACGCCTTTTGCTTCCACTGACAAAAAACGAGATAGGCCTTTTTTTCGCAATAAGATCGATATATGTATATCATTTAGAGTATAATTTAAATTTGAGTAATTTTAAACTAGTTTTAAAAACAATGTCTGAAATAAGTGTAAAAATTATAATGAGCCATATTTTTTATAATTCAAAATGTTGGCACCAGACCCCCTCCGGATCGCTTTGAAAAAAATTATATGCATTTAGTATGCAACTTTAAGCTTCGTGACCGATTTTGAGCATCCTCAATTAAAAACTCTAATTTTGGTAGCGCTAAAACCAAACTGGGCAATTGTGACCATTTCGACGGCCGAGCGCTTCAAGCTAGTTTTGAGGACTCAAATCTCGGAAACTAATTGTGATAGAAAACTAAATATTTTTTTATCTGAAAGAACAACAAAATGTTATTGTAACTGTAACATTATTTGGTCGTTGCAATAATTACTATTTTAGTTAAAAATCGCCTAATATCGAAAAAACTCCGATTTGGGGTGTAAGTGAAAGTCATGCTATAAACAAGTAAAAATTATTTTTGGCTTATTCAGAGTTTATATGCATCCACTAGGTTCCTGTTAACACAGAAATTAGTCTGAAAAAAAATATCAAAATTTTTTCAACCTTTAAAGGTACGACACATAGGGGTCATTTTTCTAAAATTCATGTTTTTGGATGCAAAATAAATCAATGTCTGACAACGTTTAAAAATTTGATACATACATCACCAAAAGGCTTATAATATGTGCTTTTAGAAACCGTAAAGAAAAGTTTGGGTTTTTGCCTGACGAATTTTTTATAAAGCTTTCTTTAGAGGCCTCCGCGCGGGCCACGCAGCGCGCGTATCACAGCCTGACGGGCCAGCGCAACAACTTTGAGCTCTTATAAACCGATGTCTGCTACTCGCAACCTTAATGTATTATACATCATTGTAATCGGCTTGATTTCAAATATTATAATCAATATTAAAAAAGTTGGGTTATTATGTTCCTGAATTATGCCAAGGTACTGTGTAAATATACAATTCGAGCGCGTGATGGACTACCGATACGTAAAACATATCGACGTTATACACATGTTAAATAGCT
Source organism: Ecdyonurus torrentis (assembly GCA_949318235.1). NCBI lineage: Eukaryota > Metazoa > Arthropoda > Insecta > Ephemeroptera > Heptageniidae > Ecdyonurus > Ecdyonurus torrentis. Next base: position 20,544,632 of record OX439136.1, on the reverse strand, counting down.
GTTATGGCTAAATATTGTATTTTAAGGCATTTTATAGCAATAATGCAATACTTTCAAAGAATATGTTCAAATCTGTAATTTTTTTGTGTGACTTTTTTTTTTCTTAATCTTTTTGAATCTTTTTTTGCTTTTTGTTCATATATCAGCATTTTTTAGTCACGCTTTTATGAATTATGCCTGTATAATTTTTGTAAATATGTTCATTTGCTCTTTATTAATTTTTCCTCTGCTTTGAAAATTATTGTTTAATAAATTGTTGTTGCATATAATTAGGAAACATAATTATTGTTATCTTTTTTAAGAACTGTGATCATTTTGGTTGTTTTTGTATATAAACTTTATGGGGTTTTGTTTTCAGTTTAATGTCACCTTATGACGCGTAATTTACAGGAACTTAAGTGGAAGATTGCAAAGATTTATAATGTATAATGTTAAAAAAAAAAAAAAGTCACACAAAAAATTTGCAGAATTGAACATATTCTTTGAAAGTATTGCATTATTGCTATAAAATGCCTTAAAATACAATATTTAGCCATAACAGCTATTTAACATGTGTATAACGTCGATATGTTTTACGTATCGGTAGTCCATCACGCGCTCGAATTGTATATTTACACAGTACCTTGGCATAATTCAGGAACATAATAACCCAACTTTTTTAATATTGATTATAATATTTGAAATCAAGCCGATTACAATGATGTATAATACATTAAGGTTGCGAGTAGCAGACATCGGTTTATAAGAGCTCAAAGTTGTTGCGCTGGCCCGTCAGGCTGTGATACGCGCGCTGCGTGGCCCGCGCGGAGGCCTCTAAAGAAAGCTTTATAAAAAATTCGTCAGGCAAAAACCCAAACTTGTCTTTACGGTTTCTGAAAGCACATATTATAAGCCTTTTGGTGATGTGTGTATCAAATTTTTAAACGTTGTCAGACATTGATTTATTTTGCATCCAAAAACATGAATTTTAGAAAAATGACCCCTATGTGTCGTACCTTTAAAGGTTGAAAAAATTTTGATATTTTTTTTCAGACTAATTTCTGTGTTAACAGGAACCTAGTGGATGCATATAAACTCTGAATAAGCCAAAAATAATTTTTACTTGTTTATAGCATGACTTTCACTTACACCCCAAATCGGAGTTTTTTCGATATTAGGCGATTTTTAACTAAAATAGTAATTATTGCAACGACCAAATAATGTTACAGTTACAATAACATTTTGTTGTTCTTTCAGATAAAAAAATATTTAGTTTTCTATCACAATTAGTTTCCGAGATTTGAGTCCTCAAAACTAGCTTGAAGCGCTCGGCCGTCGAAATGGTCACAATTGCCCATTTTGGTTTTAGCGCTACCAAAATTAGAGTTTTTAATCGAGGATGCTCAAAATCGGTCACGAAGCTTAAAGTTGCATACTAAATGCATATAATTTTTTTCAAAGCGATCCGGAGGGGGTCTGGTGCCAACATTTTGAATTATAAAAAATATGGCTCTAATTAAATCATATCTATGCCATAAATACACTCTATTTTTCTTCTATAAATACTTCAATAACTTTTATTTTTGTTTCAAGATTATGGAGGAAACTCAACTACATATATGCTGGTTGCCACGAGATCTTGAGCTTTTAATATTCCTTTGTGTGATCAAAGTAACTTTTAATAATAAAAAAAGAACCTTTAATTAAGTCACACAAAGGCAATCACGTAATTTTTAATATGGCACAGATAAAAATTCAATTCATTAAAACAACAACATGATGTGATAGCACTACACATAATGACAAATAAAAATAGTAAGACTTGAAACACAAAGACGACAAAAGGGGTTCTCAAACACGCACATTTAATTTTTTTTATATAAATATATATAAAAGCAAAACCAATGAAAATGCATTAAATGTATGCATACAAAAAGCTCAATAAAAAAAAAACGTTAGTTATAAAAAAAAAAATACATTGCAGCTTTCAGCTTAAAAATGTCCTTTTGTTGTAAAATTTAGAACGGAGAGAATACCTTTTTTTGTAAAAGAATTGTGTTGCAAGCCTAAAAATAACAATAATCATAATAATAGGTACTCAGTACAAAAAAAAAAAAAAAAAAAAAAAAAAAAAACATCAACAACTTGATAATAGTAAGTTAATATATATTTTTTTTATACTGAGTTGGAATTAGGGGAGTATTTGGGGTAAGAAGGTAAGGGTCACCAGCACTGCAAAATCAAGGCAGCAATTAAAATATAATGAGATCTACTTCAGCGTGAGTTTATTACAATCTAAAAATAATAATAATAAACATGCAGTATTAAAGTACCACACGACCAAAATATCTTAAGGTAAATTGATTAATGTCACAAGTTTTTTTTTCTTTTTTAAATATTAATTTAGAAATTTTGAGAGGAGACACAGTACCAAATACTCACCAACTTAAATTAAGCCTATTCAAAAGAGTTAAATTATTAATTTTTTATACCCATTATATTAGATTAAATTTTTTTTTTTTGTATCCAATTATCTAATACAAAACCTTAATACAGAACTAACCAGAAAAAAACTAATACATATTGAAATAAAATCTATAATGTCAAACTAATTCTTTAGATATAAATTTTTCAATTAAAAAAAAAAAGAAAAAAAATCAAATTATTGAGACTATAAAAGCATAAAAATTAAAGGTACAATGCCAAAATTCAGCCTAATTCATTATGTCAATTAACCTTTTAAAGAAAAAAAAATGCAATTTTTCCCTATGACCTTACCTCAGTGCTATAAATTATATTGCTAATACGTTAATAACATTTTTTGAAGAGGATTATGCAAAATATTCTGCATATTATACTATTTTTTTTTCTTTTGGAGTTGGAATTATGACAATATTAAGGTGTACAGTGCTGGCAAAAAATAGTCCAGCGGCAGGAGAATAGTATACAAGAGAGGTCGTATAAATATAATAAAAAAAGTTAATATTATTAGTGATAATTAGAGACAACAATAATAATAATAATAAAAAAAAAATAAATAAAGTGACTGCTTACTGTCGCTGTGCTTGTCTGATCACGTTATATAATAGAAGTGGATTTTTTTTTTTTTTTTTTTTTTTTAAATAAGGAAAAATAAGAAAAGGATGGGAGAATATTTCTTTTTATGAAAGGAGTTGGTATGATATATATATATATAAATAAAATAATTTGGAATTAAATAAACCAGCACTGTACACAAAACTATATCCAATATCTATAGAACTAGCACATGAATAGAATTTAGAACTCAGGCTGCTTGCTTGCTTATTTTATATTTATTCCTTTATGTTTTTTCATAAATTTTTTTATCATTATTATTTTTAATAATTACTAGTGCCTACTTCTAATGAATATAAAAATAGAACTACACTGTGAAATTTTATATATTGCTGGCTGTGCATCTAATTGTGGTAAAGGCAATTTGCATAAAGTCGCGAGTAGCAAATAAGCATTGCTCACAGCACGTGATATACGCCACTCGCTGCGGCCGTGAAAGGTAAATATTCACCACTCTCGAAAATACGAAAATTGCTTTTTTCCCCATTAAGACGCGCGGCCAGCAATATGTGCAAACTAAATTGTTGTTGAAATTAAGATCATTGTAGTTTTAAAGAACATGACTAGCTCAGATTTTATATTAAATGTATGCGTAGTTTTTTTTTTTTTTTTTTTTTTTTTTTTTTTTTTTTTAATGTTTTCTGTTAACGATTTCTTGTTGCCAATCAATTAACAAAAACTGAATCTCAATTTTATTAATATAATATATATATATATATTAAAAATAAAAAAATAAAACAGGTAAATATTCAAATAAAACAACGTCAACATTAACTAATATATATAGTACTTTAAAACAACGGAAAATTATTATTTATACATAACATTTTCCATTGTACATCAAAAAAATATATAAATAAATGTGCAGCCACTTATTTACACTTGTAATTTTATACACCAAAATGCTTTAAAAAAATATATATAATATAAAAAAACATATCCATAAGAATACATATAAAAAATAAATAAATATATATATACGAACACAACACCTAACATATATATAAACATTTAACAGCCTGAGTTCTAAAATGCTTACTTTGGTATAACCTCTTGTATGCAGTGCTGATTTCACATCCCTCTTGCTGCGTGACATGGATATTTAAGGGCTAGGGGAGGGGGTTTGTAAAATGTGTGTAGGGAGGTTGGATAGGGAGGGGGTTCAATATATATATTTATATATAAAGTGTGTATACAATAGGAGGAATTTACTTACGCGGGTGGTGTGGCGGGTGCCACTTGGAGCAGTCGTGATCTGACAACAACAAACGACAGCGTTACACCAGCTTTTCTCTAGAGCTATAATTCTCCATATATATATATTTATAATAGTGGCTTGAGCTTTTCTTTTTCTTTATATATATATATACAAAAAGTTATACATTTAGGTGGATTTATATGATTGAAAATATGACAAATGTGAATGTGTTGGGATGTTTCATGGAGCGTCGATATTACTCAAATACTGACTGATCCCTGTAAAAACTAGTTCATATTGGGTGATCTTTAAATTGATGTAATTTTAAGTCATATAAAATACGGTACATCTTAATTATGCATACATGTACAATAATCTTTCGTGACATACAAATATATTGACTTTTAAAAATTCCCAGTATGCAATACACTTAAAAATTAACCAGAATTATGGACCTTAACAAAAATAACACGCCCACATAATAATATTAAGAATAAGTAAACAACAACAACAATATAATACTGCAGTAAGTAGCTTTTACAATGGAAGTACGATTCTATATAAATTGGTGTTTTTTCAATGAAACATCAATTTAGGTAGAATATTATGTCCACTGTGAAAGCTACTTTGCAATGAAATAATTTCTGAACTGCTTTATTGCCCCCCCCCTCCCACAAACTTAAAAGTTGGACAATTTTACTAACCCAATTAGTCCATTAGAAAACAGTTAATTTTATTGTAAGAGTTTCAGCTTCTTTAAATACTAATAATTTGCTCTTTAACTAACTATAAAGTACAGTAATTAAAGCATCAAAGCAGTTTAGGCAATACTTTGTTGCAATACAGTAAAAAATTAACAAATATACAACTATTTTCCAGTGCAAGGTAAATGATGAACAAATGGTAAATTTAATACATTTAAATGGGAGTACAATCCCATTTAAATGTAATATATTTCCATTAAGACGAACTATGGATTTAATGTTTTATAATAAAACCTTAGAAATTTATTTCATCTTCAAACTATTTGTTTGCCACTGCTTCCAAAAATATGGATTTCTGAGTACTTGGATTTTACATCTACGCTGTATATCTCCCCCTTCCCTCCCATTTGAGAATAACAATGCCTCGATTGGATAAGAGAGTTTATTATCATGATAACTAAGGAAAAGGGACCATCATGGGTGTGTATAATAGATTAAAAAGGAGAGTTTAAAGGAAACCAGAAAGAGGCTTACCTTAGAGATGTACACACGACCATAAGAATTTTTAACACTCAAAAACTCGAGCTTAATTTGCAATGTTGTTCTTATGAGAAAAACACGCACTGGATTTAAATGGTAAAATATCTTATCTCGGCCCTGTGTACTATAGTTCGTTGAAAATTTTGTTGGAACAGAGATAATAAACGCATTGGATATCATTCAGCACCAAGGACGGATGACGGCTTACACTCACATACATCGAGGCTTGAGCTAAAAGCTATCCAATGTGTTATCTCTGTACTAACAAAAAATTTCACTGAATGATAGGACATCTCGTAACTATGGGAAGTCTCTTTTTAGTTTCCTTTTAATTTATTATACAAAATTTATTTATATTTTTTGTTATTCAAAATTAAAATATTAATTACATAGTGAAACAGCCCAGAATTATTGATATGAATCAAAATCAAAAGAACAAGTATATAAATCCACCAAAATAAAATTTAATATTCAAATTCTAATGTTAAAAAGAGATAGAGAGATAGTAAGCACTAATATAAAGTGGGCATTTTAGTCTTTCGGGGGAAATAAATTCTTTAAATCTGAAAAATACAATGGTAAATAATCTGAAGGGTTATGAATGCAAAAAAATAAATAAATTGCGTAATAGTAAGCAATTTTTTTTTTTTTTTTTTTTTTTTTTTTTTTTTGTTAAACTGGAATATGAAATCACACATTGTATGCAATGCATAAATAATGACATTCAAACACTGCAATTAGGCAATCACAAGTCATGATATACAACTGGGGCAATAACACATAGGGTCAAATATACAGTACACAATTAACATACATTCCAACTAGCAACATTTCCCCCCTTTCTTTCTCTTTCGAAAGGGTGCAATTTTAGTTTTTGACTTTTTGAGATTAAATCTCAATTGTCATCTGATATGTTTTTTTTTTTTTGTGTGTTTTTTTTTTTGGTCAAATTTATTTTATTATTACCCCCCCCCCCCCCAGCCATATAGTTATATATTTTAAAACATTGAAATACAACATGTAAAGCATTAAGTGTTTTAAGGCGGTGGGGGACCGACTTGGACCGGAAATCGCTAAAAGAACAACTATATTTTCCCAATAATTTTTTGTACATGATTTAGTTCCAATAAAACAAACACTATAGGGCTGTAAGCTGCAACCTCTAGTTAAACCTTAGTTATCTTTTTTTAATTGTTGCAACAATCAAAATAACAACTTAACTACGGTTTAACTAGTTAGTTAGTGTCGCAGCTTACGGGGGTATAATTTTCAAAAAAAAAACAAAGTAAATTTAAAATATATTTTTTTATACCAAAAAAAATTTTAATCATATTTTTAATGGTAAAAAAGTTTCTAATTTGACTAAAATTTCCCGCTCAAATTTGAATTTCCACATTTACATGTTATCTTTAAAGTGTAATAACTTAAATATTTGATCGTGTTTTCACATGTTTGACATAACTAAATTTTTAAGTAACATTTCTTCTTTACTTTGTGGTATTTATTATTATTCGCAACCGTCCTAGTTTGCGAGATAACAGTCGGTCACCTACCCCCTTAAAATAACTTGAGTTTTAATCACATTCTGCTAAAAATTCTTTTCCCGGGAGATAACAATTATCTAAATTTAAAGAGGGAAATGAATTGCTACAGTAAATCTTACGTAACTCAATAGGCTATTAAATTATTTGCAATTTCATTTTTAAAAATACCATAAAAAACTGTACACATATATTCTTTGCGATTGAATCAATTATTTATCAACTTTGATTTAAATTTAAGATGTACAAGTAAAAAAAAAAATAAAAAAAAAAAAGCAGGTAAAACTTGCTGCTATGAATGTATGTACCTGTAAAGAGAGTAACTAGTATACAAGACCCCATGCAAGACACAAACAACACAGACAGACAGACGGACATATATAAGGCAAAGGGATACACTCACCACTCCGCTTTTGTCGACAATCTCCTGAATTATTCTCCCACTCTTGCCAATAACTTTGCCAACCAGCAACCTAGGTACTTGAATGGATTCTTCACTGTATTCCAGCATACCTCGAGCCTGCCTTACGCTGTCACGATTCTGTAATAAAAAAAAAAAAAGAATAAATAATTAATTAAAAGAAAAAAAAACAAAAAAACATAATAATATGTGACTAAGACTCACTTCGCCATAGATACGGAAGGTGCAAGAGTTCTCCTCAAGTTCAATGTTTGTAATGCCAGGTAGTTTCCGTGCTTGTTGGATATTAGCTCCATGAGCACCAATTGCTAGACCCATTAGGTCATCTCTGACACTGAACTCCTCCGAGAAACTGGAACAAATAATACAAAACGCTCACTTATTGCAACAAGCTAAAGTACTCCCTTTATCTCTATAGCTCCTATTTAAATATAATTTTGACTCATTTTAAAATGATTATATTTTACTATAAATATGTTTTATAATGAATCTAAGAATGCATTTAAGAATGCATATTATTCAGCACAAAATCTTATTATGTGAATGTTTTAAATTTTAACAAAAAATCATATTTGCATTAGCTAAAAAAAGCAAAACCACATTAAATAGATGAACAAAATACTAATTATTGTTATTGCAAAATCAACATTTCTAGCAAAAAAAAAAAAAAAAAAAAAAAAAAAAATCTTACTTATTGGAATAGCGATGATATTTTAAAGCTCTTTATTAGTTATATATTCTTAATTTGCAATGCAATTAAAAACTTTCACATCACTTTTTTAATTGTTTGTTATCTGTAGCTTATTGATGGTATAATAGTTTATTTAAAGATGATATAAGCCACTTCATGACTAATATTACTCTTATCAATTATTATTATCTTAAAATAGCAATATCAGCTACTTTTGGCGGGCCTTACAGCTATGATTCAAATGTTGACAAAGTTTTACTCCTAAATAATGTTATTTTATATCTATTTTATTTAACACAATGTGTGTACAACATACATAAAATATTCAATTGATAGACCAAAAAATAATAATAATAATAAAAAAATAAAAAAAAATAGAACAAATCTTGTCAAATGTTTAAAATTGATTAGAAAAATAATTTTTGAAATCTTTATAAACTTTTCTTTTTTCCATTAAAAGAACAGACTACTTTTTTCAATCTCACCTAAACCAAGTCTAGTGAATAAATGGTTTAAAACAAAGTGATATTAGTAAACTTACAAAAATGATATTGATCAGCAAAAGAACATATATTTGTGTAGTCTTGCAAACAGTAAAGGAATGAGTGAAATGAAAAAATAAACTAAAGCATAAGAAATAAAGATATTGGAACCATTGCAACCCACTCTAAAGTGACACTTCTTTTTATGCTGAACCATTCAACTTAAGTAGATACTTGTAATGAGACAGTGAGACGTCAACCACCAATGTTTTTGTTCCTTTCCAATTCATGCATAATTAATTTTATGTCGAACAATGGCGAAACATACTATTCTGTTGCTCTGTAAATAATGACTAATCCAATAAAAAGCCGTTAATTATTATTAGACCCCCACTTCAATTTTTACTGGGCCTATTAAGTTTCTTATTTATGACAATATAATGATGGTTGCCTCATACTCTTAATTCTTTATGCCTTATTAAAAGCCTGTAATATTAAAACTTTTAAGTTTGCCATTAGTACCTCCATAAACTTTATGCAACTTTTCCCACCTTAAAAAGATGCAATTTTGTGGAGATTATGTTTTTGTTTTTTTAATTAACAGGTGACAAAGATGTTCTCTGATGGCACAACGATTTGTTCATAACTTTCTTCATATTTGTTACACTGCAGTTAATATTAGACAGAGATTGTTTCATTTGTTAACTGCTAACACCACTAAAAAATGGAGGATGAATAGGCATGAAACAAAGTTTTCTTAACATTTGATCAAAATTTAAGATTTTGTTTATCCTGAAATATGAATGTCACTTTGTTTAATTTATGTAAGTGATTTCTAATTGAAATGAAAGGAAACAAGCTTGACTTATTGATGCATAGGTTAACTATTTATTTTATGGTAAACAAGCTGGTATATAGATATACAAACTAAGCAGCAGTGATGTTTGAGATCTCACTACCTTCATCAGTGATCATGAACAGCAATCGAATTAGGTTCTTTTACAACTATAACATATTTTTCATAAAAAATATATGCTGAATTAACTGTGAAAATGTTCTAGTGTGAAAGCTTTTACTGAATACAAAAACATTTTTAATTACAATAGAAATCTAGGGTAATTTTACATCTGCAAAGTCTTGCTAATTCAATTTCAGATCATGAAACTGAATAATTATTTTTCCAGAATTGTATATTTTCACTCAGCATTATTATAATTCATGAAAAACATCAAAAACTTTATACTAGAACCAGTTTCAGAAAATCACTGCTATTCTTGTAAAGCATGGTAAAGCAATATATATATATATAGGACAAATGGTACCAGGAAATGAAAAAATAAATAAGCTTATACACCAAAACCCCCAAGAAACATAACATATAAAAATCCACTAAGCTTTATAACTACTTAAGGTTCCAAAAAAATAAAAAATAAATGAAATAAAATAATAAAAAAGAAGAAAATAAAGAGTAAAAAAAGAGAAAATTAGAAGAAAACAACAAAAGATGAGAATATTAATTTTGGTTGATGAATATATTTTGTTGAAATGAGAGTGTGTTACCTTGGTGGGGGTGGGTGCCAGGCTGATGATGCCCCCCCAAACTTGCCCCCCGCGCCACGGTGATGATAGCTGCCGTGGCTCGCATGACCGTGATGATGGTAGAGAGAAGTAGATGTGGATGACCTGTGTTACATATTTGATCAACCGAGCTCACGAGCAGCAATCAATCCCACTTTTTATTATAAAATGCATTACGTATATTTTTCTCTTTAACATTAACACCCCCACCAAATTATAATATAAATAACATAACACAAAAATAAAACAATAACACTCCACCATAGCATAATAAAAATAATATATCAAAATAATGAAAACTAAAATAATTATTTAGTATTTGAAATTTATTAATATACAATAATGTTACCACATACATTACGCAAAAATCTACTTAATACGTAATATTTTTATTTAATACAGAACTGTTTCTACGAACTACATACCAACTTAAGTCATTACTTTGAAATAAAAACTCAATTTGATACTCTCCTGGAGTAAAAGAGAGCAGGTGATTGAATGACAAAGGAATATAAAAAAATTAAACCACTTGGAAAGTAGCCAATTTCATAGAATATAACATAAAAATACAACTTAGCTTTCGTTCTTTAATGTCCGATTTTAATTAGTTCCAATTACTTGAGGCAAATATTATAATTATACTGATACTGAATTACCATGCAAAATTTGCCTGTACTCACTTTCCATAGCTACATGCTGATTTTTTTTATACCATAAAAAAAAGGGCATTTAATTGTTAAGATTTTTATTATTATAAATGATAAACTTGAAGGAATGAGTAAATGTGAGTGAACCATGTTTTAAAAACTTGTAGATATGTAAAATTGAGGTTTTATTTCAAAGAAACATGCAGACAATACAACAAAAACATCACTAATGCTAACTAGTAAGACATGAGCATAGCTACTAATTTTTTTTTCTTCAAACACACTCTCACAACAAAACATATCAACAAAAGGGAGATCACATGAAAGGGGTATCAAAATGATGATAATGATGATGATTTATGATGTTACTGTTTGCAAGATCAGTTACATTTAAAGCAAGTTATGTCGCTTAAAAATCAAAATATTCTTTTATTTCATTGTTATTATTTTTTTAATGTAAAAGTTGTTCTAGAATGGAACAACTGCTGTTAAGCCAGGGTTGGTTGGCAATGCACATAGAACTTATATCTTAATAAGGTCTTGTTTGAGACTGTTTAACATTTAATGCTTTTCATAAGTTTGGTTCTAACTAAATTTAGAATACTACAAAAACTAGCAAGAGAAAAAATCACATTGCGAGAGATTAGAAACATATTCATGGTTGTTAAAAAAAAAAAAAAAAAGTATTTATTAGCAATTCTACTGATTCAGTACAAATATTAAGTTATGTATATATGTATATTATCTATGCATTAGTCTTGTGCATAGTGTATATACATTGCAGCTGCTACCCCCCCCCCCCCCCTTAAAGCAAAAATGAGATAAGGCTTACAAGAGGATGGACTTATATGATATTATTATATTAGTTGCACAGAAGAACAGTCAATAATTTCTCGCCAAATAAATGCTTGTGGAAAGAAAAAAAACAAACGATTATTGCGTGTACTTACGAGGCTTGGTCATGCTGCTTGGTGGATGCTAGCTGCCTCGCACTTTCCTCCATACGTCGCAGCAACAGGACGCGTTGAGTAAGGTTACGAAAATGCATCTCCTGGACCATTGAGGATAAACGCTGGCTTGCCTCATTCCTTGTCTTTAAAATAAAATGAAAAAGGTTATTAAAACCAATTTTATTTTCCTAGTTTTTTATTATAATTATTTTATAAGTATTAGAATAAAAGAAAGTGTGTGGAAAATTCATTTTGAGAAGAACTTGGGTTTCAAGTCCGTATTCAAAGAAACATTCATTACAACATTCGAGCTATAAATGTGATAAGAGATAAAATGAAAGCTGGGAGACGCAACATTATTGTAACGGGGAAAAAAATACTTACTATAACAAGAAGGACTCCTCTATCTGGTACATAACGACAAACAGCAGCCTTGATCACTTTAATAAACTCAGAGTGTGCACCCTCCATCTTAGCACTAAAAAGACACAAATAGACAGAAAAAAAAAATCAATATTTATTCTTAATATTTTGCATAAATCTTACTTACTCTTCTCTTAACTCTTCAGGAACAGGAATCTCAAATTTGAAGAAGGTGATAGCATCAATAGGAGCATTAGGGTTCTTGGGCCTTAGGTCTTCTTCATTAACAATCTCAGTGTATGAACTTTCACCCCAACCTACATATTCTACCACAATGAAGCCACCCTTCATCATCTATAAAACATAACAAATATCATACATTAGAAATGGCTTACATAATGCCATTCACTGGTTTGATGTTACTATCCCCACTTGTATTCCTCCATTCCTTTCTACCCACTTGCTCCCCCCCCCCCCCCCCTATAAACCTTGAAACACCTACAATAGTCATCATTCACAGTGTCACTTAAGAGTCTGTAAGGACTGACAAAAGCATCACACATTTCATTTTCTCTTGAAGTTAAGAGCCGAAAGCTATCCAAAATGTGATAATTTGTTTATCTCTGAGCTAGCAAGGTTTTTCACCAAACTATGGTACACTCTTCACTAGGGTAAGGCTCTTGCTGGTTTTCTCCTATACCTTCTTTCAACATTATCATAAAATTTCCATTTATTCTATTATACACTAAAACAATAGGATAGAGATAGGACGAGAGAAATTAGAGCACCGTGTATTGAGAGTTAATACATATATATATATACCATAATATATATAGTTTGTCTCTCGTCCTATCTCTATCCTATTGTTTTAGTAGCATTAACCGCGATGGTTTTTTCACGTATTTATATTCTATTAGACAATCTAATTTTACAATCTAATGAAGTAAGTTACTTAAATTGTTGACATCAACATTGGAAAATGAGGAAAATACAAAAATGTTGTGAGATGAATACCTTGATGTTAACTTTCCACCAACCACACTCCTCTTGTGAATTAGATCTGGAGAACACCTCTGCCTCCTGACCTTCACATAGCTCTGGCTTGGGAACACCCTCAGGTCTGAGGGGTGGGGGTAGACGTACTTGCAAGAATGGGAACCTAGACTCGGGCTGCCAGCTGTACAAACATAAAATAAATCTATATTTTAGCAAACATTGAAATTTTCAGATAAAAAAATGACAAAAATAATTAAGCAAACTGATGATAATATTTTAGTAAAAGCCTCTTTCAACCCTTTATAATTACTTGTGAATTACATAATTCAATGAACACTCATAATAATTACCAGGGCATTTTTTTTAATAACCTATTTTTTCTTGCCTTTGTTTCACTACTATAAAAACACAGTATATATCAACTAGTTTTACTATTACTTCAATACGAGCAATGGTTTTGAAAATGACAACCGTATGAATTGTAAAAATGGTTTTCTATTATGTGTTAAGTAAATACAATAATGATGATGAAGTATATTTCAAATTGAAATGCCATACTTACTCATTTTCAAAGGCAACCTGAACTTCGTCATCAAAGACATCTGTTATATAGGCCTGGAATGAAAAAACAACATAGGTAGGTAAGTACAATGTAAGTGCAGTAACATTCAATTTTTGATAATATTGACTTATGCAATGTAACTTGTTTACGAAGAAGTCACAAAACTTTGATACAGTATTTTCACGAAGAAAAAGTGTTGGTAACATTTCAATCTATCGTATTTTGAGTTAGTCATTCTATTTTTTGAATTTGCATAATTTTTTTTTTATAGTTTTACGAAATTAAATCATTGTGGTTAGGTATGATAAATTTGAAAGAAAAGGATAAGAGAAACCAGCAAGGGCCTTACCATTGTGAAGAGAGTCCCATAGTTCGAACTATGGGACTTTCTTCACTATGGTAAGGCCTTTGCTGGTTTCTCTTATCCTTTTCTTTCAAATTTATCATTGCATAAATTTTTGCCTTTTAATGTAAGTGGTACAGCTCTGGCCACTAGTTTGAGAATGGGGCAGTGGCGGCTGCAGTGTTTCCACATAAAGAGAGAATAGTGGGGTTGTGGGTTGCCTATAGAAATCGTTCTCAAACTAGTGGTCAGAGCTGTACAGTAGTTCAAACAGAAAAGAAAGTAATGTATATCTTCTAGTGGGGAAAATTAAAGAAATGTTATGTAATAAATCAGGCACATTTTTTAATTCTTTAAAAGTTAAGGTAGCCCACGATAAAGGTCCTATACGATGTGGTAGCATAAATTACACTATTTTACACACTTAATTAAGATCATTGATGTAATAATATGGATACTTCCATTATCTACAGTGTTGAACTAAATACAAAGATTAAAACATAAAGATTTAGATGTAATGATACATCTGAAAATCAAGCATGAAACTATAACATTTTTGCATGTTCTACAAAATGCAAATTTAACTTTTGTAATGATAAATGAGTAGTGAATTTTTATTGTATTCCAATTGTGGTATTTGTTTAAGTACTGTAATCACAACAAACTATTAAATAATGACCTTGATCTTACACCCGTCTCTAGATCCTAAAAAATGGAAGTTTAAAAGTTATAAAGTAGGCATCTTTTTGGTCATATGTGGTGTCATTATTACAATAGAAATTGTTATGCTGGATACTTCTTGTACAAGTTTTTCTTCAGTTTGTATAGGGCTACAGAGGGGTTAAGGGACTTAATGAATGTATGTATGGTGCAATTGTACCATCTCATGATTAACCAGTGGAGAGAAATTGAGTATTGGGTTCAGTGGCTGTTAAAGTGTATATTTAATATGTATGTACGTATGTATGTATATACTGCAACACAATTAAAGAAAATAATAAAGGAATGGCTCAATATTAATTTATATTATGTATTTAATACATACATATGATAATTATGTATAATAGTATAGTACCATGATCTTTATAGTTATCATACATTCAATTGTAATTTTAGATCGCGTAATTTGCAGCTTTTATACATACAAAGCTTATACAATATACATATCAATGATAAAAGGTTCAATTACATATAATGCTAGAAGTATGTATTGTAGTTTGTAGATGGGAAAGCACCGCACTTTAATTTTCAGAAAGATATCATACCAGTAAAGAATGATTCAAACTATTTCACAAGTTTAGATGATTTGTTATCTTTTATCTGATCTCTATGTTGTTAGTTATTACTCATTAACTAAAATATTTTTTGAAAAATAGAATTTTAAAATTATGCAAATTAAATATGTAAAAATACTCTGTATTAAAATAGAATGCGTTAAAAACTAGAACTGCATTTATGCTCAGTTGTAACATGCAGATATGTACATAATTAAATTTCCTATTCCACTTTCAAAATCAAATCAAATAACATGATATCTTGCGTTTTAACACGTTTCATAAATGTATTGGTTTGATAAGAATAAACTTATTACATACTTTAGAAAATATATATAGAAAATTTTCAATGGAATATTAGAATGATGGGCTTGGCCATTTAAAATTGATGAAGGTTATGAGAAAACATTTCACAGAGAAGTTATCTTCTATATTTAGAGGATAAACATAAAATATTACTGCATAAAGATGTAGGACGTATCAATATAAAGTTTAAAAAAGTTATTAAGTTTATTGTTTAATGAAAACAATGGAAATAAATTGAGAAATACAGTTTGAGCACATGGATTCACGCCCTGTCAAATCGAAAGACAGGGCGTAGGAAAAGTGCTCATATTTCCTACATCTGAAGGTTTCTTTAATTTAAATAACTTGAACATGATGTAAAAAATTACGAAATAACTTAATTTATAGTTTTCGTGTCAATCAAATGTGTACTTTAAGTGATACAGACCTTATAGTAGGCCCCATTATCGCCGCATACTTCCACCTCTACGTCTTCCATCTTGCAAAATGCTTCTCAAGAATTTTTTTTAACATAAAAAATCGCCCAATCAGAAATTATCCCTTCTAAAAGCCTTAAATTTCATTGGTTAAAAATTTCGCATTTTCAATCGTGCTGCTACCTTTTGAGAACAAAAATAAACGTTTTTATTTTCCTTTTGAATGTGCTGCCTCTACTGAAAAAAGCTTCAACTATTTACTTATTTTTCGCGGGAAAATGTAAAAAAACGCTGACAAAATAAAAAAACAAAAATGGCAGCTTTTGAACGTGAATTTTATCTGGAAAGTGAAGATATTGTGTTGAATATTACTCAAAATATCGAAGGAGATGTAAGCTGTGTAGTTTGGGATGCATCCTTAGTTTTATCTGCTTATCTTGATACTGAAAATAAGAGAAATAGAAATTTTTTGAATGGGAAAAATGTTATTGAATTAGGTTCCGGAGTTGGCTGTGTTGGTTTGACAGCAGCTTGTCTAGGGTATGGAAGCTTTTTTTTCTTTATTACTATATTTTGTTTATAATAAAAGTACGTAAGATTTTATTAATAACAAATATATAAATAAATTAATTTGAAAATGCTCTTTTCTAAGTCTAATAATGAAGAAGTTTCTCCTCATAGCTCATAGCCACCTGTTGCATGTTTCATCATTCACATTATGTATGTACAGTACATACCGGTGTGCGCATACTGTACATTATGTATGTATGTTAATGACTCGGCATACCATCATACATGTAAATTATTCCTTCTTAAATTATCATATTTTTACTATGTATTTTTTTTTATAGTGCCAATGTGATAGCAACAGACTTACAAGAGGTTATTCCAAATCTTGTAAATAACATTATTGGAAACCAAGAGGCCACAGAAAGAGGTGGAGGCAAAATAACAGCCATTGCACTTGACTGGACGTTGGGAAACTTAAATCTGACTGTACCTGATTTTCTACTGCTAGCTGATTGTGTCTATTATGATAAGGTAATGTTTTTATTTACAGCATACATACATATGGTAGATGACCCGGTTTTCGGCACCTTAAGGATTTCAAAATGATAAATTCGTTATAAAAACTAAATTACTAACCTTATGGTTTAAATTTTTGAATCAGCTGGTTAAAGGATATTGGGAGAACACAATTGGTAGAAAAAATTTGATTATTTAATCAGTCTATTATTTTAAAATAAGGCGCAAAGTCAAACAATTAAAATTCGCTATTTTCGGCAGCTTTTGTGAATATCTGGCATACTAAATTCCTATATTCGGCAGCCCTCACCAATATTCGGCACCCCTCGCACCAATATTCGGCAGCCTTCACGCTAGTGCCACACATTTATAAGCTATTTTTTAGCATGTTTGCGCACGATTGATACTTTAATTTTTTCCTCAAATGATTAAAATGTATCCAATTATTGTAGTTAGTAGGAAAAAATTAGCATATTGCAATTATTTTGGTTGCTAGAGCGTTTTAAATTTGCTAAACCGCACGCTCACCGGCACGCGTGCCAACTTTTGGTATTTTTTATTGCTGGAGATATTTATTTAGGGGGATGTGTAATCACTTGAAGTCACTCTCAATACAACATAATATGAAGTAAAAATAGTAAAACTGTTCACACAACAGTGAGTTGCGATATGATCGACCCTCAAAATGGTGCGCGACGCTCTGGCTCGGGCGTACTTTTTTTTAGCGGAAAATATATTACAATAAAAAAAAATCATGACTTAGAGGGTTTTGATATTTGAATTCTACGATGTATGAGGAACATTTCTGTACATATAAAAAATTACGATTTTTTTTTTACCCCTTTGAAGAACTTAGTAATTTTCACAAAAAAACGAGTGGTGGGGTGGGGAGTTTTGGACCGTATTTTGACAGCGACTTATGGTCTTGAGAGCTGTTTTCTTATTTTTTACTAAAAATATGTTGTCCTGAGATAAAGTTCAGGTAATCAAACCTGACTCAAATGTACAGTTTTACCAGGAAAAAATATTGAAAAGAGCAAATTAGGTGACTGCCGCGAAACAGCACAACATTAGCTGCCGAAAATAGAAACCTGCCAAACGACCTATGTTCAGTTTTCGGCAGCCATAATAAATCGTTATTTACACACAAAATAATTAATGAAGTGTTTCAAATATGAGTTTTAATCGTAGAATATACTCAATTTATCCATTATTTCTTTGACTGGTGCCCAAAAGTTGGTGTATTTATCTTTAAAACCTTAACAAAACAGAGCGCGGGATTTCTCGTTTCTTAACAATGGCGGACAATTTTTTTTTCCTCACGTTCCCGCGGTAATATTTTTTTATTTATAATTTTTCCGTAGGGTGGAAACAGATGTAATATACTGCAAAATAGTCTCAAAAGAGGTCGCAAGCAGTTAAAATAGAAACAAAACTCGTAGATACAATAGAATTATTTACAGATCGCTTTAAAGTTGAACCTGCCGAATACTGGGGGGGTGCCGAAAACTGGGACATCTACCATACATACCTAATTAATTTTAGTCGAAAAACAATTCTGATCACTTTTAATACATACATACTGTAGTAAACTTAGTAAACTATATATACAACACTACACTACACTGAATATGCTGTACATAACACTAGATATTGTAAATACCTTCTCTAAATAATCTAAGAGTTGTTACAATTTCAGCATGAGTGTCCAATCGGCAGCAGTTAGTTTTTTTTTTCTTTTTTCTTTTTTCTTTTTTTAGACCTGGCTGTTGATCCACTCTTACAAAGTAGACTTATTTAGTTTGTCTTTTTGTGGCTTGCATACATGTGGGTATTGATAAGAATATTTTTGGAAAACAAACTCAACATTTGACACTAAAATTATTGAAAATTTATAATCACACTATATCAGAGCAACTCAAATTTTCTTAAAAAATAATATATATATATTTTTGCTGAGTTGCAACGGTTTACCTTACTTAACTGTGAAAACTATGGCCAATCATAACAAGAAGAAAAAAGAGATACGGTACCTTTTCTCTGCTTTTGTTAAACACTGCCTGTGAAGTCACTGACGTAGCATCCTCTCTTTCATATTTGCTGTTCTTTTCATAGGTAAATTAGGTAGCGTTGCAGCACAGCAATATAGAATATATAGGTATATATTTAAGTTGCCAAGTCTGCTAACTTTTTTCCTTGGCTGTATACCTCTGTGCCATGTAAGACCTTGATCTCTCCATAGAACTTCTACTGTGGTAAAGGTAAAGCCCTTTCTGGCATTTCTGTCTGTCTGTCTGTCTGTCTGTCTGTCTGTCTGTCTGTCTGTCTGTCTGTCTGTCTGTATGTATGTATGTATCTGTCTGTCTGTCTTTTTTTTTTCTTCTTTTTCTTTTTGTTTTAATTTTTGATCCTAATTGCAATGTTGTTGTTTTTTTTCCTTAAATTGAATTGATTTAGTAAAATTGTTATTTTTGGGGGGTCTCTTGTAACCTACTTGGAAATCATAAAGACAATTAATCAATCTCCCTTACATGTCTTCCGACTCCCTGTATAAATTTGTAGACAAGCATGATTCAAACTTTTGCATGCTAGTGCTGCGATTGGCAGCCAAAACTATACTATTACTGCTTCACTACATTTGAAGTCTTGTTGTCACCTGAGTTCAAGAATTCAGAGTGGTTATCTCTGTTTGAGTCATACATTATATCGTTTCTGACCTTTAGTTAGCCTTATCATAATAGTTCAAATCAGTGTTTGCAAAAAGCCGGCTTTTATTAGTTTTATCCAGGCCAGTGGTTAAAACCAGTTTAAACCGGCTTTAAATGGTTAAAACCGGCTAAAACTGGCTTTTTGGTGGCTTTTTCATAAAATTTCATAAATATTACACTAAATGAAATTAATAACTAATTCAAATGTATTTCAAATTTTAATTTCATACCTTCGTTGCCATAAAAACAATTATTATGTTAAAACACTTTCCTTGTGTTTTATTGCATTCAAAATTTTTAACTTAAAAATACAAATGAGCTAGGGTAGCAAAATAGGGGTTTACCACAGTAGAAGTTCTATATGGAGAGGTTGAGGTCTCCTGTGGCACACAGTTATAGTTACTGTACATAGTGTTTATCTAACAGAGCTGTTGTCATTGTAATGACAATTTTAATTAAAGAAGAAAATTACTTGAGTACATCACAGTGTAGCGTGTAGTCTTTTACACGACTACATGTTACTTTGTGATGTGCTCAAGTAATTTTCTTCGTTGCTTAAAATTTTTATACAATGACAACAGCTCTCCGTTGCATAAACATTTTAACCACGGATAAACATTATTGACTAATAATGGAGCAACTGTTTTGAGGCCGACTAAAAGCAATTTTGCTCACATCCGCTTCCGTTTCGAAGTACTGCGCATGCGTAGTAAGTAGAAACGGAAGCGGATGTGACCAAAATTGCTTATATAGTCGGACTCAAAACAGTTGCTCCTGTATTAGTCAATATGACTGTAAGTCTGTGCCACATGAGACCTCAACCTCACCATAGGACTTCTACTGCGTGGTATGGCCCTTGCTGGTATTCTATATTTTTCTTGAAAACAAAATTTTTATTTTTTATTTTTTTCTTAAATTGATACACTACAATTGAAACAATAAAATGATGCAACAAAATAACAAGATTGCTTCTTATTAGTTTTAAAATTTTAACTTAAATTAATGAAGAATCAAATTATTTCCAATGGCCATTATTTGCCGGAATAATACCTGAATTTAAAAGTACAGTACAGTATATAAAATAATCATAAAAAAGTTTATGTAGATATAACATTTATAAATAAACTTAATATAAAGCATTTATTTCATTATTGCTATCCAGTTCTGGCATCTTCTTAACTTTTTATCAAGAGTGGTTTAAACCGGCTAAAACTATAATAAAAACCGGGCCGGATTAAACCTGGTTTAAACCAGGTTTAAACCGGGGGGTGGCTAATTGCTGCGAACACTGGTTCAAATAGCCCCCAAATGTATCGCAGTGTTCCCTAGAGAGGGAAATTTAAAACAGCGTGTCTAAAAAATCAGCCAAGAGTCAGAAGACATATGTAAGAGACATTGACAATTAATAGTTTAACAATGTTTTGCTCTTATACTTAAAATGTAAATGTTTCAGGCATTGGATCCCTTAGTTGATGTGATAGCTTCATTGTCAACAGCAAGAACTGAAATTATTTTATGCCAAGAAATGCGAGATTCTGTCAAGCAGCAAGAACTGTGGAAATTGTTCATAGAAAAAATAAACATTCATTTTAATATAACTCGTATATCTCAAGAAAAGCAGCATTCCACATTTTATTCCCCTGATATTGTACTTCTTAAGTTAACCAAAAAATATTTTTGATATTGGTTATTTTTATATTTTGTCAATAAATTACAATTTGAAATACACAATTTTATGTATGTTATTAAAAAAAAAAAAAATCGCACTTTTTTTCAAGCTATGTTCAGTTCTTAATATGATGTAAGAGAAATAGCATAATTAACTCATTATACTTTCATTTATGCAGTGGCAGGACTATTCTATCCCAAATTTGAATATTGTTAGTAGGATGAAAATATTTGATGAAGGCTGCATGAGTTGTTGAAGCAGAGCTCAAATCTTGATAGTTTAAAACTGAAATATATATTAAAGCGATACTTAACCCTAAAAAAGGGTATTTTAATTTTTGTTCTTTTCTAAAACAATTCAATAGTAATCAGTCATTTATTTGACTTTTCTAGTCCGCAGGATGAGCGAGCCCAGAGAGGGTAATGATATAGAGTACATGCCCCTCTACTATCGGAGTAAAAAAAAAATGTATCCCTTGCTCTACCTGCTAAGCTTACCTGAAAAGGTGTACAGATTTTTTACTCACACAGTAAAGGAAATCTACAACGTCAGAGATTTCCTCTAGCGGGGTTCGCTTATCCCGTGGGCTAGAAAAGTCAAATAAACAACTAATTTATATTGAATTATTTAAGAGAAGGATAAAAATTACTTATTTTTAGGGTTAAGTATCGCTTAAAAATAATAATAATAATAAAAAATCAAATCAAATTTTACATAAAACAACAGACCTCAAACCTTGTGAAGCAGTATTAGTAATAGTAGTTTGGCTGCCAATAGCGGCGCTAGAGTGTAAAAGCTTGAATCATGCTTGCCTACAAATTTATACAGGAAAGTCGGAAGACATGTAATATAAGGGACATTGTAACGTTTGCAACTCTCGTACTCTGCAGCAATAGCTGCACTAGAGCAACCCATAACAAATATATAACATTTTTTAAGAAAAAAAATTTCCTGGCGTTCCTGTCAGTTTAAGCAGTCATGCAGTGTCACTAAAAGAGTCCCCTAATTTTTCATAATAAATGTGTATAATGTTTTTCCATCAAATTTTGGTGCGTGAGCAAATTTAAAATTTAGCGCTTTTATTTCAATTTAATCTCTGGATTTTGATTCGCTGTTTCTTTTCGGATTCCGCTGATCCGTGGTCCAATTTGTTCCAAATTCCAATCTATCCAATCCAATCCCGTTCCTGTTGTTATTATCAACGAAATACGAAACGAAAGTTTTGGGAAAGTATAATAATCAGTTTTCTAAACCTCGCCTCGTGGCTTGGATGTTGTGTCAAATTTGTTTTCACAAATTTTACTTAGTTTACTTGCATTAATAGCTATTTAAGTATTTGTTAAAACTTCATTAAAGTATTAAAAATGTCTGAGGCATCTATTAAAAGATCAAAATGGTCTAGAATAATGGCAAAACCACGTGAAAAAATTATTGTCTCTCAGTCGACTCAGAATCCTCCAAGTGATCGTGGAAGTTTAGAGGTAAAATGATTTATTACACATAAATATTTCTTGTTTATCGATGTTAAATGTATAAGCTTTTATATTTTTTCAATTTATAAGTTTTGTTGCTTTAAAAAATATATATATGTATATACTTTTACGAAGAATAATTTATAAAAGAGATCAGCAAAGCGATTCATTCGAGTACATATATTCATATGCTTATATCTATCTAAATATGCATATGTATTATTATTTATATGTTTCTATAATGTAGGCTCGTATGATATATTTATGCGTACACTTTAATGGTAATTAATATTCTTTTTCATTTTTGTTTTAGCTTGCGTGTGACGTCTCATTGCTAACGGTGGTCCACAGTGATGAGCCAGAGGCTTTGGAGATGCCGTTGGTCTTGTCTGAGACCAAGGGTGAAGTAAGCATATGCTTACCCAAGGAGGGAACTGATATGGATGAAACCCCACATTGTATTCCGAAAGAAGAGGATAATGCAAAACTCGAGTTTGATGTGACAGATTCAGTACATGATGAGGTATTATTAAACCACTACAGATCATGCACCTCTGGACAAAAGTTTCTGATGGTCAGCCTGCAACCACACTGCTATCTTTATGAGAAATTATGCAGCGGCCGCACTCTGCTGCCCCATATTCTATGGAGAACTTTTGTCCAGAGGTGTACCTGGTTTAAAGATATGGGGGGGGGGGTTCAAATATGTACCCATCTTTGTACTAAATATTACATACATAGCTCTTCCACAGCTATGATAAAAATAAATAAATATTGGCCAATATAAATTTCCTTTCAGCTGATTGAACCGCCATTAAAAGAGGAAAATATCAACGACATGGCTCATCCAAAATATTTGTCGGTGCCATTCCCAGAAACCTTGGAATCTGAGGATGAAGTACCAAATGAAAATAACATGAAAAACCTTTATTGCATTCCTGAAGAAGACATCAAAGAAGAAATAAATGAGGAACTTAATCCTGAAATCGATGATTTACAAATAAATAAGGTCCGTTGTGTGTGCCGACAAGTCTGCATCTATTTTTGCAGTGGCATTTCTTGTGTGTTCCTTGTCCTTTAATTTCCTTTGTATTTTTGAGGGAAGTAAATTAAGGGTATTGGCTTTAAGTATAGGCCATATAGCAGGTCGTTATAATATATGTGCTGAAAAACAATAAATAATTAATAACGATATTTAAAAAAAAAAAAAAAAAAAGTCTGGGCAAAATATACAAATAAAACAATTATAATTAATTTTCAAATTATATAATTAAAACTTTTTAGATCTAATATATAGATACGATTAGACAGAGAAACTTAATTTTGAGTGGTTGCTGGTGTGGTCTAGCTGCCAGAAATAAAAAAAAGTTTAAGAAATTCTAATAAGATCCTCACTTTTTTTTTTTCCTGTGGTATGTATCCATAAAAAAGAACTAAAACAAATTTGGAGTCATTAGCTTTTTTTTCTGCCTTTGATTTTAAAGGAGATTATAGAAACTATAATTCGTTGAGTTAGGATTTTATTTATAGTACATCTTTCATTTAAATTATATGCAAGATTAATTTAATGCTTGCTTCGTCGCATCTCCGCAGTTTATTTTTATTAAATATCTTGAATTACACTTCGTCCCTCCCCCAAAAATAAAACTTGATTATCAAATGATTTTTAATGTACCTGCGTCTTTGTTTTAGAATGATGAAAATGTACTAGAGGTTAGTGAATCACCTAAGGAAACTGCTGGAATTTGTTTGAGAGAAACTGTAAACTCTGATGTTGATTTGAAAATGAGCTATGTAACTCCTGATCCTGTTGGTAAAGATTTGGATGAACACAAGGTAGAGATTTATGCAGATATAACAAATGCTGGTGATACTTATACTCAAATTCCATCTGAACAACTGAAAGAGTCCGAACTAAATTTGGAGTTATTAAACAAGAGTAGTAATACACCTGAATCAAACATGGTAAAAATATATATATGGTTTGTATTTTTATATCATCAAAACTTAATAAAGATTCTGAAATATTGATTTTCATCAGCAATACAATATATCGATGGCTCCGCGGAAATATGAACTATCTATAGTCTCCGCGCACCTCAAATTTGGAACATCTGCGCTCTCCGCCTCTCCCGACTTTGAAGCATCTCTTACCAGCGCTCCATTACAGATGCTTCAAATTTGGGAGACGCGGAGAGCGCAGATGTTCCAAATTTGAAGCGCGCGGAGACTATAGATAGTTCAGTTTTCCGCGGAGCCATCGATATGAAACCTTTTCAAAAAGTAAGAATTAATTGTGGCAAGTGTACATGTTTGTTATCTGGCACACTGGTCTAAGTCATATTTATAAGAATCACTGCATGTGCTTGGATGGTTTAATGCAACATTATTATAGTATAATATTATAGCCTATTAATTTTTTGAATGTGTATACATAATGGCTCGCTTGTTCTTTTTTGTTCTTTTTTTTTTTAACGGTATGCGGTCTAGTTTACAAACTCAAATATTTATATATAAATATTCTATTTGTTTTCTTCGACAAAGATACTTTTAGCTTTATTTTATATTTAATTTATTTAATTTTGTTTTTATGTTGATCAGGAATCTGAAGATCGTATATATGAGAATTTGGACAAAAGTTTTGATTCCAATGAGTCTGGAGGTTCCAATCTTGATGTTGCATCATTTGATAGATTTGTATTGGATATGTCCTTACAAGAACCAGTATCTGATGATGATAGTTCAGATCTGCAATCAATATATGTAGAGGAATACAAAGGAGATGTGATGAGTGACGACGTCATGACTTCACCTCTTGTCAAGGAAAACTTGACTTTCACTAAAGAGGCAGAAATCACAACACAAGAATCTTCTCCTGAATTAAAGATTAAATTAGAAGTAGAGGAAACTCAAGATAATGAGAATGCCACTGATGATAATGATATGCAGTTGGTATGATCATATTCATTTTTATAGTTACAAGTTCTGTTTTCTGATATATTATTTAGGCTAATATATAAATTTAATGCTATAATTTTTGCTCCCTATATTAATATATAACTTTCAAGAACATAGCTTCAATCATATAAATTTGTGTTTTGCAAAGCAGTAATTATTCAATAGAAATTCAAACCAACTTGGATTCAAACCCAGATCTTTTGGGCTTTTTAATGCTTTAAAAACATTGTATGAGGGAAAAAAATATATATATATATAATCCAAACTGTGTAAAATACGCACTTATAAATTGCAAGCCCCATCAGACCTAAATCTTCCAGCAACATGTAGTTCATTCATTTTATTATTTTTTTTTTACTGTAGTTAAAAAAAATTAGTGATCAATGAAACACTTCACAAAATCAAGATTTATGTATACATAGTGCCACAGTCCTTTCAAATTAAGATCTGTGTAAACTCAACTATTTTGTTTCAGGACGTAGAATGTATTCCAATTGACACATCTGATGCTGCTAAAGAAATAAAAAATATTGTGCTAACTGATTTTCAACTGCTTCAATCGTATGGAATCAAAGCTGCTGACACTCCTAAAATCCAAGATGCTATCAAGATTCTGAAAGAAGTTCAAAAAGAAGCTCAGAAACTTGTTACAGATTATTACTCTACAAATAATAGTTTAACAATCTTCCATATTTCTAACTTGCTTGATATCTTGGAGCTAATTCCAGATAAGGAAGTCAAAGATATTTGTGGAAAACTGAAGGCATTATGTGACGATGTGTCCGAAATACTCTTGAATCATTCTATGCAAGAGTACCTTAATGAAGCAGATGAGCTTGTAAGCTTTTTAATAGTTGATTTCCTATATTGGCCCATATTTTAATAACTTCATTATTCTCTTTTGTGTTTAGGGGCGGGGGAGGGGGAGAGAACCAGGAAATTAAAATCATTTGGTTTTTGGATGTCTATTATTATTAAAAGAAAGATAATATAGAATCCTACAAGCGCCTTATTACCATGCAGGATGAAGTTTGTAGCTATAGGTAAAGTTCTTGATAGCTAAGTTTTACATCGAGTAAGTTTAATTGAAGGGAGACTGCCCTCTTCAGATTACGTTCAAAGTTACTGAAAAAGAGTGCCGTCGCCCTCAAAACAAATCAAGCAATGCTATGTAAACTGTGCGCACAAGATCTATTAATTGCCTAGCCACAGACTTCATCAAGATTTTTGTCAAACTTTAGGACACTATGGTACGGAACTTTTTGGTTTCCTCTAGCTCTTCTATATCATCAACCTAACCACAGTGGTTTATTTTCCTTAATTTTGCACATTTTATATTTGGGCCATTTGGAATATCTGATAACTGTTTTTCTATCATTTTGTTATCTCCATTAACTCTAATTTATTTCACTGTTTCTTGTGTCTGCTTTCAGGATGCCAAGATTGATACTGCTTGGTTAAATGAGATTAATTCAAAGATACAGAAATACATTGATGCATTGTTAACATATGAACCTGAGTATACATCAAATATAACATGTATAACTTGCCAGGAGTTCATCACGAAAGAGATTGAAACTAAACCCAAAACTGCAGAAAAATGCACTCAAGCTGGTAACAATGATTACGTAATGGTTTCAAAAACATCACTTCAAGAAATTCAAAATGACATGAAACTACTGAATAACTTAATTTATGAAATGAATAAAAAATTAAAAACTATTGCTCCATTTCTAATTGGAGAATTTGTAAACAAGGGCAATAAATATGGAAAAAATGTTTCACGTGATGAGTTATTGAGTATGAGATACCTTCCAGAATCTTTGGAAACTCCAACAATGCGTCTTGTACCAGAAATTGTGAAAGATGCTAAGAAGAATATCGAGAAACAAGATTCTTCTACAAATGCTGATAACTTATCAATGCCTACTTATAGAACAAACCAATGTAGTTTTGTTGTACCAATGTATAAGAAATTTGAGTATGTGAGCTCATTCCATTAACTTCTTGTATCCTTTCAGAAATCATCTAGGCAAATAAGAAGACACGTGAATATACAACATTTAAAATTAATTTACAACAACAAAGTTGCATATTATAATTAATGATGTTGCTAAACCCTGATCCCTTGCTAAAAAAATTACATTAGGTAAATGTCATTTTTTCCCATGGTTAAAAAAAAACAAAGGTTTACAAACACCATTCATACTCAAATTTATTTTTTATTTTTTGTCAATTTTAAATTTATATAATTTTGTTATTATTGTTTATTTATTTTTGTCCTTTGTCATTAAATGGCACTTTATTTTACTACTTTGAATAGCTGATGTATTCAATCTTATAATTTTGAATATTTCCTTATAATACCCATCAATGATATGGGTATTAAGTTTATATATTAAGCTACATTTACTTTTATTAATTTTCCTAACCACTTTAAATTTAGCATTTTTTTTTTTTTGTAAAATTAAATCAATAGAATTTGATGCATTTATTTTCTATTAGGTATAAATCAGTTGCCATAAATATATTGATCTGTTTACAATTTAATCAACTTATTTCTAAGCCAAAATATAAACCAAACTGACACTTAACTATATCCTTGGTTGTACTTTTTTTTCTCTCTTCACAATCCCATCATAAAGTCTAGTTTATGTCATTTTCTTAGACCCTTTGAATTTATGTATATGGTAGATTAACCAAATTGTTATTTTTAGTTATTAAAAACGTTGTAAACAAATTTTTAGTATCGTTTTGTCGTGTAAAACAAATAAAAATATAATTTGAAAATTTATCGGACTATCATTTATTTTTGTTATCCTTTTTTTGCTTTACTGTTTACTTCTGCTTAAAAATTCTTATTTGAATGTTTTTAGATCTGATTATTTAAGAAAATATATAAAAAAATTCTCTGGTAATTAAAAAATAGTTAATGTGTGATAGATATAATTTTATAAAAAGAAGCTATAATTTTAGGAACATATATTATGTTTTTAATTTTTATTTAATAAAAAGTTTTTTTTTATTACATAATATACAAATATCAAGCTGTTAAAAAGTTACTATAATTTAGCACTTTATTAACAAAATAATACAATAATATTTTGGCTTTTTTCTTATTTCTTCATTTTTTTTTAATAGTATCTATGCAATATACAAATACATTAAAATAAATTATTATATGCATTCCATACAAAATGCAGTCTTTATAATTACTAGTAAGGCACATGATTTTGACAACAATTATTATTAATTATCAGTAGGCACACTTCAGAACAATGATTTGATCATTAGTATATTTAAAAAAGAAGGACACTTATGTTACTTTGTGATATAGTATAGGGACAGTACAATCTCAACAAAAAATTTAAAGCTTGTAAAAATGAGGGAACCATTAAGGCACATATACGTACATTTCTTGAATATAACTTGTTTGGTAGACACTTACAAAAATGGGAGATTATTTTATAGTTCTCGTTACTTTTTTTTTTTTTTTTTTTAATGAATAAATCCCACCTAAAGGAAGTTTAAATTATAGGCCTACATTGATGTTTTTATAAAATACTTTGTATCTAAAAATTGTAAACTACAAAAATTATAATTTCTCTATCTACACACCAAAATTTTACATTTTAAAAAGGCACCTTTTTTTTAAAGCTGTATTCTATATTTCATACCGGCACTTAATTTTTCTCTAGAAGAAGTTTTACTAGAATCCGACATAGACGAAGAAGGAGTTAATTTTCTTGATTGTTGAAATAATCTTAATTTAGAAGTAACATTATTACTTGGATTAATAGTAGATACTAAACTTTCTTTACTTATAGATTCTTCTAATCTATTATAACCTCCTTGTTTACTACTACTACTACTACCACTACGAGATGGTTTTCTAGGTATAGTACCAGTTGAATTAGGTTTTGGTCTTGGTATAGCTGATGGTAAACAAGGTCTATTCATATCTTCTGAACTAGCTTGTGAACCTGCTGAACTACGTCTTTGTTTTTGTGATGTACGACCTTGTTTTTCTAATAACAATATCTCGTGATTTGTTTTATTACCACTAATACTATTATTTGATGTATCGTAAAATGATGATGATTTTAAAAATCTATCAACATGATCTTTATCATTTATAGGTGGTGGTGTAGGTGGTAAAGATGATTGATTACTTGAATTACTTGATATATATCTATAAAAAATATCATTTGATTTTTCTTGTGATTGTGAAGAATTACTTGTATTATAACGACTTGATGATATAAAAAATGGATTAGTATCTTTATTAGATGGTGGTGGAGTAGGTGGTAAACTACCTTTATTACCATATCTTAAATAATACATATCTGAACTTGTATCTTTAGACATAGGTGGCGGAGTAGGTGGTAACGAAGTAGATTGATTAGGACTATAACGCGATAGAAACTGTTTACTAGAAGGAGAAGCAGATTTTGCATTATATCTACCAGACATATATAAAACTGATGTTTCTTTTGATGGTGAATCTTTATTAGAACTATTAGGTGGTGGTGTAGGAGGTAATTTTACTGTTCCCTCATCACTTGAAGATTGAGATTGTACTTGAGAATTTTGTATACGTTTATATTTAATTTGAGATGTTAAATTAATATCTTCTTGTTGATTAGTTGGTGATGATGTAGATGAAGTACTATTTTGTTGTTGAAGTGATGAACTAATTGGTGGTCTACGTTTTAAACCCACCAATAATGGTTGGGATATGCCTTCTTTTCTTGTTGTAAGGCCCCGATTATAGAACCCTGAAAAACAGCATAGGACTCTCTATGGATGGGATGGAAATTTTTTGTTTTTTGTATAAAGGAAATAACGAAAATAAGATATGAACAATAAATTGATGTGTATGTATGTGTGTGTGTGTATGTATGAAATTTGAATAATAATAATAATAAAAGTAAAATAATAAGGATGGGATGAAAAGAGATGGGGGAAGAAAACACCGCTTGATCAGAATATTTGTCAAATAAATTTATATTATTAATTAGTTAAAATCACACATTTTTATTTTATTTGTTAAATAACAAAAATGCAATTATTATTTTTTGGACAAATAAATTATGGCTCAAATGTCAAATGTATATTTTTATTATCACAATTATTATTTTAAATTGTAATTTTAAGGTGCTAGAGCTAGCTATGCCCCAATTTTCACTTAATATAATTGACTGTTTTGACTTAAAGCAATTTCACTCACATCCACTTTCATTTCAATGTTTTACGCATGCACATTATGTTGAAATGGAAGCAGATGTGAACGAAACCAATTGGCCTCATATAAATTGTTTTTTTACTTGTCAAGGAGAATTATTACTATTATCCAATGGACTGAATGCAGAAATGTTAAGGAGCATTCACATATTCATTTATTTATTATAACTTTGTGCAACAAATTCTTAAATAGGAATAACTATTTTGCTGCAGAAAGTCACAAAAAAATAAATAAATATTGATCTTGCTGCGAACAAAATGTCTATCTCGTATTTTGTCAGGCAAAGCAAAAGGTCTATCTCGTTTTTTGTCAGCATTAGCAAAATGTCTATCTCGTTCCCGAGCATTATGGAGGTGGCGCTCGAGATAGACATTTTGCGTACGCTGACAAAAAAACAAGATAGACCTTTTGCGTTGCCTGACAAAATACGAGATAGACATTTTGTTCGCAACAAGATTGATATGTGAATGCACTATTCTATAATCAACAAAACTAAGCCTAGTAATGTACTTTACTTATTAAAAAGGCAAAAATTTATCATAAAGATTAATCAAACTTAATAATAAACCCCCTTTAAACTATATTAGGATATTTGTATGCACAATTAACATACATTACATATTTGCATTATTAATTGACTATTGAATTCCTTAAGTAGATTGACAAAAAAAAATGCTATTCTTAAGCATTTGAGCCATATTTGATGTTAATTTTATGACAATTATAGGACAAAAAAAAATTAATTTTTTTCAAAAAACAACACAACAAAATTCTGATTTTAGTTAAACCAAAGCAGGTGTTAAATTAATTTGGTATGAACACACACACACACATATACATGCACATCAAAATATACAACTATCAGGGGGAAAAAAAATCTGAACTGAAATAATTTGATTATCTAAAACTACACTAGATTGAATTTAAATTATTATTACTGTATTATTTTCTTAAATATATAAAATTATTTTCTAACTACTAAAAAAAAATATACAGAAATTATAATTAAAAAAAAAAAAAAAAAAAAAAAAAAAAGAAGACGATTTTTCAGCATAATGCTTGATGAGGAAATTTCATTGTTTTTAATAATATGTCAGCTATTAAAATGTGATTTGGTACATAAAACAAAATATAAAAATAATTAAAATAATGATAATAGTTTATTAAAAAAATACATGTATGCATTCTATATACATCATTATAAAATAAACAAAATAAGAGAATGAAAAAATATATTTATAAAAAAGAGAATCAAAAGAAGAAAAAAAATGCAATATGTTATAAATAATATCAAACGATGAAAAAAAAAAAAACAAAGGAAAAAAAATTGGAATGACTATTAAAAACTAAACTGAATTCATTATACATACTACAGAGAAAGTGAGAGATTTGCTCTTCATATCAAAGGATTAAATTAAAATATATATATAGGTATAATTTTTTTAAATTATATTTTAGACATTAAATGTACTCAAAAATATTTAAATATATTATTAGTCGACAGTAAAATTTTAATTATAAAAAAGGTTAAAAGATTTTTTTTTTTTTTTTTTTAATTATTATTTCATTTCCTTATCAAGCATTGCAGCATGACAAACTGAAATTTCATTACTAAGCCAACGTACCCCACTAAGTAGTTGAGAATCTAAGCCTTGAAGTTGATCATCAAGACTTTTATTGTCTTCTGTGAAGCTACGACTACTCGTAGATCCTGCCGTGGTTTTTGCACCTGGACCAGCTACGAGGGGAGAGCCTGAACATGACGATACTGAGGAGGGGGAGGTGCCATAGTCAGCGACTACAGAGGAACTTCGCTGGTAAGCAAGACCTGAAAATTCCAATCAATTTTTATTTTACTTGTTACTCTCTCTTTCTTAATAGACAGAATGATTTAAGTTATTATTTCTTTCATTGTTATTATGTATTAATTGTTACCTGCTCCAGGTGTTCTCATATTAGCAAAGCTGCGTGGGTAACCAGCAAGAGAAGCAGAGGTGGAGACTCCAGTTGTGCTCGCAGTCGAGGCACCCAGGTCACCTGCAAGTCCACTTCCTGTACCTGATGCCAAGGATGAGAGCATGCTGGCATTGGAAATAGCACCTCCTAAAAAAATATACCCATTACATAAAATGTTACCTTCAATACATATTTTTAAATAACTTCAAAATGTATGCAAGGCAGTGTAAGCATTGCTAACTGATAAAATTTTTAACAAGAATCGTTTTTTTTTTTTTTTTTAACTGAAATATCCTTTCCATGGAGAGGAAAGTCTAATAAAAGTATCATTCACTATTCACTATACAAGATTTCATTTCTAATGCTGTGCATGCCTGAAAAGGATATTGAAAGCTCTCAGTACTTCTTGCTTTAACAGAACAAAATTTGAAACAATTATAACAATAAGACCATATATATTAAGACTCACCCAAAGAAGATGGACTTGGTTGCCTATGATAACTACTACTTGTGCTACCATGATGTAAATGATGGTGTGGGGATCCTCGAGAAAGCATGGGAGAATTTGCAGAACCACCTGATGAAGGCAGTAGAGAATGGTGGTGATGGTGAGCAGCTTGGAGGACTTTGATCATCGCATCTTTCTCAGCAAGACGAGATTCCAATTCATGTGCTCTGGAACACATAGAATGAAACAGTAATTCTCATTGTTTTGAATTAGCAGTTTTTAATAAAACACTACGTTTTTCTTATAGTCTTTTTACATAACATTATTCCTAGAATGGTAGCCAAAATATTTAATCACAATACCATGATTTTAAAATGATACAAACAAATCAATAATAAAAATACACCTAAAGGCATCGACAGGACAAAAACAGTAGATAAACACATTCATATTTCTAGACTATGACGTTGTACTGACCTGCTCTCCATATCTGCCATTCTTCTCTGTGCAGCATGAAGTTCATCAAGTTGTCTAATCTTATCAGATCTTGCCTCTGCCATCAATCTCTCGGACTCCTGACTCGTCTTCTCTAGAGCTGCAATCTTGGCATCTCGAGGAATACTTGCAGCGTCAATTACTGCTTGTCTCATAGCATTCTCCTCGAGATACCACTGCTGCCATCTTGAAACCTCAGACTCTAGTGCTAATAGTCGTTCATCTCGCTCTCTCAGTCGTTGTCTCAGTTCACATAATTCTTTAGTGTCGCCTCGCTTATCACTTTCACAATCATTCTTAAGATCCACTAAAATAAATAATACAGAAACATTAGTACCATATACTTAATTTCAACTATGTACAGCTCTGGCCAAAAGTTCCCGAACGATTTGCATAGGCAACCCGCAACTACACTATGTTATCTTTATGAGAAAACGCAGCGGCCGCCGCTGCCCCGTTCGGGAACTTTTGGCCAGAGCTGTACAGATAACTTTTTCTTTAGTAATTATGATGGAAATCAGACACTTCAAAATAAAATTGTAAAAACTTTTGGAGTAATGATATCTTATCAAGGTACAATTTTGCTAAAAAAAAAAATCCTAGTTAAAAACGTTTAATGGAAAGCTAGTTATGTACACTCTAATCTACTTAAAGTCTTGAAATACGCCTCATTTTGCAATAAATATATACCTATATATATATATATATATATATATATATATATATATATCGATGCTTCCGCGTCAAAAGCGAGCATCTACACTTTCCAGATTTCCGACCAAACGACTATCTACACTTTCCGAGCAGCACTGTAACTCGACTACCTGCCATAAGCTTAACATTGCAGATGCTCGGCGGCGGAAAGTGTAGATAGTCGTTTGGTCGGAAATCTGGAAAGTGTAGATGCTCGCTTTTGACGCGGAGGCATCGATATATATATATATATCTAATGTCATGACACGTCAAGTTCCTTAGCTGCTGTTAAGTTCACTTACCAGATGACATAGGAGTGGGTGCTGTTTGAGCAGCTGCATTATTGACTCTCCTTGATAATCTAAGATCATTGATTTCACCCTCTAGTTGTTCTCGAGCTAACTGTAAAGAACTGAGACTCTGTTGTAACTGAACGACTCTCTCTTCATATAACTGTCTCTTACGACACTGAAACATAAATACAACAATCATAAGCAACAATAAATATTAATTAATTTAATGCTTCGAGACTTCACAATCAAGCATGCAATCAGAATAATTAACTCTTTTCTTTAAGTTTTAGCTTAAGTTTTCAGTCAGTAAATGAAACAAATTTAGAGTAAAATTAAATGTTAATTTCATCCCCCTCTCCCTCCTTATTGCAATGTTGATCTACTCTAAATTATTTAAAAGTGTTAGCTGTAAGATAAGCTTTAAAATGATACCAAATTTGATAACAATATTAGGATCAAATTACCAAAAAAGTTTCAAGTACAGTATGTTAATAAAACAACTTACCTCTTCTTCTAATCTCATAACATTAGCTTGTGCATTAGTTAAAGCAGTATCTAAAATATCAATATGTGTTCTTTGTTCCTGTAAAGTAGCTCTCTGTGCAGCTAATTCAATCTCTTGCCGTTCTCTACATCCAGTTAGTTCTTTATTTTGTGCCATAAGTTGAGCTAGCATAGCATCTCTTTTACTTATTTCTCTTCTTAACATGAGTACTTCATCTGAACTAGAAGTATGGTTGCCAGAAACAGATGAATGTGGAGATTCTAATTGACTTAATAGCAGTTCATATTGATGTCTTAGAACTCTATTATCTTCTTGTAATCTTTGTCTAGCTGCTCTTTCTAATTTTTCACGTCGTTCTGAAGATTGCATTAGTTCTTGATGAGAGTGATGGATGTTTGCTACTTCTTGCTCAAGCTGAAACAATACAGTGTTGTTGCATTTAGAGATCCTAGTTTTGAGACAAGTTAAAAAAATTAGAGAAGAAAACAATAGAAAATATGCCAAAGTATAAAAATATGGATAAATATGAAAATGATAATAAATAAAACTTAATCAACAATGAAAACAAAATCTTACCTTTTGACTTTTAGATACTTTTTTATAACAAGCTTCAAGTTCAGATTTTAGAGAACTATTTTCTTTTATTAATAATTGAATCATATCTGAAGCTGGCCAAACTAATTCTGCTCTTCCTAGTCCTTCTTTCCCTCTAGTTTTTGATCTAGTATGTGACGTTCCTCCCTTTTCTCTACTCTCAATCTGTGTTAAGTCTGGTTGTGATCTTGACAGAGATAATTTAGCAGCTCTAGCCATAGAGGAGTGAGAATGTATCGGAGTTGAATAGCGATGTCCGAGGAGACGAGAATGAGTTTCAGGTGATAAATCAAGTAAAAGTAATCTTCTAGGTGGATTGGAATCATCTTCGGGATCTTTTAGTAAACAATCACTGCTTACAACCTGAAATATTAAGTAAAACATGCAATGTTTAGCGTTAGTTAAGGTACTACTTTAGGGTAGGAATGAAAATTTTTTATTATGACTTTGAATTAAGTTCAGGCTGATGTACCCAAAAATGAAATCAAAAAAATTCTATCTTAAAAACTCTCGTCACAACAGAGCGTCAAAGTATCGCAAATGCCCCGCCCCCTAATGCTAATGAATCTATATTTGGATCCCAATTTTGACCCACTTCAAATTTTTTTCAGCGGTTAAAAAAAATACTAGCTTGTTCTTCGTGTGGATTTTTAATGAAAAATGATTTTTCAGATTTTTCTAGAACGATTTTTGCCGAGAAAAAAATTATCGCAAATTCACCCATGTTAATTTGAATATGCAATCTTCATTAATTTTTTTCTCGATAAATGTCTCGTAAAAATCGTTTAAAAAGTCAAATTCATTAAAACTTGATCTATAGAATACACTAGTATTTTTAGTTTTGAAGTTGATCAAGAAAAATTTTGCACACGGAGAGCTTGAAGTTTTGTATGTTTTGCGTGTTAAAGGGGGCGTATCCCAACGACTTTTAATGCTAATTTGCGGAAGATTTGATTTGAGCCGAAACTTTTTGGAGTATAGAGAATTGTTCCTTGGTTTAATATGAACCTAAAAAGTGGTATTAAATTAAATTTTACGACAACATCGCTACCCTAAAGTAGTACCTTAATTTACTCTATTAAATATTGCTGAAAATTAAAGAGTAACAATTGAAATTGAATGCAATGTCATTTTGAAACTAAAAAACTGATGTGTAATTTATACTTGATTTGGTGAGATTGCATGGGAGCTAGAAAATGGCTGTATCACAAAATGGAGTTTAAACTTTGAAATATCTACAATGAGGTATACTGCGGATTTAAGAAAGCATTTAAAAAAATTGTGATTTTCTTAAGATGCATTTTCCAAAATTAGAACCTAAAGTTAAACGTTCAACCAATTATTTAAAACCTTTTTAAATTAAATTAAATAATTGTTTATTGGGCATGAATAATATAAAACAATACAAAATAAAATTGTTACAGACAAAGATAATGTAAAACCCAATAGGTAAGGAGAAAAAGGCAAATGCCCATACACATTGTGATCTCCTACCATGCATAAAACAAATCAGAATACAACTGCTTTGTCAAAAATACCATAAATATAACAACGACATAATAAAAAAAAAGAAAAATAATAGAAATAATAGAAATACAAAAAAAAAAAAAAAAAGTTCATTTTTTTTTCCTGCACTTGAAATTAAAGTATTAAGCTACCTATTATAATAATGCATAAGAAGCACATCATTATATAATTTCTTTTGATAAAGTTAAGTTGATAATTAAAAGATAGATAGAAACACATAAAAAAGAGAGGTAAAAGATTTTTGGGGAATGGGAGATAATGAGCTTTGTTAGTCAGGGACCCGGCAAAAGAGAAAGAAAAATATTCAAACCCAGGCCGAAATATGACACATAGTGCATTGTATGCACGGGTATGAACTATATATAGCAGCTCGTAAAAGCAAATAGAGATTAGTTAATTAATTAGGGGTTTTTTGGCTTACAAAAGCAAATTAATTAGCAAAAACGTCACACCAAAATACTATTATATATTTATATTTTGATAAAGTTAAGTAGTATTTAGTTTATTTTCTCACCTTAACTTCTTTGGCAAGATGTTTGAGAACATGAGACTGACTTAGATAATCATCTGGAATATCATTGATTTCTCTTAGTTGTTGTGTCGCTGAACCTGATTGTTGTGTGCCTACTGCAGACGTTACTGTACCAGACAACGTAGGGGAAGATGAATTAGAGGAAGAGGGGAAGCTTGTAGTCTTGGAATGACTTGATGTTGCAGAAATATAGCTGTCTCGAAGACTAGACAACCTAAAAATTAAACAATCATTTTTGTGGTGCCAAAAAATTATTATTATTATTAAAATAATAATGAATATGGCAAAATAAAAACAGGTGATATGCGATGAATGAAATGACCTTTTAAACTATTGCTTTACGACAATACAATGCATTGATATACATGAACCTCTTAGTCCTCCACATAAATACATATTATTCCCATATAAGGCAATGGGAATTAATTTTATATCAGATTTTTTATACCATCAAGTAGGGTAACTTTGGACTGCTAGGGTGAATTGAGCCAAACTTTCAAATATATGTACACTGGTTTCAAATAAATCTGACCGAAGCAGTAATTTCTCCAAATATTAAATACATGGGGATGTTTAATGCAAGTGA
The DNA here is from genome assembly GCA_949318235.1 of Ecdyonurus torrentis. Lineage (NCBI taxonomy): Eukaryota > Metazoa > Arthropoda > Insecta > Ephemeroptera > Heptageniidae > Ecdyonurus > Ecdyonurus torrentis. The sequence continues at coordinate 20,505,838 of OX439136.1, read as the reverse complement.
TTAGATTTATTCAGGACCAGTGTACTCCCTACCTAAAGCTAATAGAAAATGTTTAATTATTAGGAAATGTTAAAACCATTTCTGTTTGAATTGATAATCAAAGAATGGGATAGGAGAAACGAACAAGCGAAATCTTCAGTTGCTTTAAGCAACTGAAGAAGAGGGCTGTTGCCCTTGAAACGTCTTAAAACTTGTAAATATTTGTGTAACCTGTGCCATCAAGATTTTCACCAAGCTACGGACCTCATCGTGGTAAGGCGCTTGTTGGTTTTTCCTATCCTATTCTTTGATTATCAAAGCTAATAGAAAAGTGAAACAACAATTAAAGTACATAAAGCTTGATTTTTGCACTATCTTTCAGTTTATGTTTCATGTTTCTGTAAGCTTTAGCTAGAGAGTAAATAATTTGTGCACATGACGGTACTTTAATCACATACAGGTTAACTTTTTATAGTTTTTGCTCAATTTTTATGTCATTTTGATGTTTTTTTAACTTACCGAGAAGGGGAAAGGGATGCCCAAGGATCGAGACCATCTTCACCAGTTGTATGGATGATCAATGTATTGTAACTGGAAGCATTATCTAAACTATGTTGTCTAGGTGCATGTGGTGATAAGCCATCAGTCCCCTGCAAACATTCAACCATACTTACTGTTAATATCATTAAAGCAGTTGTTATATTAAAAAAAAAAAAAGTTTTAACGATTATCTTTAATGGCATAGAACAGCTTGAACAAAAAACTTGCCTAATATCCTAGCATACCTGAAAAATCGACACCTTTGGCCAGTTGTTTATTTCTAATTTATTTTCCATTCGCAAAAAGATGTATGAGGACAATAACATCACAGTTCGCCTGGTCCACGCGCACATAAAACAAGCGAGCTGTGACGTCATTGTCCGCAGCAGCTTTTTTGTGAAAGTAAAGAAAATTAGAAATCAATGACTCCGGCCAAATCTATGTTGATATATTTGACAAGCTTTTTGTTACACAGACAAGAGTAGACAGACTTTTGTCAATCCTAAAATTAAAGCACCAATATTTTGAGTACAGTATTGTAAGCCGTGTCTATATAGTGTGATATTTTTAACTTGTAATAAATTTATGTGCCAATCAAATTTATTACACTACCCTTTCATTTATTTACTATGTATGAAGTTAAAATAATTCATTTTATTTCCTGCAGAAGAAATTACAAATTGAATTAAAAATATGAATAAAAAAAAGTAATAGTAGTTATACAAGCATTGCGTAAAAAAAAGTAAACTATGTTCACTATGTACACTATGTTAAAATAAAAATACAAACCTCTTGTTTTTCTTGGCCTTGAGGTTCTTGTCTAGCTGTATGTCTAATAACATAACGTTCCTCCTGGCTCAAATTTTCAGTCGAAGTCGATACATCAGTTTCGGAACCACTTAAACTTGTTGCTGAAATTGCAGATACTGGTAATTTGCTCTGAGCACCATTATTTTTACTCCCTGGCAGATCTAGAATAAAAGTTGTTTATCTGTTAGTAGTGCATAATGTTTTCTAAGGATTAATAGCGAGAAATGAATGCCACTTTCCCTTGCGATTAAATTAAATAAACGAGTATTTATCGTGTGTAGTACAGTACATTAAAACCTTAATATGTACTAATTGGCCTTCAAACTAAGATTTTAAGTTAGTCAAATATACATGTGTACCCTATGTATTGTGCAATTGAAAAAAAAATTAAGATAAACTGATATTTTAAAAACATGTTCTAGAAAAATAGGAAGGTAATTTTTGTGGTCCAGGAATTAGTGACTTTCTGAAAAACACTTATTTTGTTTACATGTACCCAATATTATGTTAATGCTGTGTTTACATTGAGCTTTTTGTAATTGGAATTGTTAATAATTGGATCAAAATATCATGCATTCTTATGGAGCTAACGTTAACAATTCCAATTAGAAAAAGCTCAATGTGAACACCGCATGATACTTTCGTTTTGTTGAATACACTGGAAGGGAGGGGGGAGGGGGCATCAGCTAGCAGTGAAATCTGCGTTTTTTTTCTGTATTAACTTATTTTGTACTTATACCAAAATATGAGGGGGGGGGGGGGATGCTGTAAAATAATTCATGTGCATCATACCTGTTTGAACCTTCTGGCCATTTGTAGATGCAGGAGTAAAACGAGAGAGTTGATGCAAAGAAGAGCTCATATTTGTGGACAGTATTTATAAATAAAAAATCTAGTCCTCGATCTCAAATTCTGCTCAACAGAAATCTGTAATTTAAACGCATTCACATATATTTTTCATTATATCATACATAATATTTGCAAATAAAATTTAAATTAAACTACTTAAGTACATATATTTTATCATGGATTAAATTAATTTATTATCATTATATTAATCAATTTAATAATCGTTTTGCATGAATGACATATTCGCATTCCAATGCAATGAGCTAATGACAAAAGGGTATTGAAATGAAATGAATGCGACACAGTGTTGTAAACACATTCCATGATGCGAAATCAACCTAATTTAGGTTATAATTAATTTTATCATTATATGTACATATTTGGCAGCTATTTTTATATGAGCTAAATATAAACTAACACAAAATTTCTAACATATTTATTACATAGAGATTAACAACATTGAGATCAAATGTTGAGAAATCCTATAAATAGCTCAACTTAAAAAACTCCATCCTGTGTGAATGTGGACAAACCCACAAAATTTCAAATCTATAAATAATCACTTTCTATTATATTATTTTGCAGAAAAATTTATAGAAAATTAGCTTAATATATAAGTTATGATAATATTATACTTACATAAGTCAGGACATCATATAAATATGTTTATTTATAAAAATAACGAGCCATGGAGTACGTCTTTATGATGGAATTTCTTTATGAAGCGATGTTGCCGCTTCTGCGCATGACTCAAACATTACCACTATAACAGAGAATAAATTCCACCACAGATCCTAAATTAAATTGTAAAAAGTCAATATTTGGTAGTTTAAGGGGTTAGAATAAATTTTAAATTAGAATCAATTAATAATTATTTCATTATATTTCTTTAATAACACAACTTTAACCATTCTGATATGATAAATCAATTTAGTAAGTTTTTTCAATGTTGGCTATGAATATTTTTTAATATTGCGCAGTTGCCAAATTTTCGAGATTAACACAAAAAAGTTTCGTATTTTTTTATGCACTTCACTGATTCTCCTCCTGTCATCGAAAGAACGAGAAGAAATGTCTACTGTAGGAAGTACTTTAAGTTTAGGTGGTTCTAGGACCACCGGCACTCCTGTCCGCACACAAAATGGTAAAGTATTAACTCATTTATCATATTTAATAAAAAAGCTTACAATTAAACATGAACTTTCAGTAAAATTTAAAGAAATTATCGAGCACGAGGTTTCGCCCTTTACCGCCATCTTTTGTACCATGTGCTCATTTATTTAACAATTAATTTAATATTTTAAACTTATGTCTTTAAAATAATCAAACATAATAGTTATTTATCCTTCAAAATACTTATTTCATTTATTTATTTACAGTTATGGCAGCGTGTTCAATCGCTAACATCGTCAAAAGTTCACTCGGCCCGGTGGGTCTTGACAAAATGCTTGTGGATGATATTGGTGTAAGTAGCAATTTTCCACTTTGACAACACGAAGAATTAATTTTTTAGTGGTTTTTAGATTTATAAATAATACTGAAGTCCTATACGTACACACTTGGCATGAAATTAGCTTCTTAAATTCAGAATTAATTACAGAACCACACCTTAAAACACTGAACGTTTTGCATGACTGCGCGTAGGCGTTCATCATATACGTGCTTTAATAATAGTTGAATCATTTTATATTTATGGTATATAATAAAATATTGTAACATACTTTTAAAAGTAATTTAGTTACGTAAAAGTCACATATTGCTAATTCAAACACTTAACTATGTAGAAACTAGAACTAAGGTTACAGTTCAATACATGCATACATACCGGTAGACTGTTTACATGTCTTTAAGAAAGGGGGGGGGGGGGGGGGGGGGGGGACAACGACAATTATTTTATATAATCTTTTTATTAAACACCACGGTGTACATACACGCCATCTAGCGATGGCCTGCATTTGATTAATACAGTCAACCGGGGTAACTTTGAAACTTTTTGGGTATAAAAATGCATATATTTCCTAAAATAATTTTTTTTGAGGTTCCAAAAAATTTGTAACTTTAAATGTCTGTCAGTACTATATTTTCCAACCCTTAAATTAAAATTTTGTCAAAACCCCTAATTAAGAAAAAATAAAAACATGGGTTTCAAAGTTATACTGCCAACGGGGGTAACATTGAAACCTTTTTAAATTAAATTATATAATTTCATTTTTAAGTAAGTTTGATGGATTCTAAGTACAGTGCTCTATTAAACAACCCTTAGCCTTTGATTCCAGGAAGAATTACTCTCATACCCCCACCCTACCCCTAGCAAATTAATTTCTCATGGAATGAGTCCAATTTACAATAATAATAATATTGTGCTACTTTTTTGGGAAAAAAAAGTTTCTCTACAATTGAAGAGTAAGAAAATGTTACGTAATGAATTGGAGGGCAATTTAATTTGAGCTTTGTTAAAATTGAGTTATTTTAGGGGTTGTGGCCAATTCAAACTTGATTTTTTATCATTTCCTGTGTTAAAGTATAGGCCAAAAAATTATTTTTCTTTTAGAAACTTAAAACTTTGTCTTTTTACTTTTGAAACCATACTTATCTTAACAGTGACTTTAAAAATTGTTCTACTTTAACCCTTGACCCTGAAATAACCCTGAAAGCTATAAGTATGAGTGATGACTAAAAAAAAACTTTACCATTGAATTTATTGGCCCCGAAAACCTAAGAATTGATACTTTACTTGCCCATTTTTGAAAAATGAGGCACTTTTGGGCAAGGTAAGGCTATTTTTGTAACGTCGTACCTTGAGTTTAAATAAGGGTGTACAAAGGGTGAAAATATTCCCTAAGGTGTCTTTTCCTAGGTTTTAAGGGTCAAGGAATTCATTTTTTTTAGTTATTTTTATGCTAACAGTAAAAATAAATATTTTCAGGGTCAACTCAGGGTCAAGGGTCAATGTTTCAGGAAATTTTAAGTCGCCAAGGGATTAAGAACTCTTGGAATACTAATGCTACAAATTTTCCTGATTGGGAACAAAAATATTTTTTTAACCCATATACTTAACATTGGGAATTGTTTGATCATGCCTTTAGGAAGGTTTCAATGTTACCCCGGAGGTAAAAAAAGGTCTATAAAAAATAAACCAATGCACCCTTCAAAATAATTTTTGGTGATTTTGGTCATAAGAGTATTCCTAGCAGGATGGTTGGTACTACAACTTCTCAATCACTCCCTGTTACCCTGTAGGACCCTTATTTTCAGGGCATCTGAATTGGTTCAATTTTTAACAATTTAAATAACTACTTGTAAAAGAGAGTGCATAACCTGAAGGTGACTCCAGGGTATTTAAAAATTAAGCTTAAGGGTATCAAAGTTGAGGGTAAAAAAATGAAATCAGTTGCTCCAGTAGTAACTTCTCAGTACTGTCCTAAAGTTGAGAACTGCAAGGTTTCAATGTTACCCCGGAGTTTCAAAGTTACCCCGGTTGACTGTAATGAAAATTTTTAGTTTATTGCTTGATAGCTGAATTTATATTCCTACTTATAAAATGTAAAGACATATAATTTAAAATGGAATTTAGGAGGAATTTTATTTAGGTTGGTAGTTAAGGGTGACAAAACAAACAGGATTCTGCTTGTGCAGATTCCGTACGTCTGTTCTGTCGTTGGCTAAATCTTGCGATTATGAAGCCATAAGCTGCTAATTAACTTCTAATTAATTGAGGAATTTTATTTACCGGTATAAAAAATTTACATTATAGAGATGTCATGTGCACACAGTTGTGATAGTATGGGTTATTTTACCATTAAATTCATGGCGTGTTTTCCTCATAAGAATAATATTGCAAATACAGAGTGAGTTTTTGAATGGAAAATATAGTGTATCTCAATAGTGTGTATGTACAGCTCTGGCCAAAAGTTCCCAAACAGGGCAGCAGTGGCCGCTGCGTTTTCTCTTAAAGATAACATAGTGTGGTTGCAGGTTGCCTATGCAAATAGTTCGGGAACTTTTGGCTAGAGCTGTACATATGAAGCTACAATTTAATGGTGGTTATAGATGTGATGTGTAAAAAGCTAAAAGGTTGTCATACTTCTCTATCCTTTAGCATTGAGGAACTATATTGAAAATTTTGGATCCCAGTTGCTGAGACCTTAGACACTTATTAGTGTGTATTTTTAGAGACATGGAGCTACTGCAAATTAAGGAAACTAGCCACTTTTATGTGTTTAAAGTAAACCATATTTTATGAGTTTTTTAACACTTGTAACCTCCCCTTACAAAATATCATTGTCTTTAAAAGGCATAGTAATAATAATATCATTTGAAGCTAATGATAATATTTATATCGATGTACACAGGACGTGACAGTAACCAACGATGGAGCAACAATTTTGAAGTTGCTTGAAGTTGAACACCCTGCTGCTCGTGTCCTGGTTGAGCTGGCCCAACTTCAGGATGCTGAAGTAGGAGATGGAACAACTTCTGTTGTCATCATTGCTGCTGAACTGTTAAAAAATGCTGATGAATTGGTCCAACAGAAAATTCACCCTACATCTGTGATCTCTGGATATCGTCTTGCTTGTAAAGAAGCATGTAGATATATTAATGAACATCTTACAGTCGGTATTGATGATATTGGAAAAGATTGTCTTATTAATGTTGCTAAAACTTCAATGTCAAGCAAACTTATTGGACCGTAAGTATATATTTTTGTAGCTATGATTTGATAGAAAAATATATTAATAGATTTGAGAAAATTGAAGAATAGTATATTTACTGTAACTGTTAATGACAGGAATGCCTTTTATGTTGACAACGTGTTTCCTGTGAGTCACCACTTGATTGATCTCCTATTCTCCAATTTTTCAATTAAGTTTCAAGTTAACTTTCCCCTTAATTATCATATTTGTATCTATTGAGGAAGTTCAAGACTTAATTATTATTGTTGCATATCAAGGGCTTCGTGGCATTTTGGTGGTACTACTGCAATCTCCGTGGGTGCAATTTTAGCACATCTGTATTCTCCGCGCTCCCCTCTTTTGAAACATCGTTATATGCTTAACCTGCACTGGTGTGCCATTAGTAGTCGTGGCGAAGATTTCACATAATTGCACCCGCGGAGATTGCACTAGTACCAAAATGCCGTGTAGCCCTCGATATTCAAAAAGAGAGCATTGTCGTGAATTGATTGGTGTGTGACATTGTAATTTTTATGTTCATCAAGTATCTCTCAAATTTTGAAAAGTGTGATATGATGTCATGGTTTGTAACTTTTGATTGCATGCTCAGGCAAAAGTTGCTGAAGTGAGACATCTTATCACATGAAAACTGGCTTGCTATGTAAAACCTTAAATAAATCATTATAAAAAATAAGCTTAAAGCGATACTAAACTTTAAAAATGAGTATTTTTTGTTCTTTTCTTAAACAACTCGATAGTAATCAGTCATGTATTTGACTTTTCTGGGATAAGCGAGCCCCGCGAGGGTAACGATATACAGTACACGCCCCTCTACTATCAGAGTAAAAAAATTGTACGCCTTGCTCTACCTGCTAAGCTTACCTGAAAAGGTGTACAGATTTTTTACTCGCACAGTAAAAGAAATCTCTGACGTCAGAGATTTCCTCTTTACCCTAGCGGGGCTCGCTTATCCCGTGGGCTAGAAAAGTAAAATAAACGACTGATTTCTATTGAATTATTTTAGAGAAAAATAAAAATTACTTATTTTTAGGGTTGTGTGTCGCTTAAAAAAATAAAAAAAATAAAAAAAAGTCTGATTTAAATACTGATATATTTATATGCATCACCATAACCATGTGTATACTAAGCCTATCATTTGTTTTGTTAGGGACTCTGAATTGTTCTCTCAAATGGTTGTGGATGCTGCTCTTGCCGTGCGCATTAATGATGGCAAGGGAGGATATCTGTGTCCAATCAAGGCTGTCAATATTCTCAAGGCCCACGGACAGAGTGCTCGGGAGAGTGTCTTGGTCAAGGGTTATGCTCTCAACTGCACAGTAGCATCTCAAGGTAAATATATACTCATATATGCCTTCCTACATGTCTTTCAGGGTAAGCCAACAGTTTTTTGCACTTTGGCAGAGAGATTGATGTCCTATGTCACTGATGGATAATAACAAAGAAATCTCAACTTTTTGTGGAAAATCATTAATATTGGACATATAAAGTATCATTCACATGACGCATAAATTTGACGCGCGTCGACGGATAAACAAAGTTGCAACAATATAAACAAATGGACCCTTTCACATGGTTTTAAAACTGACGCGTGCTGACGCGTCCTGACACGCAAAGCTGGCATCTCCCAGCTTTCGACGCGTCAGTGCGCGTCAAAATGACGGATGCATGTGAACGGTCCCATTTGTTTACAATAGCGCAGCTCGACGCGTCAGGACGCGTCAGTTTTCTGCGCACGCGCATGCGCAGTACGCTTTCTCATCGCTCTCATGTGAAATAGGCAAATTCTTGAACCCGTCAGCTCGCGTCAGTATCCGTCGACGCGCGTCAAATTTACGCGTCATGTGAATGATACTTAATGCCCAATTCTATTTCATTATTATTGCTGGCATGTTAGTGAGCGCATAAACCATCATCATTGTCATGAAAGAAATGTCTTTTTGTGTTACTATACTATGGATCAAAATTATGTCAATGTTTTACAAAACTTTGTGGTTTTGAAATTTTCAACACACTTCTGTTACAGCTATGCAGAAGAGAATTCCAAATGCAAAGATCGCCTGCCTAGATTTCTCCCTGCAAAAGGCAAAGATGAAGTTAGGAGTCCAGGTAAATTGAATAAATTGCTGGTACACTCACGGAATATAGTTTCTTGCCATTAGAATACTCGCACTTAATATCTAATGTAATTATTATAAGATGTAATTAATAAGGAAAGGTTAAAACCATTTCGGTTGGAATTAATAATCAAAGAAAAGGATAGAAGAAACCTACAAGCGATTTACAATAATGAGGTCTGTAGCTTGGTGAAAATCTTTATGCGCCATCAAGATTTTTCACCAAGCTGCGGGCCTCATTGTGGTAAGACACTTGTTGGTTCCTCCTATCCTTTTCTTTGATTAGTAATTCTTATAAGAGAAATATGTGAGGAGTTGAAATGATATAAAGTCTAATTTTTGGTTGAGTGTACACATATTATGTCTTTTCAGACTGTGTACTTGAGTAGATAGTCTGAAAAATTCCTATTTGTTTTGTACTGCTCTTTGCACCAAATGCTAATGCAAATTGTTTTCTCTCAAAGGTACTGGTAACAGACCCTGACAAGTTAGATGCCATTCGTCAACGTGAGTCTGATATCACCAAGGAGAGAATCCAGAAGATTTTGACAGCTGGTGCTAATGTCATTCTCTGCTCAGGAGGCATTGATGATCTCTGTCTTAAGGTAAATCAAACAATTCACTTTGTTTCCACTATTCGTTTAAGTCACTTACTCTGAACTACAGTATTCAAAATATATTTTGAAATATAACAATAAAACTTTAATTTCTTCATAACAAATTAACCTCCTTCCCATTTATGGGGGAAAAAATCACAGTTAGGATCAATAATAAAGAAAAGGATAGAATTACCAGCAAGGGCCTTACTGCAGTAGAAGTTCTATGGAGAGGTCAAGATCTCATTGTTAATTGTTTTAGTTATAAAAATGTACATAACTGAACATTTAAAAAAATGTTAAGCTTTTATGTTAATTCCTTCTACAAGCAAATGAAATTCAAATAAGAGTTCCTCTCTTTCATGGTAATATCATGAATCATGATTTATACAGTATGTTATTTCTTGCAAATTGTATAGCACATTTGTTTGTTAAAAAAGATAACAGAATAACGTGAAGATTTGAAATGGGAAACAGCTGTTAGGAACCCTTATACAACGATTCTACAGACACGATAAGACTTGAACTACTTTTTGAAATTTCGTGTGTCATTTGTACAGTGTTAAAAGATAGGGAATTTCGACAAAAAATTGACAATCGATATTAGCGTGTCCTATCATACCTATAGAATCGCTGCCCATATAGGAGAAGTGACAAACCACACATGATAATGCACTGCATTACTTATGGTATGGTAACTCTTGGTACTTCATAGCCAGTTTGTATGTGACTTGGTTTACTGTGCATTGTGTTGTGGAACGGCAAGATAGGGGGGGGGGGGGGGTAGGGGTGTCGCTGCTCTTATAAGGGGCTCTATGAACTGTTAATTGACGGAAGTGCATGAGAAAGAGAGAGTCTACTTGTATGCGTATTAAATGTTTTACTATTATTGTTTTGCAGTACTTTGTTGAGGCTGGAGCGATGGCAGTACGTCGTTGCAAGAAAGCAGACTTGAAGCGCATTGCCAAGGCAACTGGAGCTTCATTTGTCACCTCCTTGTCTAACATGGAGGGAGACGAGAGCTTTGAGGCATCATTCCTGGGAGAGGCTGCTGAGGTTGTTCAGGAGAGAATCAGCGACGATGAATGCATCCTTATCAAGGGGTAAGTGTGGATTACTGACCTTCTATGGTTGCCTGCACCAACAGGCTCCTCCATATTTTCCCAGCTTTAAGTGATTTCTTACAATGATAGGAAATGACATTATCAAGAACTTCTTCAACTATGCACTAGTGACCCATTCATGGCCTTATAGCTTGTTTAATTGTAAAATGACAAGTTGGGGGGCTTGAGTTAAGCTCTCATTATCAAATATTTAGTTGTTGGTTGCATTTATAATAAGCCTATGGTTGTAAATTTAGACAAAGTTAGACACTTAATGTTGATCTTTAGATCATTTTTCTTAAATTTTTTTAGATAGATTAAAAAAAAAAAAAAATCACTTTTCTCTAACCATTATTTCTACCATCACGATGTTTTTACTTTTATTATAATATTATAATACAAACCTTGTAGAGGATCTTGCATTTTACTTCCGTAATTTTCATTTAATTAAATTATTGAAGTAATTATTCGAGTTACAATCGGAATTTATTTTTGATTTTGCTTTGCTGTTACAATGTTAATTTTAATTGAAAATTTCTGTGTAATGTTTCAGACCTAAGGCACGTACTGCTGCCTCTCTGATCCTGAGAGGTCCCAATGATTTCTACCTTGACGAGATGGAGCGCTCTGTACACGATGCTCTGTGTGTCGTCAAGAGAGTGATGGAGAGCAAGCGTCTGGTTGCTGGAGGTGGCTGTGTGGAGGCAGCTCTCTCTATCTACCTTGAGAACTTTGCTACTTCTCTGGTGAGGAATTAACAAAGAAATTATTTTAGGGTAGTATAAATATGGGAGGGGGGGGGGAATCATTGCGGTTAATGATACTAAAGTAAAAGGATAGAAATAGTGCAAGAGAAATAAGAGCACTGTGAATTGAAAATTTATGCAAAGCAAAATTATCTAATTTTAATAGTTAATGCACCCACCTATTAACCATCAAAATGGGATAATTTCACTTTGCATTAATTTTCAATACACAGCGCTCTAATGTCTCTCGCACCTATATCCTATTATTTTAATATCATAAAGAGAGTAGTGGTTGAATTTGATTTTTAAACTAAAAAGGAGGCTTTGTAAAATCTAGTTTTGTAAAGAGACTGGGAGGGGGGGGGGGAGTGGAGAGAGAGAGAGAGAGAGAGAGAGAGAGAGAGAGAGAGAGAGAGAGAGAGAGAGAGAGAGAGAGAAAAGACAAAGAAATTTTGCAAAATTACACCCTGCACTTAGCTACAGTTATAATAGTTAAACATGTTAAGAGCAACTATTTGAAAACAAGTAAGACGTTAACTTATTCTTGTTGATTTCAGAGTTCCAGAGAGCAGCTTGCTATTGCAGAGTTTGCTCGCTCCCTGCTGGTGATTCCCAAGACATTGGCAGTGAATGCAGCTCAGGATGCAACAGAACTGGTAGCCAAGCTGAGAGCATTCCATAACTCCAGCCAGACCAAGGCAGAGCATGCCAACTTCAAGTGGTAAGTTTCAGTCTTGGCAAATACTCTGCACTAATGATGAAAAAATAATTTTGAAAATTCACAACACTTAATGCAAGTAAAAGTGTAGTATTACTGATTTAATTTTTTCCAACGTCGGTGCAGTAGTTTTTGTTTTTGTTTTTTCCCCTTTATTAAGAAGTTCCTGAAATGCATCATGCAAATAACTAGTTTTTGAAATTAACTCCCGTAAAGGGTTATTTTAATTTTCAATATTTTTTCTTTCCCTGGTGGGTTTTAGACTACCCTCAATTCACCAATTTGTGAACATCGTGCCAGTATAGTACCCTAATTGGTAGAGTTGCAGGTCAGCCTATAATATGAGGTTGTCGTTTTTCTGTTCAGGGACTAATCTGATAGTAATAAGTCCTTTCTTTTTTTTTTTTTTTTTTTTTTTTTTTTTTTTTTTTTTTTTTTTTTTTTTTTTTTTTTTTTCCTTGCCATGGTTAGTTGTTAATTCTAACTTTCAAGTAAATAAAAGAAAATGTTAACTTTCAAACTTAAACCCTAATAGCAATCCTTGATAGGAGTTAGTAAATGATATATTAATTGCTCCTATTTTAATTTTCTCTATGTATTTTGTCCACAGGATGGGTCTTGATCTATACGAAGGTACCGTCAGAGACAACCTAAACGCTGGTGTATTTGAGCCTGCAATCTCCAAGGTAAAATCTCTTAAGTTTGCGACAGAAGCTGCTATCACTATCCTACGTATTGATGATATGATCAGACTTGACCCTGATAAGAAAGAAGGAAAGAATTATCAAGATGCTTGCAATGCTGGAGAACTGGATTATTAAATTACTCATGCCTTAGTAAAGGATACAAGAAATTTGTAATGAAAGTCTGCATTTTAACTTTAAACTAATTGGAATTTATATTTGCACAAGCCTCAATTTTTTGAGTGAAAATGAATTGATTTTTTTTTATATATTTTTGCTTACTTACAAAATAATAAATTACAAAAAGTTTGAAGTATAAAAAGATTTTTATATATTTTTCTTTTAGTATCACGAAAGGGGGAACTTATAAAGAATTAACTTATTTACACCAAACAGTAAATGATAATTTAATAATCTGTTTGTTTTTTCCTCACAAATAATTTTTATTTTGCACTCTTATGTCTCATATATTTAATAATTTTCAATGTAATAAAATTTCAGCTTGTTACAAAGTATTAACAAATTTGCTAATAAAAAAATAATTAAAAAAAAAAAAAAAAGTTTACTTTTGTCATAAATAAAAAATAAATAGGTTATCCTTATAGAGGAAGTTCAGGGTTTACAACATGCCTTTTTCAATGTTAGATAATGAGAAGAACTGTTCATAAACTCACATATAATAACCTAAAACCCTTCCGTAGCCCCGTAAACTCATGATCATCCTGCGAGATATGCAACTCGTTTCGTATCTTTTACGTCATAGTTACGGCTTTACTATAGACCCCTTTCACATCCTTGCGCTTTGTCGCCATGTTTGTGGTGCCTAATGCATTGCTCAGCTTAGGGGAAACATCACTTCTCCTAATTTTTCACATGAAAAGAGTTTATTTCAACTGAACGAATTTTTCTCATATTCTTCAAGCTTATTAGAAGCTAGAAATAAGTCTTTGATTGAGCTTTGAAGCTTCTTTTGATGTTAAAAAAATAAAAATGACGTTTTTCCTATGCTGGCCTAGGCCTATGTATTCTTAACCAGCAAAATGGCGGCTCTTAAATATGAGTGCCACCGGTCTATAGAAAATGTTGTAGTGGGTTGCATATCTTGCAGGATGAGCGCAAGTTTACGGGGCTACGGAAGGGCTATGGGTCATCATGTGTGAGTTTATGAACAGTTCTTCTCATTATCTAACATTGAAGAAGCCATGTTGTATGTAACCCCTAAACTTCCTCTTAAAAAAAAAAAATTAAAATTAAAAAAAAAAAGAAAAAGAGATAAGAGAGAGAATGGGAGAAAGTATAATGAGCTTAGACTTAGACACATTTTATTATTATTATCAATCTTTTATTACATTTTCTCACACACAAATATATATAAAATTTAAAAACAAAATTATGCTTAACCTCGCGCAAGAATTTTCAAAAAGTAATATACTAAAAAAAAAAAAAAAAAAAAAAAAGTTCCATTCAAAGAAAAAAAATATATCATACATACTAAAATTTCAATAAAAAAAAATGATCCCACTAAACTAAAAATAAAAGTAGAAAAAAATATATATTTACATATTTATAATAAGGCTCACTATCTAAGTATAGTCTTATCAAAGAGTTAATTAGAAAAAAAAAATTATCATATATTTGTCTTACATAACTAAACTCATTAAAAAAAATACAAGTTACTTAAAATTAAAGGCAAGCATTTTATTGAAGGCATTTGTATTATATATGTCTTAAAAAAGATGAAAAAGTTCAATTTCCAAAAATATTATAGTAAAAATAGCAATATTTATTTTATTTTTTAAACAATAGAATGAAGTTTTGCTATGTGTTATTCATACTAAACACTTTACCCTATTGTCTTATGACAATACCATGTAAATAGAGGCTTTAATTAATGCAAATCTCCAAGTAAATTATGCACTATATTCTGTATTAATGTATGGCTATCAAATTTAAAGAAAATAATAACAAACAAAAAAACTATTACAGTATAACATAGCTATAATTACGGACAAAAATATACATAGCCTTAAATGTGAACAATAGAAAAATGAATTAATATTCTCTAGCATATGTTTTATTATAGCTGTGAGTATTTTTCTGCTTCATACCTGTGTAATAAAGGTAGCGACAGTGGTAAAAATATCGCCTTTTTATTGTGACAGTGATAGTAAACTAGCTCTCTGATTGGCTAGAGGGTTTGCTCTAGCCAATCAGAGAGCTAGTTTACTATCACAATAAAAACGCGATATTTTTACCAAATTTCACTGTCTCTACCTTAATAGGATTTTTTACTATACCCTTAAAAATTTTATCATTTTTTTTTTTTTTCTTTTTCTTTAAAGGCTACACAGAATAAATATTAAAGTTACTACAAGATAGTTCATACACTGATCTAGAGAAGAAAAAAAAAGGGTTCAATTTTATTCCATCCATATAAACCAAATACATAATAAATGGGGATATGAGTGCACTATAGTAAACTATGCATAACAAAGAAACAACAAACCTACACTCCTCTCATTTTTCACTGTTTTTCAGTATGAATTTTCATAGATAAACTTCATTCTATAAATTAGGCTAATTATAATTAAAATCCAGTGACTACTTGAACATTTTTTTTATAAATATAGAAGCTACCTTAGAATATCTCAATACAAATCGTTGTTTGCATTCTTTGTATTTATTTATTATTTAACTGGCTTTTCTTAGCAAAATATCACCCTTGTTTTTATTATACAATATTCAATTTCATTCATTACATTTTTTTTAATGATATAAACATCCCATCAAAAGATATACAGAATCACAAATATAAATAAAGACAAGCATCCCAAAAATATATAGGCTTAATTAATTTTTTTTAATGGTGTAGGAAAAATTTTAGCATACGTAAAAATTTCTATTAGTATTTTATTTTTTTTATTTTTCCATGTAAAATGTTCACTTTTATTATTACTCATTTTGTCTAATATTATTTGAGGTGCTTATCCTTTAAGGCAAAAATACACAGCATTATATTAAAAGCCAAAAGTACAAGACAACAGGCATATTTATATTTTATATAACCAACCATAATTTTTCAATTTGGCATTATATAGAACAAAATATATCATTAGAAAATTGGCAAGCATACAAATTTATTTATATAAAAAAAGAAGATAAAAAATATATTCTCTAAAAAATTCCAATTATACTATTTTTATTTTATGTTTTTTTATTTACAGTATAAAATAAATTCAATCTTTACAAATAAAATTTACCTAATTTCTGGCCCACAAAAGTCTAAAATTTAATTTGAAATATAAAGATATTATAATATAATAGAAAAAAACGTATCAAACGTGTGTGGCATATTAAACCAAAACTGCACAGCAGTTTAGAAAAGCTACCCAAAATTATCACGTAAAAGTATAATTAAAAGATAAAATTAATTATATCACCTTACAAATTCAATTTTTTTTTCTATACTAAAAATCCTTTTAATAATAATTTTCCAAAAAATATAATATGTTCTTAAAAATATTTCAAAACAAAGTTATAAATATTATTTTATTTTCAGAAAAAGCTTAAATTTTCCTTAATTACACACAAACATAATGGGAAAATTTTAACTTATTTTTTAGGCTGCACACGAGCTACTACCCGAAATGAGCACAATTTTACATAAAAAAAATACTTCAATTATACCAAAAGTTAAAAGAAAAAAAAATGAAGCTTTTCCAGAATTTGCAATAATTAAGTTTAATAAAAATTAGCTGCTCTCAAGTTTTTATACTGTAAATATTTTTTTAACATTAAAAAGCTTATATTATACTAATGAATTGCACTTTTGAATTAATTAGAAAAAAACAACTTAAGGTTTACGCCCATTATTTAAATCTTCACTATGCAATCTATGATAAACATTTCCATTTAGAACTGTAGTTGTATTAGTTTCAGATGATAAAATAATACCATTAGTTCCATTAGAAATACCATTAGACTCAATTTTATTATTAATTCCATTAGTTGTTACCCCATTTGACTCAATTTTTTTAGTAACCCCATTTGATTCAATTTTATTTGCGACGCCTCCATTAGATTCAATTTTTGTTGTAATTCCATTGATTGGTGTTGGAGTATGAAGCTTATTGTTGTATCCAAATTGTTGCATAGTATCAGCGATCAGACAACGTAAAAATACGAGTGAGCAATCCCATGGTACCAAACTGGAAAAGAAAAAATAAATTATAATATTAAAAAAACTTTATGAACTATTATTGGTATTATTTTGTTACACAGAAGAAAATAAACTGCAGGGAAATTAATACAGAGGAAATTGCAATATGTAGGTAAAAATTAATTATATTAATGTGTGTTTCACCTGGGGTTTTAGGAGGTTAAGATAGAGACAATGGTAAAAATATCGCGTTTTTATTGTGACAGCGATAGTAAACTAGCTCTCTGATTGGCTCATATTGCATTTTGCAATTATATGGTTTAGGTTGTATATATTTTCAAATTTATTTATTTGTGTAAATAATGTGATTTTTTAAATAAATAGCCTATTTATTCAAAATAATCAAATATGAGGTTATCATCATAACATAATTTTATGAGAATATTATAATTAAATATTAAAGCAGTTTTAAGAGGTTTTCACATGTTCTAATTTTTTTGCATAATAATTTGCACAACAAAAATTCAGTTAATGTATTTAAATGGATCAAATTTTGCCATGCAAATTATTATATGGAAGAAATCGGGGAATATGTAAAAATAATAAAATAGCTAATGTCAATTTTCACGATCATTTTCAAAACCCTCAAAAATGCATTGTGGAAAATCTTTAACTTAAAAATTTATAAAGTTGGATAATTTTCAACACTGACGGTCATAATTTTCCATGCTTTTCTCCTAAAGTTACAAAGGTTCCAATTTTTAACTTTTTGTTATATAATATATTGGAGGTACTATAATATATACTGTAAGCTTTTTCTGGCTGAAATTTAAAAAACGCTGAACGTTTTCTTAAATTAGGATTTTAATCCTCAGTGTGGTAAGGGTATTTGAAATATTTTTAGGTCAAAGGTCACGTCATTTGAAAAGGATAACTGATCGGGAGGGGTATTTCGTAAGCTCTCGTGTCACTCCTCGTTACCAAATTCATTGTTGGACCTTATGGATCTCGATACCGAGAAAGCGAAACGAGAGCTTACGTAACAGTTCCCCAGGTATCTAAATCTATGAATTAATTAAGTTGTATTTTTAGCACACACTTCATTTTATAAGGAAACAGACACATTTAACACTTCTGGCAAAAAGTTTTTTAAAAAATGCAGGGTGTTTTAAGATGTACTCTACAAGCATAATCAAACGGCATAGTTTTAAATTTTGGGTTCCGATGATTGGGACTAATTAGGGGGTTCCCTTAATTTATTACTGGCCATAATGATGGTACATTTTCAACAATACTTAGGTGAGAAAAATGTGGTTTATATCTTGCCGTAAGAGATTAAAAAAAAAAAAAAAAAAAAAAAACAATTTAAGTGTATATAATATTAAATAAATACTATACTTATGAAAAAAATATTGCAGCATAATCTACAATAACATGTTAAAATCCTAAATAATAATTAAAGCCATAGACCACATAAAACATGTGCTTTTTAATGAATAAACACGAAATGGGATCTTCAAAACTATGACAATTTTTACCAAAATGCTAATGTAGCCCCACGAGAGAACGTGAAGATACTGTAAAGTATGCAATTTCCGTGACTACATTCATGTTTCTGAAGTCAGAAACATGCAAAAATTAGTATGAAAATTTTGTGAGGGTTGCATAAATCGAATTTTCTGATCACTGCTACGGAGCTACAGTTGAGTTTTGAGACAAAATTAAGTTATTTATGTAAGTCCCATCAAGTGTTTTGTGATATAAATGCTTATGTTTTTCTCTGGTCTATTCCTTTAAATGAGTATATAAATTAATAAATAAATCCAATCACCTCATACCTTTTACATTGTAGTAGTAATTTTCCACCACCAAATTTATATATGTTGGATGCACAAAGTTAAACATTTGTTTGCGTGTGTGTATGTTTATTTTGTGTGAAATGTATGTAAAGAATAAATAATGGACAAGAAATTGATACAATTAAATAAGTAAAATTAACATTATAATTTATTTCTTATCATATGGTATATAGAAAAATATACCTAAAGTCCTAAAATAAATATAACTCTAACGTTGTTTTGATAATTTGCTCGGAAATATTTCATTTTTACAGTTATATAGATAAATAATTTATATGAAATTATAATGTATAATATATTATTTTATATTTTTATCACTTTTTATCACAAGTTTTTACAATTTAAAAACTATGACGGTTAAAAAAAAGTTGTTTTTTTATCGTTATTATTACGTTATAGCAATTAAAAAAAAAACAAAAAAAAATATAAATAAAAGGAATTTAAAACCACAAAAAGCGAAGATAAAAAATAATAATAAGAAAATAATCTATATTTTTTCTAATGACTTCGCGTAAAAAAAGAAAGAAATAATAATAATAAAGAAAAAGAAAAAAAAAGTTGTGAACAACAATAAGTTATTCAGTCTTTATGTTTTCATGTTGTCGTCCTTTAAATGTATCCATAGTTGAAGTGGTGTGGAATATACGGATTCCCATCTCATAAAGAACTTTAAGTGGTAGAATGCTGTAAGAAAAAAATGAGAGAACAAGAAATTGACTTCCACCATAAGCTTTTTTTTTAATGCTAATTTACGTCATGCAAAACCAAATTTGAAAAAATAATGAAGCATACTATATAATAACACATCGAATAAATGCACTACTAATATTTAAAAATTAATTTTGTTTTTATTTCTAAAGTGTGCGTGTTAAAAAAAAGAAGTTTGTTTTGTGCTTATACATAGTTGTTATGTAATTGTTTCTAGTGTTTCTAAATATTCAAGATGACAAAATAATATTAAAATAATATAAAAACGGGGGAAAAAATCGTCAAAAAGTGAAGAACTCTCTCCATATTTAAGACATATAAATACAAAATTTATAAGTACCTATAATAATATACAGAGTTCAGAATATTTTTTTAAATTTTGTTTAATTTCTGAAAAATTATAGTGTTATAACGATTTTGATTACAACGTACGATTTCGATTTTTATAAAGATGTGATAGGGACAAAGAATTAAGAAGATTCTAATTAAAATATTTTAAATTAAAAAATAAATCATCTTGAATATTTAAAAAAAAAAAAAAAAAGTTGTTGTATGTATGTACATAATATTTTAATCAGCTTTAATCTGTTGACCACGTCCATGAAATTGGTCCATAGATTCAGTAACTCGAAACACGCGGTTTGCCATAACAAACTGCATTTTTAGAGGCAGCAAGCTGAAAATAATAAATAACAAAATGCTACCACCAATAGATTCATGCAAAAATTTATTTAATTCAATAAAAGAACCCTTTTAACATCAACATGCAATATTGCAATGAAAAAAACCATAACCATAACTAATCAACATGCGTCATGATAAGTCAAATAAATAAAAAATAAAATAAAAAAGAGCAACTTAATTATTTAAAGAATTTGAGTGATTGCACTGCCTTAACCAAAATTACTATAGTGAAAAAAAAAATAGAATTAAATCTATAATACAGGAACTTCTATTATACCTTTTACCAACATGCTTTCAAAATAAATACAAAAGGATTATCTTCCAAAAATAAATCATAATAAAGTGTTTACTGTAGTAAAATAAAAATTCAGTCACTATACAAATCAACACTCAAATTTATTGAATCCTGGATTATGGTAAAAAAAAAAAAAAAAAAAAGACACTATTTAGAATAAGAGCCCGCAAGAAAGAAAAAAAAATATATAATTTTTTTTCTTTTGCAATGCAAAATAAATAGTTTTATTGTTATGTACGTATTATTAACAAGAAAATATATTTTTAATTGTTATAGCTAATTACTTGAAATTTTTCAAATTGTATTTGAAATTTGCATTAAGATGAAACAAATAAATTATTATTATTTTGTAATGCAATAGAAAAACCAATAGATATGTGTCTGCAATAGAAAATCACCCAATAAATCTAATGTTTTGTTGTTGATGCAAAAACGGCTACTTTTTTATATTCATTATATATAAATATATATTTTTTATTTTAAGAATATATAAATCAAAACAATTCATCTAAATATTTTAAGTAAATTAAAAAAAGAAAACAATTTTTTTTCGATTCATTTTTACGAAATCGAGTGAAATTGAACGATTTTTAATGCAAATATGTTTCTTGATAACGAAGCGAAAAAATTACAAAATCTTTTTATGAAAAGTCGCAAAGTTTGCCTGGTTTTGCGGAATCCAATTGTTAATATATATTTTTTTAATATTGTTCGCTTTTTTTTTTTTTTTTTTTTTTTACAAAGTTGATTAAATTTAAAGAACAATGCTCTGCAAATATAATTATGATCGTTACTTTAAAAATCATTATAAAAAAGTTTATTTTGCTATACAGTTATTTGTTAATTGTTTATATTAAAATTGTTAAATATGTCACGTATCGTATGTTAATAAATCATATTCAAAATACTTACAATTTAAGTGCAAGGAAACACTTGATGTATCCTGGAATCAGGAGAACTTTGTCCTGAGCTCTCACGGCGGTCACAATCTCCTCTGCTACGTACTCAGGGTCCAAAATTGGGAACAATCTAAAATCATGACAATGACCAATGATGTTACTAATATTATTTTAAAATGCTTACAGGATAATCCCGAAATTTTAATTCTTTTTTATCAATTACACTCCTTCCCTGATTCCACCCCCACCCCTCCTCACCAACTCACAACCAGCAAGAGCATAAAACAGCAGTACAAGAAAGACAAGACACTGCTCTTCTTTGATTGATAATGTCATTAATACATGACGAAAGCTCTTTTATGAAACTTTTTTATAACAAAAAAAAAAATAATAAATAAATAAAAAAATAAAAAAACTGTGCCAATTGAGACTTCGACCTCTCCATAGAACTTCTACTGTGGTAAGGCCCTTGACTGGTAATTCTATACTTTTTCTTTAAATTGATCCTAAAAACGCGATGTTTCCCCCCCCCCCCCCCCCTTAAATCAGTTAAATAAAGAATACTAATGCTGTTCGTAAACCCTGTTCTCTGCACCAAAAATAACGAACGCCTTTGGTTATTCAAATGGAATGCGCATTTTTTGGTGCAAGAAAACAGGGTTTATGAACAACACTACTAATCATAATGCGTGCGTACTATTTTATGATATTCTCTCAAAATAATTAACATATTACTATTACAAATGTAAAACAAAAGCATCATGTTTATAGAGAAAAACGATCGAATTAAATTATTTTAATTATTTATTTTAACTGATTGCATTTATATATTAAATATTTTAGAAATATCATAGAACAAAGAAATTGTCGAAAAGAAATCGCATCGATCTTCACTAAATGATATAACAGTATAAGTATGATTGCTTCTTCATGTACAGACACGCAATTGACGTTCATTGTTACATACGTGTGATTGACCTGCATATTTATAGCCTTTTGTGTATTAGTGTACTTAAAAATGATTATTGAAGATAATAAATATAATTTTTGTGTCAGCAAATTTAAACCTGAATATAATAAAAATAATGACAAAACTTTATAAAACAACACAACAAAAAATTACTTATTTAAAAGTTTAATAAAATTTTAACAATAATTATTATTTCAATAATTATAAAAAAAAATACAAACTTCATTAATATCAATGTATATAAAAAATACTAAAATTTTAATTGACACAAAAAATTAAGTGTCATTGTACAATGTACATGTCTACGTCACTATAACTTATTTTCTCATCTTCATTTTTTTTTTTTTTTTTTTTTTTAAGAATGATACTACATTAAATTAATAATGATTTTATGTAAAGTATCTATATAAACGCGTCAGTTAAGACCAAACATACTTCAAGTGCACAAACATTTTGCATTGACCTTGGTATGTATAAAAAGATTTAATGTTGAACCGGATTTACTTGGCGTCGTCATGCACTAGCTGCTGTAATACACACAGATGTTTCATACAAAAAAGAGAAAGAGAGAAATAATTAAAGTGTGGATTTTATTTTTTACCTGGATTTGACGCCCTCAAACATGCCGGTGTTAACATAGTATGGGCAAACAACTGTGGTACCAACTCCTCTCTTGCCTTCAACCTGGAATACAATTAAGGGATTCAATTATTTCTTTTTAAATTAAATTAAGACAGTCTAATTATAGTTTCGTAGGGAAAAAAATAGACAATTACTGATTGCAATCAATGCACAATGAGAACGACCACAAATTTTAGGGGGTATAGTTTTATTGCATATTTTAAATTTGTCTTGAATCGATAGACGCGAATTTTTAAATTTTGAAAGTCGCGAAAAAACTAGCGTCAACTTTTTCCTATACCCCTCCCTTGTACCCCACATGCATACTGTACGAAGACACCCGTGACGTCATTTTTCAAATTTCAGAAATTAATAAAAAAAAAAATAAAAAAAATATCTAGTGAACTAAACAATAAGAAATTAGCAAATCTATCGATTCAGGACGATGTCCTCCCTTTAGAATGCAATAATATTACCCCTAAAACTTTTTTTTAGTCTTCTCCATTCAAATATCATTATAATATAATATATTATATAATATAGGCCTATTATATATTTTATAATTATATAAATAATATAAATATAATACATATTATATATAATAAATACACCATATAAATATATGTTTTTTTAAAAATTACGAATTATAAACAAGAGAAAAAATTACAAAACTGAATGATTTTTTTTTTTCAAATTTATGAAGATTAAATTAAACTTGTGTTTTATTTTTTTTAATTCTCAATTTATACCTCAAGTTCTAATCTTAATGACTCATCAAATCCAACGACAGCAAACTTGGACGCAGAATAATCGACGAGTTTGTTGACTCCCACAAGTCCAGCAAGACTTGCGATCGTGACAATGTGACCCTTATCTGCATCGATCATGTCTGGTAGGAAAGCTTTGGTTGTCTGTAATGTAAAAAAAAAAAAATATATTAAGTATCATTATATATTACTCATTTTATAGTATATTTTATATTATGTACGATTTTTTGTTTTGTAAAATTATATTTAACACCATGTGGGTTCTTGCTTGAGTCAAAAAGATAAAGGTGAATGTAATTTAGTATCAATTAGTTGGAGACGTCTGGAATGATAATGAAAACGCCTTATACACATGCAACGCTTTAATAACGATGTTATTTATATACAGCTGCGTTATATTATTAATAAAAAATTAAGCTCTATAAAGAAAAATATTTTGGCATATATTGGCAGCTTTTTTCTGCCTTTTTTTTTTTTTTTTTTTTTTTTTTAAGGTTTTACATTGATTTGATTAAAAATTGTTATGAAAAAAAAAATCTAATTTTGAGCACCAATGATCTTAAAACGAAAAAGAAGAAAAAATAAAAAAATAAAATTTTGTAGGATAACTGTTCAATAAATGTTGACATTTGCTCCCATAAGACCCCAAGTAAATTTCAATATAATTTTTCTCTTGTATTGAATTGATAAAGCTCTTGTTACGTATCTATAGGTATAGTTACTAGTATTGACTTTCAAATGGCAAAATAAAAAAGTAGATAGAAAAGTTTTGAATTTTAGAGTTACGAGTCTTCAAACGACAACCTTCAATGCTGTATCAAATATTAAACACATAAAAAAAAAAAAAAAAGTGAGATTTTGTTTCTTTCAAGAAATGAATAATGCAATGAAACATAATATATATGAATAATGTATGAACGTTAATTACAGGAGTTTTTAGCAATATGCATTTAAATTTAATTATAACTGTATAGTTAAAAATATTAAAACATATTTCAATTAATTTTTAGAATATTAAAAAACTAACTTTTTTTATTGAAAAGTATATATATATATTTTTATTGATTGTTTTTGTTTCAGTTTCTTCATTTGATCAAAATGATGATGATGACAAAAATAAGATGTTTTCAATTTTTTGAACATTGTAATATTTATAATGGATTTTTTTAAAAGAGAAATAAAGTACCATAAATTATTCACAAATTAAGTCATAAATTAAAACAATAAATCTTAATTTATTGTATTTTTTTATACCTTAATTTTTTTTTTTTCATTACATTGGTTTTAACATTATACACAAATATTGAGTATTATATTATTATGCATTTTTGGACATTTTGAACTTGAAAACTTTTATAAAAATTAAAGATATTAATTAACTTACCCAGAAATGAGCTAGAGTGTTAACATCGAAGGTCTTCTTGATCATATGATCAGGAGTATCAAGCAGTCTCTTTCCACATACGATACCAGCGTTGTTTACAAGAATTGTCACCTGTAAAAACAAAGTGCCATAATTTTTAAAATCTTGCATCTAAATCGTGTAAGACATTCTTATTTACAAGGTCAAAATTAAAAAAAAAAAAAAAAGTTTAAAAATTAGAAAATGTTAAATTAAATTAGTTTATTGACTTCGGTTGAAAAAAATAAATATTTAAGATAATATGTCAAACTATATTATATTTAATTTTAATGCATTTTTGCCACTGCGGGTTCATTTTTTGTAATTTCCTTAATTCTATGTTTATTATTTATGCAAATTTTTATTCCTTAAGGCTCCTTATTTATTTTATTAACTATAATTGCCTATTTTAATATTATAATAAAACTACGA
This sequence comes from Ecdyonurus torrentis, assembly GCA_949318235.1. Classification (NCBI taxonomy): domain Eukaryota; kingdom Metazoa; phylum Arthropoda; class Insecta; order Ephemeroptera; family Heptageniidae; genus Ecdyonurus; species Ecdyonurus torrentis. The sequence continues at coordinate 20,480,210 of OX439136.1, read as the reverse complement.
TATTTGATTATGTAAAATAATATAAATTTGTCCCAGAATGTGGGTAGGACTTAATTATTGATTTATGAAATATATAGTAATAATTTTTATTTTTGCAAATAATAATAATAATAATAATATATATATATGGCACATGCAGCAATAAAAAGAACTTACGAACACATACTTATCTGTATTTAATTTAGCAATGCTAAGATAAGAATTTATTATTTATCTATGACAAATGTGCATGTCGCTATAATTATAAATACTTATTTATTTGCGATAGCAGTGCCCTGCTACTCGGCACACAAACTTAAAATAACCCACCTTTCCTTTAGTAAAATACATTTGAGTTCATTATTCCTCATTTCAAATACTCTATTTAAAAGCTCTGTAAATATTTTACAAAATAAGTTTTTTCAAATATATTTCTGAAAATGCCCAAGTTGAGTTATGAATTGCAATGTGAGAATAACACAAAAATCAACTTGGTATTTAGAAAACAATAAATAAATAAATTATTCAATTTTTTAATTTGAATTCTGGTGTAAAATTATTGGTCTCACAAATTGAATTGAATGGAGGTTATCGGTTTAGCGCGCGGGGTGATGCGGGGAAAGCTAAGGGTCCCCTAATTTAACATTACGCTTATGGAGAAAATCACGTTTTTTGCGATTTTTGAGAAAACTACTCCACCGATTTCGGAGAAATTTAAATGAGAAATACTAGACATACTTTTACGTGTTTTAAGCCATAGTCATTTTTAAGCATTTTTTTAAACCGATAACCTCCAATTTTTAACTCTGTTGTTTAATGCATTCATATTATGGAGATTTAAATTAACGTATTGCTATAAATATAATTACAGTGTATGGCATTGCCATGTAAGGTAATAGAGTTAAATTGTATATTAATAGTATCTGTAAAAAAAAAATTAGAAAAAAAATAGAAAAAAAAATTTAAAAAAGTGCAAAATTATCTAAATAAAGAGCTGCTTTTTCCCATAGGGGTTGTTAATTTTTCATTTTATTTGTAAAAGATTTTTTTTTCACCATATATACAAGTTGAAAAATTGCGGATTTTACAAATTTAAATGTGTAACATCAGTAAGGTTACAATGATATTAAAGAAATAATTATATAAATAAATCATAATGTTTCCTGTTTGAAAAAAATACATTAATGACAACTCAAAGTACATTACAAAACATTTCCCTTTTGCAGTGTCAAAATAACCATCAATTATAAAAATGTTTGCGTATACGAAGGTCGATGTCTCTAAACCTTTTTTTTTTTTTTTTTTTTTTTACATATTATTTAAATGAGAACCGTTTCGTCATAGAGCGTTACATTATATTGAAGAGTTTGGAATTTGATATGTTACGTGCTGCGTGAATTAAAACAGGTCCACCTTGATCATGATTTTTTTTTTAGGAGGATCCATCCGCAATATGTGGACCCAGTCACGTATACACTAGATTTTAATAATAGTTTAAATTTGCGTACGTGTGTAAAAACTTATATTTCTACGCATTTTTTTTTTTTTGAAACATTTGCAACGTGTTTATTTGATTTATTATATCAATACTACCTTAAATAGAAAGAAATATAATTATGAAATAGACATGGTATATTGATACCTATTGCAGATACAAAAATAGGAACTATACGTATATTTTTCGTAGATTATGTAACATTATTTGCTTTTAATAATAATTAAAATACTTAAAGACATTGATATACCTACTATTTTTGTACTGAAAAAAAAAAGAAAAGAAAAATAAGCAATAAAATGAAGTATTTAAATGCTTTTAAAACTACCAAAAATTGATGCTTCCAACCTGTTTTTTAAGTAATAATATAAATAATAATCATACTGTTGGACAAAAAGTGAGAATGAAATAATAGTATAATTTTACAGCATATTTAGATTAAAGTGGAAGGTTGGGCTATTTTTAATAAGAATTTTTCACTAATAACCTGTTTTTTTTTTTTTTTTTTTTTTTTTTTCTTCTAGAACAAACTTAACAAAAACTTTTATATAGATCCACATTCAATGTTATATTTTTATATAAAACAAAAAGACAAGTTATGGTTAAATAAAAAAAAAAAACTTAAATTTTGCGTTCTGTATTACATATTACTTGTAAGAAACATGTCGTATATAAATATTTAAAGAAACAGATACGCCAATTTAAATAAATAATATGATATTATGGTATTGATTTTATTTGAATTGTAAAGAGAACGCTATCTCTCCTCATTATATATTAACTTGACACTTATAACATAACGGAATAAAAACTGATGCTAAGATTAAGTTACAGCATTTGAAATGAATTTTAAAACATTTTAAATTTTCCCAATGTTTGTCCTATATATTTTTCTAGAAGAGAAACAATATAGGGAGGAGAAACATGACTTGCAAATATATTTGAAATGCAGCCAACTATCCTACATTGTAATTTGTATTTTATATTAAACAAAGAAATAATTTTACCACAGAATTTAAAAAAGAAACGTTAAATTTTGTAATTTTATTCTTATTATTTAAAGAAGTCGACGTTATTACTTATTAATTTTAAATCACGTAAAAATATGGAGAAGAAGAAAACGAAGAAAAACAAACACACGTTTACACTTTTTTGTTTGACCACTACGTTACACCTAATTAACTTTTCTTTCTTATTATATCATCAATACTTTTGTAAAACATATAGATGATCAAAAACCCACAATTCAAGGTTTAATTTGCTTTTGTATATATACGTTTAATTTTTAAATTTATAAAATCTGATACCATTAAGAATATTAGTGTGGTTCATACAAGCTATGAGGAAAAATTACGTGATGTTAATAATTGCAACATAATAATTTTTTTAGGAGTGCAGAAGGAGAGAAAGAAATATAAGACAAATATAATATGAGGTATTTCTATAGATAGTAATTCAAAGAGAATGTCGTTATTCCATTTTCTGTTGCCTTTAATTTTGTTTTATCCTGGGAGTTATATTTTGTTGCCCATTTGATCAATGTAATTTTGACTCACAATACACGTCTCCAGGCTGACCAGTACTTTTCAGTAATGTAAGTAGATAACTTATGTAATCCAGAGAGGATTCCCGCTGAAAAGTACTGGTCAGCTGGTGACATGTATTGCGGGTCAAAATTACATAGCTCAAATGGGCAACAAAATATAACTTCCAGGATAAAATAAATTAAAAGGCAACAGAAAATTGAATATAACGATATTCTCTTTGGATTACCTATCTATAGAAATACCTTACTTTTCAGCGGGAATCCTCTTTGGGTTACATAGTTATCTACTTACATTAATATAATATTATATTCAGCTGATAAGGTTCCACCTTTTGCTTATTCATAGCAAAATGTAAAGTTTTAAAACAATAAATAATAATAAATTATCTCCTCCAATTAAAAGTTTTTTTATGCAAAAACGTTAAAAATTTAAAATGGAATGCAAAGATGCGATAGTGCATTGTATGCCCGATAGGCAATGCATGGCTATTTTAGTGCATGTGTATTTTCAGTGTTCATGATATTAAAACTGCTCTGCATATTTGTTAATTTATGTAACTACTTTTTTTTTTTTTTGTGCTTTTTCTTACTTTATTTTATTTCTATTTACTATTTCATGTGGTTTTATATTCAGTGAATTTGAACTTATTTGATACTTAATAAATAAATATTAATAATATAGTTAAAATTATTATAACCTAATTATTTCGATAACATTATGTAGCCCTAAAATTTAATCTTATATGAAATGATATTTATAATTTTTTAAAAGGATAAAACAGTTTACACTTTTAAATTATTTGATACTTTTTGATAAGTGGATTTAAATTAATTAGAAAGCTTTAAAAAATAGTATGCAAAAATTGGAAGTACGAGTATATTGTAAATGTAGAAAGAAAGAAAAAATCTACATTGAAGGAATGCTTAAATTTATATTTGAATGATTTAAAATTAATGTGTAAATAAAATATAATATAACAAAAAGGCAAAACAGATATATTATGTAAATTTATAATACTTAAACAAATATTAAAAAAAAAAATGTAACGCTGTCTGCCACTGAATTCTGCGTACGTAAGGCTTAATTCTTAAAAAAAAAAAAAAAAAAAAAAAAAAAAAACTATATGTTGACTTACAATCTTATATTATAATTACTCAAATATGTCATGAAATTATTTTTTCTTTTCTCAATACAAAACTTCATATATGTCGAAATAGTTTTTATTTCATTGTGTGAAACTTGCTTTTTATTCTGTTCTTTCAAGGTATAATATTTACATTGTGTAATAAATTTTAATACATGAAACTTTAATGGACGTGTGTATGTATAATGAAATGTATTACAAATCGAAAATATTGAAACGTACGTTTCAAACGTTTGAAATATAAATTCAGAGTTCTGCTTTTTTCCCAGCAACCAAGTAGCATTTTATTTAATTTTTTTAAGAAGCAATGATAGATAATAATATTATTTTTTTAATTTTTACTTACATTGCCAACTTCTTCTTTAACTTTCTTTGCTGTAGCATAAACATCCTCGCATTTTGCAATATCACATTTATAACTAAATGATTTGCCTCCATCTTTCTTCAGCATAGATGCTGTATCATCAGCACCTGAAAAATAAACAACAATTAATTAGTCATTATACATTAATTAATTAACATGATACATAATACAAGATACAAAAAAATATGTTAATTAATTATTCATTTGTTTGTTTTTATTCTTCTTTCTTTATCTAAAATTGATGCCCTTCAATTTTTTTCCCATGTAATGTTTTTTTTTATGTCCTTGCCTAATTTTTGAGGATGAAGAAGCATTTATTTTTAATAACGTGAAAATATATTATTTTTTTCTCAGGTTTTTCTTTTCTTTCCTTTCTGCAAGTCATACTTTAATTTACTCCACTTATATCCCTCTCTAAATAAGCTTATATTAACATTAAAACAATGATGATAATAGGTACTGTATTGTATTTTTCCTTGCAATAGAAGACTTTCAAAACGGGAACTAAGTGAGAAAATATTCAAACTGAGAGGTCACTCTGACAAAGTGACTATACAAACGACTTTGTGTTCCTGTCTTTATTAAGCATTTATTTATTTTTTATTTATTTATTTCCATCATTATACATTGTAACATAATTAATTACAAGAAAATAAAACATAATTTTGATGATGGAGGGTGCATACAATGCATTACTAGAACATTGCAAAACATAAGTGGTATGCAATACTAAAAACTAAATTTATTGGTAAAAGCTATAGTCACAAATAAAATAGACATTACTTATTACTCATTATTCACAGATAATAAATAATTAAAACTAAGTTCTTTAAACTTAAAAAGCTTAGTCACAAGGACCTTTTTTTTTTCTTATGGAGCAATGAAGCTGATATAACTATAGTTAGATTTTTTTTTCTCTGCATTGAACATTTTTACCATTTATTACTGTAGCTTGAAAGCTTTTGTTTTCCTAAATTTGAAATCAATTGAATGAAAAAAAAGGTGATTGAAATTCAGGAAAATAATAGCTTCGAGGCTCAGTAATCTATACAGTAAAAACTTCAGTGCCGAGAAAAAAAATTCTAACTCGAGTCTAATTGTAATTATTTATTCTTTCCCCCATAAGAAAGCAAGTTAAACGAGAAGATAAAAACACAAAGTAATCTGGTAGTATTTTGAAAGTATTCTTGGCCTCTCAATTTGATTTTTATTTTCTCATTAAACCACATTTTGCAAGTCTTCTGTTGCGAACAGAGAGAGAGAGAGAGAGAGAGAGAGAGAGAGAGAGAGAGAGAGAGAGAGAGAGAGAGAGAGAGAGAGAGAGAGAGAGAGAGAGAGAGAGAGAGAGAGAGAGTCTATATATATTTTATGACGAATAATAACAAATTACTTTTTTTATACATGACAAGGCTTCAGTTATAATATTTGTGCATCTTATAAAAATATGTATTTAAAATTAAAACATTTGATTTATATCTTTATTTAAATTTTATCTTATACATTAACTCAGCAACTCAGCAGCAATAAACTTATGTACGAGTATTATGTGATAGTTTTTTCTTATTGTTAAATTATTTTTTATTATTAGTATTTAATTCATGATGTTTAATCCTCTCCAGACATGAAAATAAATAATGTAAAACTCACATTATAAAATTTAATAAAATACTTACTTACAACAAATACATTACAAACTTGCAAAAGTCATCATGGTTTTTATTATTACAATAATCTATGCACGTTACCAAGGTTATAAAATTATATACTTAAAAAAAAAAAAAAAAAAAAAAAAAAAAAAAAAAAAAAAGTGACGTCAGTTTTTGATCTTTAAACCTTACAAAAGTGTCGGCTTTGAGAAAACATCAAAATCACGTATATTTTATCGCACTTTGTTACACGTGACTTGAAGATTAATTTTGTTTCATATCCTTTATACAAAAGGGTGGCGATTATAAAGACGTATTGCGATAGCAATTGCTCATCCTTTAAAATTCAAACAAATATTACAGGGTGTCTCAAAAGTATAATAAAAAATCGATGCAAGAAGCAAGACAATAAAATCAAAAAGGAAGTGATATTTACTATGTTAGTTTCCCAGACACGATTTTAATTCTTAAGTTTCGTGCAAAGTTTTTCTTTATTTGGTTTTTGCATCTTCGTTATAAAAGATTTATCTATATAATGCTTTGTTGCGGGATCAAATTGAGATGTTCCAGACGCTTTTTAAGTATTGTCATAAATATATTAATATGACTTCAAATATTATGTTTTAGCTACCTTTAATGCACTTATTTAAAGAAAATTTTTACAAGGTGCTGACTTCAAGTATTATGTTCGAATACGCGTTTCCGAAAATGAGTTATATTACGTGATCCCTTAATAATAGTTTGAATCATTATTTTGAATGCTGTCATAAGAAGCAAATTTTTGTCTTGAGGCTGATGGAAAATAATAATGGAATGCCATTTTCTTATAGCAGCTATCCATGTATAAATTAAAAAATACATAATAAAATTTATGGATTTATTTTTTAATTTATTTGAATTTTTCAAATGAAAAGAGTTAAAATTTTCTACCAGACACCATAAAAATATAAATATAAGCAGTAAAACAATAAAAATTAATATATTATTTATAAAAAAAAAATGTGTCAATGCTCTTTGTGAAGGTTTTTATATTTTGATTACAATTTTTGAATTTTGCTTGCATGCAACAATGATGTTAATTTCATCAAAAACTTGCAATTTTAATTATCTACCTTGAATTTTATGTTTTTTAAAAAATTTATGAGGTTTTTAAAGTTTGCGTATGAATAATGCAACAATAAACTTTTTTTTAGTTTTATTTTATTATTATTATTTTTTATCTCTGAGGAAAGTGTAAGTTTTGAAATTGTGATAAAAACGTATATTTTTTTAATAATATAATTACATCTTGATGTGGGAAATTGCATAATTGTTATCAAAATATAATTACTATAATGATAAGCTACACAAGCACAACTTCCTGTGGGGTATGCACATATACGTCAAACGCTTTATTTTTTAATGTTGATCAGGATGTGCTAAAATGATAAAGTAAAAGAACATATAATTTGGTCTAAATCTAAAGTTAAAAAAAATGACATAAACATATATATAGGGTCTATGCATTCATGTTAAAGTTGACGCCATGTTGGATAACTCAATAACATGAGTGGCATAGGAAAAAAAATCATTTTGCCAGGTTAAAAACACTATGCAATATTTTTGAGAGCCAGTGATGCTGTAAATATGTTGAATTAGTATCTCAAGTATGTAAGAAAAATAACAATAACAAAAAAATTAACCGATTTCCCAAAAAAAAATTGGCTTAAATGAAGTTTGTCCTATGCTGAGCAATGTTATGCACTACTCCAGTATGGCCTCCAAGCGCAATAAATATGACATCATCCGCATACCCTATATATATATATACCCTATATATATATATATATATATATATATATATATATATATATATATATATATATATATATATATATATATATATATATAAAATATATCTGATAATGTAATATGACAATATAATATATCTCAGTCATAAGCACATAAGGTAAGAAGTTGACTTTAGAACTACACTAAAGTATATACATAAATATATTAATTTTTTGTTTAAAATATAATATTTAATGACTCCTACTATATTTTCATTTTTCTCCCTCAATTTTTAATTAAATTAATTTCCAACTCCACCTTTGAAACAAAAATATATAACTTCATTTCTATACAATAATTCTACAATCTATATAAAATTCAGTTTTTTTTATGTAAGTTTAAAACTATGAAACTAAATTTAAATTGTCGTGCAAAAATGATATGAAAATGCTAAATTATATAAATAACTAAAGCCATATGCACACCCAATGTAAAATCTTTCTTACAGACTTTATGTTTCTGATATTCATTTTCGTCACGATTATATTTTATGCCTCTCCACTATTCCTTCCATGAATCCACACCTTAAATTGTGAACATATTTAATTTCATTTCAATCATCATATAACAAGGAAGAAATCAATGCATCATTCATTTGTCAAAAACAGATAAATCATTGAACGTGTAATATAAAAAAAAAATCAGGAAATATAAGTGAGAGTACAGTGCAAAATTGTACCCATGGATTAACTTTTGTTTTTTCTTGATGATTTCACTGTCTATGATTAATCATATATAATTATTGAAATGCAAATCACTCTTCCATAGATAGATTCGTGTTCTATGCCTATTTTTTTGTTCCAAACAAATGACCTTCATATCAACAGAATAACATTCTTTAAAAAAAATTAATAGTAAATATACGTAGTTTTGCATTGTCAAAGGAAAACATGATTCTCAACTTTCAACCTATTTCTTCTGTAACGAAAACTTGTTAAAAAAAAAAAAAAAAAAAAAAACGATTCGATGAAGGACATTAATTATTTGCTTTCTCATGCAAAATATTAATGAGAATAGCATAAATTTTATACATCCCCTAAAAGAATTGACTCTAAATTTTTGCAATTCAAAAGATAAGGTGGCAGAAGCTTTAAAAACACAATAAATTATTATTTGTACCAAAATAATTATAAAAATATATTGCATCAATTATACTATTTTACAACATTGCTTATTTTTACTTCTCTCATCTCTGCCATTATATAAACGAAGCGTATAGTTATATAACTCTAATAAAGCAACTATTACTATATAAATTTGATTAGATAAAAAAAATTCAAAGTTTTAAATCGATAAGAGAGGTTTTATTGCAACCTTTAAACATTCTCTGCATGGTATAAGTTGATTCGCACAATAAAGTTGTTTGATAAGGACTTTTACTTGATAATTATATACTAAACAGATATTTCAGTTCCGTTCATAACTTGAAAACAAAATTTTCATATTTAATTTATTGTATGTAATTTGTGAACAACATAATTGATTTATTTTATGATTATTTTAATAGCACTTCTTACTCTACAAGTACTCAAAATTTGATAATAGTAATGTTACATGCACGACATATTTTTTTACTATACTGACTATAAATACTTATATTCAAATTTAAAGGAATAAACCAGAGAAAAATACAAGCATTTATATCACAAAACACTTGATGGGACTTACATAACTTTAGTTTTTCTGAAAACCCAACAGTAACCCCGTAGCAGTGATCAGAAAATTTGATTTATGCAACACGCACAACTTTTTGATACTAATTTTTGCATGTTTCTGACGTCATAAACATGAATTTTCACGCAAATTGCATATTTTACAGTTTTTTCACGCTCTCTCGTGGGGCTACATTAACATTCTGGTAAAAATTGTCATCAGGTTTGAAGATCCCATTTTGTGTTTATTCATTAAAAAGTATACATGTTGTTTTATGTGGTCTATGGCTTTAAGGCCTTTATTTCTCTCTCTCTCTCTCTCTCTCTCACTCCCGCAAACTTAGTGCTCAAATTTATTTGCTTTTTTTTAGTAAGAAAATTACTATACCAACAAAAACTGAACCAATAAGATAATTATATATATAACCTCTTATTCAATACGATATTATAAAGTTCAAAAGTAAACCATCCTATAAGCTTTCAATAAAAATATTTACAATTTCAGTCACATAATGTAACAAATCTTTGATTCTTGAATACATTATATAATAAACGTATAGCTAACAACGGATACGCCATAATAATATTACATTGTTAAATGTTTAACACGTGAATAATATAGTTTCTTTCTTTGGAACATACATCAATTGTTTTTAATGATTAGGAAGTTGACTTTATCGATATAATGACCTTGTCATTTTATTTGAAATGTTCTTATTATCAGTATGAACATTGGACACATGAAATTTTAAATATTTAATCTCTTATATAACAGTCATTCTTTCCAAATATAGAAAAATTAAAAACAAAGATAATATATAATGAATGCGATATATTTATTAGCAAACAATACATTGTATCCAATACGTTACGAGGGTATGTAAATTCAGTTCAATATTATATAATGGGCTATAAGCTGCAACCTCTAGTTTAAAACCTTAGTTACCTTTTTTTAATTGTTGCAAGAATCAAAATCTCAACTTAACTTCGGTTTAACGAGTTAGTTAGCGTTGCAGTAACTCAATTACAAAATATAATTAAAGGTTTTCGTTCAGTATGCACGCACTTGCATAAAGTAATAATAATGGACCACTTACAATGAACGAACCATTAAAAATAAATTCAAACATTCTTAATGCATTTCTTATGGAAAAATCGTTACAATATTACAACAACAACAACAACAAAATCTTTGCAAGTGGTCCATTGTACATTACAACAAAAATAAATATGTTTATGTTTCTGCTGTAAAACGTATACGTATAATAATTACGTCATCTTAATTTCAGTAACATTTATTCATAAATTTATGCTATATTGTTCTGCGAATAGCACATAAATATTAATATATATATTATGTTGTGTAGAGACATTTTATGCACATATAACACGTCATGCACACAGACATAAATGCAACATAAATAAATATATAATTTATTTTATCTCTGTACATTGTCGCATGGTTTTTAGTTTTCATCTTTTATAAATAGCTTCCTGAGTTAAAAAGAAAACACATTAAAAATGTCAATACAAGTCATTGCATATTTACATAATGAAGTAGCTGTTGGTAGTAAAAGAATATTTTGGTACACACATCATCTGGAGGTTATCGGTTTAAAAAAGTGCTTAAAATTCACTATAGCTTAAAACACGTAAAAGTATGTCTAGTATTTCTCATTTAAATTTCTCCGAAATCGGTGGAGTAGTTTTCTCAAAAATTGCAAAAAACGTGTTTTTCCCCATAAGCGTAATGTTAAATTAGGGGACCCTTGGCTTTCCCCGCGTCTCCTTGCGCGCTAAACCGATAACCTCCGTTGATGTTTTTAAATGTTTTTATAAAGAAGTTATATTTTAAACGATCAGATTAAAAAACACATTCAAATTGTTAAAAAAAAATATTTCTTTTGCTTATGGAAAGTAGAACCTGCACAGTTTATTATGTTAGTTGGTTACATGCATACATAATACAGTATAATATATAATTTATTATATAACATTTTTCAGCACAGTTAAAATAATTAAAAAAAAAAAGCTAATTATTTATCAAAGGCAGCTGATAAAAAAAAATATGGTTATTATAATAAAGTACACTTTTATCACGTTTTTAATGTTATAAATTTCAATTGTCATTATATATTATGTTTAATTATATTCAAGTCACTCACTATAGTAAGTATATAGCTACTGACGTCACATAGAAAGGAAATATTTAGTAAAGTGTAATTGTTTGATTCTTATGTGAAGCTATTGTGTATAGTTTGTTATGTGTACAATTGTTACTATTATTATAATAAATATGAATTATGCGTTGCTATTTTTAACTTAAGGATGTAATAAAATTTAAGTATCATTTTGACTTTAGTTATATAATAATCTATTAAAATCTTTAATGGAATGATTTAGTTTTGCGTTTAACAAAACTATCTATTTTGGTTGAGTTTGTAGACAAATATGTATGTACTGTACCATAAGTTAGTAAATCATTTCATTATAAATACATTTTATATTTTCATTAAAGAGTATGTTTAAATGACGAGAGAGAGACAGACAGACAGACAGACAGACAGACAGACAGACAGACAGACAGACAGACAGACAGACAGACAGACAGACAGACAGACAGACAGACAGACAGACAGACAGACAGACAGACAGACAGACAGACAGACAGACAGACAGACAGACAGACAGACAGACAGACAGACAGACAGACAGACAGACAGACAGACAGACAGACAGACAGACAGAATTGAATATAATAATAAAAAAAAACTCTAAATTGTTATTGCAGTTTGTGTATGTATAATGGAATATAATATGTAAAATTTTCTTGGAAAAATAGAAGTTGAAAATTTGCTAAATCATTATGATACACAAAAATAATATTAAAATAAAAAAAAGTGGTGAAAACACTTTTTTTCAGACGAAAAACAAAATGAAGATTTTTTCCTCTCTTTATTATTATAGATTGTGCAATCCTTTTGTAATTTACTTATGTTTTTACTGAGTTTTTTTAACTACTGTAAATTATTAGTCTTGTTATAAAAATTATGTTCACTTTATACAGCCTTGCACTTGAACTGTGTTAAAATGAAACACATTTTATATAATACAGTATAAAACTTGATTCCAACGATTATTATTATACATCTATTTTCTACGTTTAAGACATGAAAAACCAGTTTATTTTGTTAAGTCAAATTGAAGTTTTTTAACTCACATTTTCCTTCAGTACTTCATTTAGTTTATTTATTTAATTATAGCACTATTTTTTTTTTTTATTATTTTTTTTTTTTTACATTTTTGCTACACTTGTTTCCATATACTGAAATATTCTTATAATCAAGTTTTATAGAATCACGCGTCAGCCATGATTTCAATACACATCCCAGCATCCACCATAAGAATATATCGAAACCGTGGAAACTTCATATATGCTAGGTGGTACAGTACAATCGTTACCAGGATTGAAATAAAAGTTAAGTTTTTATGTAATTATAAGAGTATAATGAAAGAATTCATGAAAATTGTGTTTAGTTTAAGCTAATTATAAAGAATTGGTACAATATATTGATATAGTTTGTTTAAAACTAAAAAGTCAATTAACCATTATTAAGTATAAAATAGGAAAATATGAAGAAAAAATTTAAAAGCTATAATTACATACATGATCATATTATCTTTACAATTAAATCTTCTCCTTTTTTTATTAAAAAAACAAATCTTGTGAAATAAAACTTTAAATAAACATAAACTCGATACGTTCGTGCAATTTTCTAACGTACGTGCTGAGTTATTGCGTGATAAGCCTGTCACTTCTTTGTTAACAAAGAAAAAACCTGGAAAAAACACACACGCAATAACATGAGGTGAATGAATAGACCTCCATGTGAATTAAGTTCTTTCTACGTTAATTATTAAGTTATTTTACTTTATTGATCATTGGTACATACAGTATCTTCTCTTTTCCTATACACCAGTACAGTGCATAGACGTATAGACCATTTTTATTGCACTAATTAAATTCTTCTATATTAAATATTTGATTTTTCATTTAAAATAATAGTAAAAAAATGACTACGATTAATTTGAAAATATGTGTATGGAATATTAAATTAGTGTAAAATGGAGATCAAACCTCATGCAGATCGTCCTTTTTTCGTACACGTATATATATACAAATACACAATTATAGCTTATTTTCAGTAGAATTTCTTCACCACAGCATAATTTATGCTATACTGCATAATAACTACGCTACATAGCATAAATATTATGTGTCATAACGTTTTATAATTTAGCATCGTCTATACTATGACATGAATTCAGTATAAATTACGTAATTTATTCTTTCCGCGTTATATACATTTCTTAAAAGACAGATTTTTTTTTAACAATTGGCTTTGCAAGTTGTCAGTTCAATAGTTTTTGTTATATTTTTAATCCTTACTTTTAAAATTTCCAAGGATTATGATGCAGAGTTTCTTATAATAAATATGGAGAATGGAGATCATAAAATAATCTGCGATTAGCTTATATATTTAACATTGAAATTTTAATGCAAGGCTTAGGGTTAATTATTTTAAATAATTTTTTTAAAATTTTATGACACCATAATTTTAAAATGTTTAATAATTTTTCAACAATTAAATAACGTTATTTTAAGTCAAGTAATATGTATTGCACTATAAAAGTAGACAAATGTAAGCAATAAATTAAAATATATTATATAAATATAAATAAAATAGATACAAAACGAAAAAAAAAATCGTTGCTAATATCAACTTTGATGACACAAACTTCATTGATTTGTTCATTAAAATTTCAAAATCATCACTTTTGCATCATATCACTGACATGTTTCTCTTTAAAATGAATATATTTAAACAAATCCATCATCAGAATTGCAATGTCCTGATTTCAGTATATACCTGTTTTATTTATATATAATTTTACATAACTCGTCTATTATGCAATGTAAAAAAGTTGCAATAAAATTGCAAGGGAAAGAGTTACTGAAGACCTAATTTTATATTTATATATATAATGTAATATTTTTTTTATATAATAATTATCTATATGAGATTTCTTTTAATTACATAGAAAACAGTTACGTATAAATTGTTTATAGTAAATACCTTTTTATAATTTCAAAATAAAATTGAAATAAAAATACTAGAACAGCTTTATAATATATTTTTCTCCCGTTAGTTTATTTTTACGTAAAAAAGAAGTCAACTTGTATAAAAACTTGAATTATGCGATATAAAAAAGAATTGATCATTATTTATTTTTTTATTATTAAACCTGAAACCATTAAAAAAAAGACAGAAAAAAAAAAGAAAGAAGAAAGAAAGGAAGAAAGAAAAAAAACTTGTGTTACAAGAATGGCGAATTTTTTTTTTTTTTTTTTTTTTTCCTCCAAATTAATGATCACTTTAGGTCCTTGAAATCGTGCACGTAAGCATGTGCCAATAATCAAAGCTTTAAAATCAAGGTTAATAAAAACATATGGATTTAATCAGACATTAAACTATTTATGAAAAACATATCATCAAAAGGTAATTATCCTATATTAAAGATTCTAACATGCAAAGGACTTATTTATAAAATTTTGTAATTAAAAATAATTAACGGTTAATTGTTACTATATGTCTCGTTTTCACCCTATAAGGGTGTATGAGGATGACGTCATATTTATTGCGCTTGGAGGCCATACTGGAGTAGTGAATAACATTGCTCAGCATAGGACAAACTTCATTTAAACCAATTTTCTGTGGGAAATCGGTTCATTTTTTGTTATTGCTATTTTTCTCACATACTTGAGATACTAATTCAACATATTTACAGCATCAATGCTCTCAAAAATGTTGCTTAGTGGTTTTAAACTGGCAAAATGATTTATTGTCGTATGCCACCCATGTTATTGAGTTATCCAACATGGCGTTGACTTTAACATGAATGCATAGACCCTTACAGAAATTAGTTGGTGTTACTGAAATATATTTTGGTGTCAAAAAATGTAACACGTCGTGTGATAAGAATTTTGATGAATGAGACACTGGAATTATTAAACCATGATGATAATAATATATTACACCTTCCTACACTCTTGATGTATAGAGCAAAAAAATAACTTGATAGTTTATCTGTAAAACATTTTTCACGAAAGCTTGTTCAACGACTTTTAAAGAGATAAGAAAAAAATGCTAACTGCTTTATTATTATATTATTTCATTATTATAATAATTCATTAAAGTTTTCTTAAGAATTTATAATTTTAAAAGTCCATAAAAATACATTATTGACGCATAATTTAAAAAAATATATATATAATATGACTGTCAATTAATTTTAATTTGTCACAACTATCCATAATAAGTTAAAAATTAACTTCATTATAAAATCATTAATTTTTAATAAATTATTTTAAAAACTATCTTCTCTTAATATAATGCTATTTTAATAAAAAAAAACTGAAAGTGATTTGAGCTATAATGCCTGTGTAATACTCTAATGTTGTGTAAATTAGAGCCGTGATCACACGATGCAATATTTTCCATCTAAGAGCACTGATATATAGAAGAGACTGACTATAATGTGAATGTCTGAGCTATAATGCTGTATGCACACTTAAAGCCATAGACCACGTAAAACAACATGTGCTTTTTAATGAATAAACACGAAATGGGGTCTTCAAAACTGTCCCCATCACGTGTTTTGTGATATAAATGCTTATGTTTTTCTCTTGGTCTATTCCTTTAAGTTACTTTTTACCCCTAAAGAAATAAAGCTTCACAGTAACGTATTTTGCAACATATAAAACAAGAAAACGTCCTACACCAAAATATTAACCTGCAGAGAAGCTAATTTGTATAGCATAATTTATAAATTTTTTATTTTCTGAATGGGTTTGGCTTTCGTGTTACACCGTGTTACATAAGCAATAAACTACTGACCTTGAATAGGAATTTGGCTAATATTTTTTATGTTTGTACAAATTTTATTGCATAAAAATCTAAAGGTTTAAATCAAGATTACATGCAATTAAATGTAATGAACTTTGAAACTATATTGCATCGTTTCAACATGACTTTTAAAGGAATAGACCGGAGAAAAACATAAGCATTTATATCACTCGAAACCCAACTGTAGCTCCGTAGCAGTGATCTGAAATTTCAATATTTATGCAACACGCATAACATTTTCATACTAATTTTTGCATGTTTCCTGACGTCATAAACATGAATAGTCACGCAAATGGCATACTCTACATATTTTCACGTTCTCTCGTGGGGCTACATTAACATTCTGGTAAATATTATCATCAGTTTTGTAGATCACGTGTTTTGTTTATTCATTAAAAAGCACATGTTGTTTTATGTGGTCTATGCCTTTAAGGAATCTTCGCAGTATGATGTACGAACATGTAATACAAATTTAATTTTGACTTTAAACGTCGTTTATAAATACAGCACGTTTACGTGAGTTCCGTTCCGCAACAAATACGAACTTTTTTTTTTCTTCTAATAATATAATAATTTTAAATTTTATAATATATTATATTTAAACGTAGACTTTGAATTTAATTGCAATTAATTAATTTAAAAATTAGATTCTTTGCAATAATTTTAATGACGTTTCACTATATTTATGGACAAATTGTTTTATTTTATACAAAAATGTGAATTTACTCGTACATTACACTGATGGATATATTTTCGTCTCTTTGGCACCAGATATACTTCTTTTTCTCGGTTCGTAGAGATCGGATTAATTAAAAATTTGTCATTAGATAGTAAAATGTTATAATTTATGTTGAACATGTATATATTATATACTGTATATATCGTCGGTTTAGAGCACAAACCGTGTATCTACAAAAGAAACAAAGTTCCAAACATTATAATATACAAAAAGATAAGCGTTTCGACTTTGCTGCTTTTGTAGATACACGGTTTGTGCTCTAACCCGACGAGAGAGAGAGAGAGAGAGAGAGAGAGAGAGAATAAAATAAGAAAAGAAAAATATCTAAGGACAAATAACATAATAAGACAAAAAATTATTTAACTATTTGAATTTTGAATTATCAACGCTTGATCAACACAAAAGTCTTCATCAATGTCATTTTTTTTCTCTATCTCTCTTTCTCAGCAATCTTCATTAAACAAAAAAAAATGCATTGCAATATTCTCGTAATTAACTTTCTAGTAATTACTTGTTGCATTGTTAAAAAAAAATTTATATCGGTCCATATATGAAATACAATAGATTAAGTAACATAATAGAGCATTCAAGTTTGATGAGAAGAAATAAAAAAAATCAGTTTTTTTCTCAAACAACCTTGACAGTTAGATGATTAATTGTAATATACTTTAGAAATAATTACCTATCCTGGTATAAGCAGTTATTACTTACATTAACAGAAAATACAATAAACCTTTAAGAAATTTGTTGCTACGCCAATTTATTGCTATAAATCAGAAATTATTGGTTTGTATTTGTAAAGGATTTTATTATAACAAGGTTGATTTTAAAAATAAAACTTTAAAATTTACAACAACAAAATGGATGACTTTCGTATTTATTAATTTTAACTTTTTCTTTACTTACAAAATTGGGATTACGATGCTTTTTCTTATGAGAAAATCATGATTTGCAACTGATTTTGCAACAATGAAGTTCATTATTTAAAAAGTTGCGTATAAAGTGCATGCATCTATTTCATTAAAAAAAATCCTGCCTCGGTGCAGCAGTTAATAATACTCAAAAGACGCTTAAAAGTTTACTTTACTCTACAAACGGAAATATCATGGATTGGGGCCATCATATACATACTTATTTATAACTTATTAAAAACCTTTCGTACCCGCAAAAACTGTGAAATTGTTAAGTAGGCAACTTTCGGAAATCTTGAAGTCACAAAATCCATAGAGATTAAAAATACAAATTATAAATCGGGTTGTCTACTTTACAAGTTTTCTCCCCAGTTGTGTGAGGCTACAGAAAGGGTTAAGAGACATATAATATTATATGCGATAACGTTTCCATCTTGCAATTTTCTAATGAGAAGAACTATTATTATTATTTTGTTATAAGATTCTTTTTAGACATGGTTCCGCGCAATTTTACTCAAGTATAAATAAATAAATAATAAGCATAGGGTCTCATGCTTTTTTCCCGCCCGACCTGTGATGAGCTCCACGTGTAAGCCTCAATTGTATAATATAGTAAACATAATACATTTGTTGATCAAAAACTTTAACAATAGAAAAACCTCCAATGTATTGGTCGCAATATAAGCCTGCTTTTGGATGAAACAAACAAACAAATAAAAAGCAATAATTATTGTTTAAAAATCATCAAATTTCAAGGCCCACAAAATAATAATAATCACGGATGTTTCTAATCTTATTGTAGGAAAATTCAACAATAAAGCTCTCGCAACATATTTTCATGTGAGGCATCCAAGTTTTGATAAAATCAATAAAAAAAAAATATAATATATATAACAAAATTAATAAAACGTCTATCAAATCTAACCATCATTAACTGCATGATGATAGAAATATCATAATATTTAATTATATATAATTAAAAAATATGTTTTACATTATTATTTAACACAGATAAATTTTCAGTCATCCACTATAAAAATTAATGTATAATATATTTAAAATTTGTTTGTTATGATCATTATAGGATAAAAAAAAAAAAAAAAAGTTTGATATTATAGTTTTCGAAATTTTATTTTGTGTTGTTCGATAGAACAAAATTGCAAATTTGCCCACTGCTTCTTCCGCATGTATCTAAAATATCCTGAAGGTTTATAACACAAAGTAATCTTTATACTATTTGCCTTATATTTGACCTTACAAGTTATCTTCAGGCGTTATTATTTATAACGACATATTAACATGATATTTTGTTTCTTCTATGCACGTAGTTCTCCAAGCGTTATACCTCCTCCATTATTATTATTTTTTTATAGATTAACTTGACGCCCAAAAATCAGATTCCACTCCTAATATAATAAGTTTGTCTGATACCTGTCAAATTATTTATTAATTATAAGAGAAACAATATAATGATGTTATTTTTGTAGTTTTTAGATTTCCTTGTTTTGAGTTATGATAATTTCGATAATTTACTAAAAAAATAGGTGTATTATACTGTAATTAAAGACAAAATAGAGGGGTCGGTCTATAAGGAAGAGCTAAGAAGCCTGCTTCTTCAATATATAATATTCGTATTAATATGTATTAATGAATGAATGAATGAATGAATGAATGAATGAATGAATGAATGAATGAATGAATGAATGAATGAATGAATGAATGAATGAATGAATGAATGAATGAATGAATGAATGAATGAATGAATGAATGAATGAATGAATGAATGATTGATTGATTGATTGATTGATTGATTGATTGATTGATTGATTGATTGATTGATTGATTGATTGATTGATTGATTGATTGATTGATTGATTGATTGATTGATTGATAAAGTGTAAGAGTGGGCTATAATATGTAACATTGTACACTCCATGTACTCTAATTAATTTGTTATATTAATTTTTCAACCTCAATGACAACTACATTATTTGTATGTAAAAAAAAAAATGCACTTATAAAAACTTACAACAAGTTGTCGCTTTGTACATTTCAAGGTAGTGAAAAGTGTCATTATACGTGTTTAAAAAAATAAAAATAATAAATTTGAATTCATAACAGAAGTATATTTCACGCCTACTTAAGAATACTGTAAAGCCATAAATAATAAAAAAAAATTAGCCTTGAAATAAACGTTCTTTTCCTGATCTATATTAAAAAGTTGGAACACAAAAAAAAAAATATAGGAAAGAAGATTTATAAATATATATATGCATACGTGTGTTAAAATATGGATAGAAGAAAAAATATATAAATTAAATTATTTTGCTGTCATCTGCTACGTATATGTTTTGAAATGAAAGAAGTCGACATTGAAATTCTTAAAACGGATAGTTAAATTTATTTTAATATTAATAATACTTTAATTTTGAAAAATTTTCCCAACTTTTTTATAGAGTACGTATTTGATAATGTGTAGCACTTATATTATAATGGATATAAATATTATTATAGATATCACTAAATTTAAATATTAAAGTAAAATGTACATACATAGTATCTAGGTAACAGGAATGTCTGACAGAAGGTCCGCGGACAAAAGGCCCTCGGACAAAAGGCCCTGGCTGTGCGCACAGGTAAAGCATATCGGCGAGCGGCGCACGGGTAGGGTCTTTTGTCGTAGGGCCTTTTGTCCGCGGGCCTTCTGTCTGTATGCCAGGTAACAGACAAAAGTCGAAGGTAAAATCATGTGCAGAATTTTTATTCACTCAACCGTCACAAACTTTGTAACATAATGTTTCTCAGGAATATTAATGAAAAATATTCAGATATATTACTATATATATATATATATATATATATATATATATATATATATATATATATATATATATATTATATAATACAGTTTAAAACAGGTAGTGAGTTACGCCTAAATTTTAAATACGAAATCTGTAGAAGGTGCAAAAAGAGAAAAAGTAAAAATTTGTAACTTTATAACAATCATTAAATTTACTTTTAAATTCTTGATTTTATATTTGAAAACATAAGGAACGCAAGAATACTCTGGTATTCTTTGAAAACTATAAATACAATTACAGAGTTGAGTAAACCCAAAGTATGCGCATGACGTCATATTTAATGCGCTTCCATGCCATCCTGAAGTAATGATGAGTAACATCACTCAGCAAGACAAACTTCGTTTTTTTTTTTTTTTTTTTGGCTTTTTTCTTTATGGTAAATCGGTTAATTATTTGATATTATTATTTTTCTCACATACTTGAGGTACTAATTTAACCTATTATAGCAGCATCAATGCACTCAAATAAATTTAAAAAAAAAGTATAGTTTTAAAATGGCAAAATGAGTTATTTTCCTGGCCCAAGTATTGAGTGATCCAACATGGCGTTGACTTTAAAGAGGAAGTTCAGGGGTTAGACAAGTATTTTTTAAAAGCTTCTAATGTTTATTGTAGGAAAAATTACACCTATTTTATTTTTCTGCGCCACTCTGGTAATTAAAGAAAAAATCACTCAGGTAGCTTGCTCTCGTAAGTATGACGTACAACATACGAGTCGGCATCACTGCACTCCAGGTAAAGAGGGGGGGGAGTTTGTAAATACTACATCACATAAACGACAGTCAGGGTAGATAAAAATATTACCTTCTCTAAACATTTGACAAATATTTTTACAACTTTTTTTAGCAAATCCGTATTGTACGCGTCAGGTGCAACAGCAGAGATTTGTATTGGCTGCATGGTTCATTTCTCTCCCGCTTAGTACGAGAAAATGACATTTACAGCCAATGTCAATTGTATGCTTTTGCATCTGACTCGTCTATACTATGGTACGCCAGGTAGGGCTGTTTTGTTTTGCACATATTATAATATAAAATAGTTATATCATATATCTTAATATATTTGCTCCACTAACGCATATTAAAATAAGTATTAAATTTTATAAGATGTGTGAAAGAAAGATGAGCTACAATAACAAAAAATTAGATAAATAAATGCAGTCGCGAAATGAAGAAAAATACTGCGCACCTGTAAAGTATGCAACTTTATGCAAAAAAAAAATAATAATAAGAAAAGAAAATAAAAAAATATGGAACTTTAATATTTGCAAGGATTACTCAAAGATTACTATTTTCAGTTTTTTTTTTATTGTTCGTTCGACAACATGCAATCATATATTAATTTATGTACTTTTAAAATGTGATATATATAGAGACGTAAATTTTGAGGAAAATGAAGAATATATCAATAAAAGTTTGAAATACTATATTATCATCATGTAGAGTCTCAACACATAACATTTGTTTTTTAATTGAATTGGTTTATTGCTAAATTTATTTATTTACGCGGACAGCAATCTCGTAATCAATAAGTGTGAAAAAAAATGCTTTTCACGATGATATAAACTCAAATTTTGTGCATTATTGGAACTTGTTAATACAAAAACTATAGTTTTTTTTGTTTCAACGTTTTGAATATTTTTGCATAGCAACACTTTGTCACGTAATTTTAAATATTCGATCGAGATGACATTTATACCTATTCAAATTTATTTATTATTATTATTTTTATCGCTCGCATTTTCGCAAGAATTTTCGTTAGAAATAGAGCGATGTATCGATGAAAGTCTGTATTTATTATTAATATTAATAAGTCCCGGTCGAGCCGAATTCCTTTTCAATGTCAGTTTACTGCTTATATAACACGGTGTAACACGAAAGCTAAACCCTTTCAATATTATTATTATTATTATTATTTACATACATGTATTTTTGGCTGATTTTTTTTTTCTTTTTTGGACTTCGCTATATTACGAAATTTCGTTATTACGGGGTTTGCCTATGCTTTTACATGTTCAGTGGGACTGGCGAAATTACTTCGCTTTGATGAAATTTTGCTGTATTTAAGTTTGCTACATCGAGGTTTTACTGTATGAGTTAATTCTACAAGGTATATTTATTATTATTTTATTTATTTATTATTATTTTACCATATATTATATGGTTATTGAATTTATATAAGTATATTTTAATAAAATATAAAATCATATAAATATACGTATGAATATGATAATAATATTAGTGAAATAATAATAACTGTAAATAGAGATTTATTTTTATTTGTCACAATTTGTGCTTTTGCTTTTTATTTTACCTGGGAGTTTTTCCTAAAGTCCATTCAGCCACATTTTTTTTTCTCTCTCCCTTTCTCCGTATATAGTATTATAATATCTACCTCGCGCTGTTGCCGAATATTTTTATCGCATTGGGCGTTCAAATGTTTAATTATGAATTAAAATTAGAATATGTAAAAAATTTATGCGATTTTGGTTTAAAGCTACTGTTTGTGATACTTCTCAAAGCATATGAATAGTTTTTAAACCCCTGAACTTCCTCTTTAACATGAATGCATACACCCTAAACACTTGGTATACTTTGGGTATACTTTGCTATACCCAGGGTATTCTCAGGGTAAAATCTGGACCAGACTGTCAGGGTATAATTTACTTATTCTCTAGTTATATACTCTAGGTATACTATGCTTCGATCTACTATACTATAAACTGATAGTATCTATTCTAACGGAGCAATAAATTTGATAGTATATTTAATTGTTTCAAATGGAGAATGTATGCAATCATCTTTTTTTAAATATAAAATATTGCACTATATCAATATATTGCACATATTTTTTCACCCGGGATTTTCCATATATATTATATATTATATATATTGGGGAAGAATAGTATTTGGAACTTGGTTTGCCACTATACTATATATAAATAAATCAGTGAATATAATCATATTTTTGCAACAGTAATAAAATATTAAATGGGTGAGGTTTTAGAAGCACTATATTCATACAGCATTACTATAAGTAAGTATAATTTTGCAATTGAAGTCCTCGACACTTGCCTTCTCTCTCTCTCTCTCTCTCTCTCTCTCTCTCTCTCATAAATTATGTTAACACAGGGGATAAAAAAATCTCTACATCTACACCATCAATCATCATATTTATATACGTACATAATCAGCATAAATATTAATTTGAAATTGCAAGCTTCTTCATTCAAGGTCTTTTCTTTAAACATTAATTTTATTCTCTCTCTCTTTTCTACCTAAAGGGGTTAAAAATTACATTCATGCAATGTATCTATTGATGTAACTTGTATGAAATTACATCACACATATAATTACTCTTTCAGTAGTACATAGATTATATTTTGCAATTTATATAATATTGCTGGTCAACCATTTCATTTCCTTGTTTCTTGCTAGATTGAGTTCATAGGTAAGTATATAGAAAAAAAAATTGTTTATGTAATATAATTATGTTATTGATCAATGGATAAATAAAGTTATTATTTAAATATAGGTTATGTCATGTCTATATTATACTATTATGTAAAGACATAATGCTAGTATTATATATAATATTTTAAATATTTGTCTCAAATACTTCATTTTATGTTTTATTGTTAAGAATTTATAGCGATTAGAAAATGCTACTCGTATGACACTTATGAGACTCTATGATTTTTGTGAAGTTTTATAACAGTAAATTTTGTGTATTTCAAGAATTTGTTATAATACCTAAGTTCTTAATTAGCCTTTTACACTTATTTATGTGCAGACAATATGATATAAAATTGTATTTTATTGCCTTATATAAAAATGCAATGTATTTATATAGAGATTTTAATTAATGTATTTCTCCACGTATCGTATTTCCATATAAGGCAAAGATTAAAAGTTTAATCTTAAAATTTAACTGCTACAAGTTATTGTAAAGTCTAGTTCACATTAAGAAATGCATATAACAAAATATCAAAATTATATGATTAAATGATTACATTATATAAAAGTATAGTTCTTTAAAAAAAAAACAAAAGTGAGTTTTTTTAATGTAATATAGTGTTATTTAATAGTGTATTATAAGATTTTATTATTATTATTATTTTTTAGAAAACAAATCATAAAAATGTTTTTAAAGGCCTATTCACCAAGTGCAATATATTCAACATGCAATAAATTCAATTGTACATAATGCAGTCATCATTTAAAAAAAAAATATAAAAAAAATGTTACAATTAACACTCAAGCAACTGCCAAATTGGAACGACGGGTAATTTAAACCACTCTGCTATTCATGGACGTTACGTATACTTATAAACATAGCCACAAAATGGGAATACTATATGGATGGGGAAAAAAAAAGAAGTTAATTTTAGAATAATATGCATAGAACTCATGCAGAGAAATATTTCTGGAGAATTTTTTATGTCAGATACCTACGGATAATTTTAATAAAAAAAAATAAGCTCGCGGATATAAGAAATTATCGTGATGTTATAAATGTTACTATTTTAGTATTTCAGAAGAAATTATGCTGTGGAGCACATTATTACTGCATATTGCAGAAATTATGTCATTATACTCATTATGAATATTAAAATCAGCCGAGTAGATTTTTTTCTTTATAAGTATAATATAAATTATATATTTTAAAAATGATAAGAAGAGAGACAGAAAAAAAAGAGAAAAATTTCATAACATTATTAAATTAAAAATCGTTTCACTTTTTTTTTTTTTTTTTTTTTTTTGCCATTAACTTAAGTGTTAAATTAAACATTTCTTCATATACTACAAAAACCATTATTAGTATTTCAGAAATGTTAATAACAATATTAATAATGAAATGATTATTTACACCTGTCAAGTAGAATAAAAAAAAAGTTATTGTAATCATTGTTGATGAAATTGAAAATGAATTTTAGAAAAAATTGTAACTTTCCTTTTTTTTTTTTTTTTTTTTTTTTTTTGCCTTCTTTCTTTTGTTTGCTATTAACATGCAGTCTCAAGAATTATTCCTAAGCTTTCATTTATAATTTTTCTTATATTAATTTTGTACTAAAAGTTTAATAGAACTTTTTTTCTATATAATAGCTAAGTCATAGTTTACTTTCTACATAAACGGTTGCTTATTACTTTAAATTTTATTTACTTAAAAATATTATTTAATATAAAAGAACCGGAGATTTAAGCATTTCAAGATATTGTGTTCATGTGAAAATTAATCATAAAAAAAATTACATTTTCTCCTTTGGGAAATTTATCCGGAATTACTATAATAATTAGATTTTTTAATAGTACAAATTATGCATGTACTCAATTTTTTATTGCATTATAATGCAATTGCAATTTGTTACTTTTTTACTGCTTGTTATATTCAGATGGAATTACAATAAAACAAAAATCATTTATCCTAAACTCGTATACTATACAGTACTTTTGATTAGGTAATATAATTAAACTGTATATAATTTTGCATTAAATAGCAATGTATATTTTAGCGCAATATATAAAATACATATTATAATTAATAATTAATGATAGATTTTACATTAATTTATAGTTATTAAAAGTAAGAAAAGAAAAAAAAAAGCGTGAGAGTACTAACAGAAAATGAATTCTTTTATACAACTCGTTAAAGCTTGTTCTCTCTCTCTCTCTCTCTCTCTCTCTCTCTCTCTCTCTCTCTCTCTCTCTCTCTTTTTTTATCAAAATTTTACAACATTGGTAAATTCAATGGACACTGTTTTATTTTAAGAAAAAGGCATTTATCAGGAAAAAAATGTCAGTTTAAAAAATTATTGTTTTGCTATTATATTTTTATTTTGGGCATAGTTATAATTTCTAAAATAATTCAAGGTTCTGTTTACTATACAAATGTTTAATTATGTCTTAGAAATTGTTGTCATACTGACAAATAAATCATTAATCATTAAAAAAAAAACTTTTGAACTTCCTTATTCAAGTGGGATTATTAATAACAATGGATCGTTTGTCTATCTTCAAATAATATCAAATATAAGAAAGCTTTTTTTTTTTTTTTTTTTTTTTTACGTTACATATCTTTTGTACTTTATTTAAAAGCTATTTGAGTGATAGAAATCATAACACCTTTTATACATACTTAATTGACATTTTATTGATATAGATCAGAATATTTTTTTATTATTATTATATATATTTCAGCGAGTTAAAATGTAATGATATACATTAATGTATTCAATGATTAAAAAAAAAAGGTAATGAATAAATAAAAGATAATATGGTAATTATAGTTCATGTCTCCTTTTTTGGAAGTCAAAGAAGAAAAAATAGATTTTGTTTTACGCGCGCGTAAACTGGGCGAGCTGTGACGTCAGTGGCATTTTGTGAATGGAAAATAAATTAGAAATCAATGACTCCGGCCAAATCAACGTTGATTTTCAGGTTTATTAGAATATTACACAACTTTTTTGTTCAAGGTGTTTTACGCCTTTAAGCAAAAATAAATGTCATTGCAAATAATTCAACATTTATTCAATTCAGAAAAAAAAACTATTTGTCAATCATTCTTGTTTAAATTGCTTTTTAGATCTACTGTCATGTCATGTAGCGACTTCAATTGATAGCAATTTATTTTGACATGTACGACTATTTTATGTTTAAATTGTTTGTATAACATAGATGAACGACAATAAATTATCTCAATATTTTATTTCACACTATGATGGATTATTTCTCGTAATTTTATATACATTTGAACAAGAGCAAATCATTGTTAAATATTTGTAACACTATCATTTATACTTGCGACACGTTTTAAGAATCTTCGATTATTCTTAAATAATCGTTTATTTAAATGAGAACTGCCATTTGAAATTGACGATATCTGTGGGCGGTAATATAAACTTAAAAATTCGACTCTGCAGAAAGAGAGAGAGAGAGAGAGAGAGAGAGAGAGAGAGAGAGAGAGAGAGAGAGAGAGAGAGAGATCTGATTGATGGTTTTCCTATGCTACTTAAGTGGTATATGTGATTTAAATATTGCAAACGAATACGTGAAAATATTCTAAATTTAAACGTGTATATTTTATCATGTTTTTCTCTCACATACGCTTTTTTTTTTTATCGGAAAACAGTACCTAATATGATAAGTTTTTAATCTCTCTCTCTCTCTCTCTCATTGAGACATAGAGCTGAGTGAGATGGACTTAGATTACGTTTGAAACAATTTAAAATTTAAGTTTAATGAAATTTAAGTTTTACAAGACCCACGCTTGTTGTTACATGTATATAATGTTGCCATGAACTGCCTGGGTCAAAACAAAAATTGCTTACATTTTCCTTTTATTATTATTATTATTATTATTGTAAGTAAATTTACAACTTTGAAATTCTTTCACAAGCAATTTTTCAAATATAATACATTAACTTATACGATTACAAAGAATATACCTGAGCATTATTTTATAATAACCCTGAAGTTTAAAAGTTTAAATTTGCAACATTTGACCTCACCTATAGATGACATATATTAAAATTATAGAATACGGAAATAGCTGAATCTTCACTTTTAAATATCATGATATTTTTGAATAAAATAATACATATCAGTTAATTAATGTGTAATAGCTACCTGAATTGACAACGCGGTGACAAATACGATTTATTTTTTTGATTTATAGGTGTCATCGCTCTTACAAGGTCATGTAACTTTATTTGTATAGAGAGAATAGATTAAGGTTCCTTTTGTCATTTTGATACAAAGAGTGAAGGTGTATTTGCATACTCATGCTAATTAATTTTAATATTTAAGGCTCGTCACATACCTAACTTAAATATGAATAAAATCTTTATACTAAAAAAAAAAATAATAATAACAAAATAAAAAAAAGTGTGTAGCAGTATGAGCTAAATTTATAGTATGAAGAGTAAATTAGTTAAATTTTAAATTAGTTTTCGTAGCGTAATATACTCGTACAATTTAGTAAATTTACAGCACTGTTGATTATTATTTAGTCTTACTAGCATTGGAAGCACCGAAAAAAGGGGTGCATCCGGTTTGAATGAATAAAGAAAATAAAATCTGTAGGGATATATCTTGGTTTTGATTTGTGTTAATTTTATTATTTACTATTAGTTTCGAACTTTTTTTTTTTATATATATATATTTCTTTAATTGTAAAACAATGCGGTTTAAATTTTATTTAAATTAATCCATATAATTGTCATCCAGTTTATAAAACCAAATCAATTTACTTTTATGCAACTTTTTTTTTTTTTTTTTTTTTTTTTTTTTTTTTTTTTTTAGGTTTGCAACGAGCTTTTTTTTATTTATATATAAATATATTTTTCACCTCCTACAATAGTCTAGCCCAATATTTACATACACACGTAAGTAAACAATATTTTATTGTTACGCTAATTTACAATAAAAAATATCTTTTATCATTAATTTGCATCTTTCTCTTTCATATCATATGTTAATTTAAAAGTAAAATATAAACATATGCATTTCTTTATTTGTATGAGAAGAAAGAAGTAAATACATTGTACCTACGCATTAATTGATTGACATCTGTATATTTTATACTTGTTACTTAATTGTACTATATTTTTATAATAAAAATATTACTTGCACTTTCTTTACTTAAATTAAAACTTAAGTAAAATGTTTACTAAAGGTATATTATCTTGAAAAATAACTGTAAAAAATATATATATAATTTTAGTTTTGAAAACGATTGTAACAAAAAGGTTGAAATTTAATGTTACAGCCCGATTTTCATTCACAACGACGATATAAAATTCAAATAAAATTGTAAAAAAAATAGAAACTATTTAAACAAAAGCTACTTTTTTAAATTAAAGAAGTACAACTTTAAACATTTAAGAATACTTTTGTTATTGACCGATAAAGGAACACTGTTAGGTTGGTATCCCTAACGGAACCGGAATAAGTCACAGAGACAGTTACCTTGAAAAACACTGCAGCGAACAGCGCCATCTAGTGTTGACAGTCGATACCACTAGATAAAAACTTGTTTGAACGCCGTCTGGCGCTCAAATCTCCCTTATTGATCATCAACGTTCGCGCTCTTTGTGACTTATTCCGGTTCCGGTGGCAAATGAATAACGAAAAGCGAACTTTTATCGGTCAATAATGCGATACCATGACAAACATTATTTAAATATGGTTTCTCAATGGTGACATATTAATTAAATGCTCTAATATTCTCTCTCTATCTCTACATATACGCAAGCTTGAAATTTTATTTAAAATTTCAGTACAAAATACTTTTGTTTTAATACGTTACCGTGACAAATTAATTAACTTTAAAAAATTCTATATCTATATTTTTTTCATTCTTTCCATCTTTCTTTCTAAATAGTACGCAAGTTTCAAATAGCATTCTTATAAATTATTCATGCGAAACATTTTTTAAATCAGAAAAATAATAATAGCAAATCATGCCCAGCGTGTAGATGATCAACCTTTTTTATATTTAGCACAGCATGACACAGTAACCTTTTCATTCAAAACTTTGGAAAAATAATTTCCATTGTATATCCTTTTGTTTTCAATTGACTTAAAGCTTAATCATGTAACTGATACTTCTTTCAATAATTATTTTTTATTCTGTTAGTTGATTGAACTGTCAAACGTGAAAGAAGAAAAAATTGGAAAATGATAAGCACTTTTATAAATTGTTAAATGCATATTATGCATATGATTAAATGCAGTTTAGAAATTTATGTTTTGAGTGGAATGATTGATGAATTTTGACTTAATTTTAAAGAGAAGTCAATGAATATAAAAGAAAGTATGCCCATTTATATGCTTTTGAATAAAA
Source organism: Ecdyonurus torrentis (assembly GCA_949318235.1). Classification (NCBI taxonomy): domain Eukaryota; kingdom Metazoa; phylum Arthropoda; class Insecta; order Ephemeroptera; family Heptageniidae; genus Ecdyonurus; species Ecdyonurus torrentis. Next base: position 20,449,232 of record OX439136.1, on the reverse strand, counting down.
AATAAAGTCACGAGGAATACATAATTTTTTTTTTTTCCTTTTTTTTTTAAAAAATGTGATCGATCGGTATAGATATTTTAATTTTCTCTCCTATTGTAAAATAACAATAATTATAACAAAGTTTAAAGTTTTTTTTTTCTTCTTCTTCTTCTTAATTGCAGATTTTTGTTATTTTATGGTAAATAGTTATAAAAATATGAGAATTATTGTATGGTTGAAATATTGTCATTAATAATAGTCATAATTATACATAATATTATGTATATAGGCATATGCCGCATATTATTATAGTACTATTATGGTAAAGGTAACAGCTGAATACAATTACTGAATTATAAATTGGATACTCAAGAAAAGAATGACACTTACATTAAAAAATAAAAAGAAAAAAAAAGAAGCACGCAAACGATTAAGTGGATAAAAACTCGTCCGCCTACTTTAATATTTTTCTTACTTCCTAAATAGTTTAAAACATACATAAGTTATTTTTCAGACCTCCTTGAATAAGAAGACAAGTATATTTATTTTAATAACTCTGAATATAATATGTAAAAATATGTAGATAGGATTTTGACTTAATTTTTTCATTCATTAAATTATATAATTTTTTTTTATTGCAAAATTTGCAATACTAAATAATATTATACAATATATCTATAATACTCTCTCTCTCTCTCTCTCTCTTTCTCTTTCTCTCTTCCACTCTTCTTTTTTTCTTTTTTTTTTTTCAATTTGGACTACTATGTGTTTTGAAAAACTGTCTTCCTATATTACATTTCTACTGACATAATCTCAAAATTTGCAAAACAACAACAACAACAAAGGGATTTTTCCATTTGTTTTCCTTCTAATATTCCAATTAAATAGTTAAGAAACGTCTCAACTATTTAATTAAATATTTTCTTTGCTCCTATAAATTGAATTAAAAGAAAATTAAGATTTAAGTAGCGTGAATTAAAATAATAGTATAATAAAATAACGCTTTGCAGTTACAGTTGCAAATTGTTTTAAATTTAATAATAAAAAGGAATAATTATGTTAATTCAAAGACCACTGTATATTTATACAAAATATAACTTTCAATATTATACACACTAAAATTCACATAATTAATTTTTAATATATAATAAATATTTAATAATTTAATTATTATCTCAAAAACCTCAAATTATAATATGACATAATATTAATAACAACCTTGAAAAAGAAAAGAAATATTTTCTATTAATTTATAACTTTATATAAAATCTATAAAAAGAAATGTAGATGCATTGATATAGTATAGGAAATTAGCCATTCATTACGTAACTTTTTTCATATTATATTATCTAGGTAGGTAGGAGATTGCAACTGGTCACTATTCGAATACACGTTTAACCAACTCTCTCTTTTTTATTATTTTTTTTTCATGGCTTTGAACTTAATATAAGCAAAGAAAAAAAACAAATCATCTTTTAACTTTACAATACTGAAGGAACAAAAAAAAAGTTCATTTATATTTTTGATTATTACAAAAAGAAAAAGAAGTGCATGCATGTTGTGTTTTTAATTAAGCTTAAAATTATATTTATTTATCATTTTGAAATAATTTTACACTTATAAAGAAACAAACAGAAAGTGTTATAATGTTAAGTGACCTATTTTTTTTTCTAAGAGTGGCATCAATTTCTCTGTAAAGTATTAATTTTTTTTAAAAAAATAATTAAATGCAAAAGAAAAAAAAAAGGGGGGGGGGGAAGTAAAATTTGCAATACTGCAAATAATGTTTGATAGTTCTATAAAACTTTATACAATTTTATAGAATTAAATAATTGATAAGATTTTGCAACAATAGAAATTTCTATTTTTGTTTTATTTATCAAAATATATTGCTTAAATTTAATTGCAGGATTGTATTATATTACGCTTTTATATTATTATAGTATGCGCCGATGCTTTTTAAAACAAAAATTGCAAAGCTAATTTAAATTTATAAATGATTGTTTATCTGAAATAAATTATTAAATTAACACGCATAATAAATAAGAGAATTGAAACCAAAAATAATCTTGATAATTCTATTGCAAAAATTTGTCGGTTTTTTTTTTTTTTTTTTTTTTTTTTGCCTAACTATTTCCTGAATTTGAAATGAAAAGTGGAAAGTATGTAGGTGTACAGTACATACATTACATATACAATAGTGATATAGCGACCACATCGTAAATAAAAATAAAGGACCTTGGTATGTTATTTTCATTGGCGAGGACGTTTTAAAGCAAGTAACGAGAGAACAATCACCTTTTCACGTATATATAAGTAAGTATACGTGTTGTAGAGTAACTGTTTGAATTAAATATTTTTAATATTTAAACATTTACATATACGTTCGCTTTTATAGTTTAATAGTTCTATACTTTAATTACAACCTTCATTTTTTTTTTTTTTTTTTTTTCACATCTTATAATTCTTGTACGTACGGATATTCTTAAAAATTAATACAAAGATAATAAGGATATATGTAATATATTTGCCTTGCATGTCATGGAGCAGAAATGCATTATGTATTGTAAAGACATGGAACGTAATAGAATCTTATTTATATTTTGTTTTTGATTGGGAACTGCGTAATTATGATTTACGATGTATAACATTTTTTTTTTATTCCGTTCATGATAATGAAAAAAAAAAAATACCGCATATTCTTACAGAAGGAATTCTATTGAATTGATTGATGTGTAATTTGGACATTTTGAGTATTATTGGTATTATAATTATTATTATTATATTTATTTTTTTTTGAAGTTGTTTCAATTTTTCCAAAAAAAAAAAAAAATAATAAAATAAAAATCACACATAAATATATTCAGTACGATGCTTTTGTAAGTAAGATGCTTTCATGTTTTCAAAGACAAAAAAAATCGTCTATCAAGCAATTTTTGAGGTCGTTTAATTATGCAGAAGAAAGGGGTTTATTTAAAAAAATAATAAAAAAAAATTAATAAAAAAAAAAGATTTTAGTATATTTTTTTTTATCTATGTCATAACTTCTACATTTACAATTATGTATCATGACTTTAGATTTGGATTTGGAAAGTGATTTGGTACACTAAATATTTTGTAATATCTACTATACATATATACCAATAAAACAATAAAATGAAATGGATACATACATTTTAAAAGTCTCCTTCATAGAGCGCGTATTTGAAAAGTGTAGTTTTTTTTTTATGTATGTATATTATACTCTTGTCGTTAGGTTTCATTTCACTCACCTGTAATCAAAAGAAAGTCAAATTAATTATAAATTTTTGCACTAGTCATTAAACACAATATTAAAATACATGGATAAATATATTATTAGCATCAAAAATTATTTGCAAACTATAAAAACAATGAAATAGTTATCAAGTTCTATTCTTTGAATTGTTTCTTTTAAAATAGAAATAAAAAGTGGAAATCATAGCTAAAAATAATTACTGCAAATGAAAGAGTTTAGCTCTAAAAAATAAATCAAGTTTATATACATAATATTTAACAATATTATTATTGTTTTTATAAGTCGTATAGATACTAAACGTCGATAGACAATTAAAATAGTGTACAGTAACTAATCTGTATAAAGTGTAGAATAGTGCCTCTAAATATTCCATTTTAAATTGTACCCCCCCCCCCCCCCCCCCCCGAGTTGAGGTCATATTTTGAATAAATTACGAGCAAGATAAATGTAAAATAATAATTTGATAGTAAATAGAAACCAATTTACGTTCTTAACTAAGAGATGAGAGAGAGAGAGAGAGAGAGAGAGAGAGAGAGAGAGAGAGAGAGAGAGAGAGAGAGAGTATTTAAAAACTTCTACACGTTTCAAGCACGTGTAATATATAAATACATATTGAATGTTATGAGTTAGTAGAAGGTTCGATTCTCTAAAATTCAAAAGTTATAATGATACTTTTTGAAGTCACATTTAACATAAAAAAAAAGAGAGAAGAAAAGAACCGTGCGCATCAGATAAGGGAGAAATAATGGTTTTATGGGTGTACAATTAAAAACAATATTGCCCAATACCCTTGCATAAATTTTATATGAAGTTGTATTATCCTTAAGGATCACTATTTCCCTCCCCCCAATGCCGCTAAAGAACTTTTAGTCAAAGCATTACAGTACCTCATTTTCATCCTTAAATGAGAGGATAAATAAATCATAACATTAGAACGATGAGTGTAATATAAAAAATATCATACGGATGAACTAGTAACCCAGACTCCTCACTATATAGCAAGCAGTACCAACACTAACCAGCCAACCGTCATACACTCTCAACTCAACAGATTTCCCTTCATGTAGTATAATATTTTCGCTCTTACTTTACTAATCGTGTAAAATTTAAAAAATAAAAATAAAAAAGCCTTAGGAAAACACCCGCTTTCAACAATTATTATCTCGCATCATTCTGTCTCTATGTTAGACCTTGTAAATATCTCAGCTTTATATTTATATAAAAAAAGGGTCATTTAAATTCATATTGCTTCTGTATGTCACGTAAAAAAATAATGATAGTGTACACGTTTTTATATAAAATAATTTTTTATAATGATTGAAAATTTACATTTTATATAAATATATTCTTTATTCAATGATTTGTATACATTTAAAAAGAAAATATTAAAGCGAGGACATGAATATTTATTTCATTATATTTATGCATTTCATTTATTAAATTATAATATAAATTTTATTATTTTGTTTTTTTTTTCAGTACACTGGTTTCAAAATTTCTAAAAAAACTGTAATATGGAACAAAATAATTACGTAATAATTATGCCAGCTCAATATTAGCAATATTCATTCGTATAAACAACATAATTTTTGCTACATTTTTTTCGCCTATATGTTAAATTGCATAACAATTGTTATATAGCATAATTATCTATAATGATATATGGGAGAATTATTTTGGTGATTATGTTTATATAAGAACGTATACAGTTTTGCTATATATGAACTAAAACTATTGTTTTTAATACAGATTATAAAAGTGGTGTTTATATACTGTATGAAATAATTCTATGTTAACATAAACATTTATCATTAAATATATATTTTAAGAAATATTTTTTAATGCAAATGTCAACACAGTTTTATATTTCATACAGCAAACTCATAATAGACTTTTACAGAATCAATAAATGTATATTCCAAGTATTCATTATTTTACCATACTGTTTGCAGCAGTGATTTACTATAATTATTATTTTTTTGTAATGTGTTATACACTAACACAGTAATATTCATAGTAATAGTACATAATTTCTACGACGTACGTAATTTCTTAGACATATATTACTATACTCAAGTGAAATCTTTTACGCTTCTCTAAGCTATTCCAAGAATCCTATATACTGTATAATGTGTTACTTTGATATCGATTAAGACATCTTCCTTGTTCAGGATTTCAAATTAAAAAAAAAAATAAAAAAAAATAATAATAAAAAAAAAATCTGACCTCCAAATTAATAATATTAATAATTTGAAATTATATATACATACATATTCAGAGTCTATAATAACATAATTATAAATTATTAAGTATCATATTTTTATATTGATTTTAAAGAGAGGGACTAGTAACAGCGAACAAACTAATAAAAAAGTCAACTGAGCTTTTTTTTTTTTTTTTTTTTTTTTTTTGTGGTATCTGTGGATCAAATAAACCCAGATACACGGATAGAAGAAATTACGTAAATTATGCTACTTATATGTCATATTCTAGCATAAATGATGCTAAATTAGAATAACATAAATAATTATGCTGTATAACATAATATTTATACTATGTAAAATAATAATATATATTATGCCACTACAGCACAAATTAAGCTGTAATAAATAATAATGCTAAAAATGAGCTATAGCATAATTATTACGTTTTTATTTTTGTCTATATCCGTATTTTTTTAAGATGTGCACTTGTTTAATATTGTAAAAGATAGGGCCTTACTTAAGTTTAATAGGTAACTGAAAGTGGTTATGTTAAAAGAATAGGGATATACAGTATTATATGACAATTGTATCACCATGCAAAAATTGTTAGATTTGGAGTTCTGAAATTTTTAGGCTGATTGATAGGTAGATAGGTAAATTGGCCTTAAATTATCTTGAAATATTGATCAGTGGTAGCTGTCATAATTATCTTTCAAATTATATTAAATTTGATGTCAATACACGCGATCCAAATAATGGTGATATCTGGCCCTCGATAAAATACTCCGACCGATTGCCTCAAAGTATCGTACAAAAGTTAACAAGGTAATCCTATATACGTACAATATAATATGTACTTGTAATTTAAACTTAAAAACCTTGAAAACCTAAGTCTTACTATAATTATGAAGACTAATTATAAAATTAAATATTAATATACAATTACATAGCTCATAATTATTGTATTAAAACTTTTTAACACCTTTAATTTTTCATACAATTAAACAAAAATATGTTTGTCATCTTATACAAAATAATGTAATAATTTTAAACCTATATACCGGAAAAAAATATTTTTAACAAAATTAAAAAAGTGCATTGAAGCAGGATACTTATAGTTTATGAAAAATCAGACAGTAAACTTCACGAATCATCGTGACTTTTGTGTCTTTTTGTATTATTTTTTTTAACGTTGCATCATGATTCTTGATCAGAATAATATAAAATAATAATAATTTTCATTATTAATTTCTTAATAACACTTTCTCAAAAGTCTCCTTACGACACTTTACTAGATTTTTTTTTTTTAATTCATCCCTCTTTTTTTCCCCCTTTCAAATAACTTTCACAATTTTTTGTTGTTTAATAATAAGAAAACAGAAAATTACAGAGAAGATTTTTTTTATATAAATTATTGAAATATGTGTTCAATTGACGGGAAAATAATAACAATAGGAAGACAATTGAAGTACTGTTACATTACTTTATAATGTACTATCATTATGATTATCGTTATTGTTATTGGTTTATATTAAACACTTTCTTCCTTGTAGTATTGAGTTTTATATCAAGTATATAGGATTCAACTAAAGTTACAATATAAATATAGTCATTACACTAATATGCTCTTTAAAAAAAAAAAAAAAGATGATTATTATTATTTTTTTTTTAATTTATCTTTTTTTTTTTTTTTTTTTTTTTTTTTTTTTTGTAGAATGTTGAGTTTAAGTTTTTATGGAGCTTCAAAAAAAAAAGAAAATTTCTCAAATTATGCTCTCTACAACATAATAGAAATACACTTAATTTTACAATATTATACTTTCTTGTTGGGTGTATCAACTGCTTTACTGTAATGTTGCACCCTAGACCTTTCAGCAAAAATGTATTTCTTTAGTGGTAATAAGTAACTTTACTGTAACTGCATTATAGTTGAGCCAACATATCGTTAAAGGAATAGACCAGAGAAAAACATAAGCATATTATCACAAAACCCTTGATGGGACTTATATAAATAACTTTAATTTGTCTCAAAACCCAACTGTAGCTTCGTAGAAGTGATCAGAAATTTCGATTTATGCAACCCACACAACATTTTTATACTAATTTTTGCATGTTTCTGACGTCATAAACATGAATAATCGCGTAAATGGCATACTTTACAGTATTTTCACGCTCTCTCGTGGGGCTACATTAATATTCTGGTAAAAATTGTCAACAGTTTTGAAGATCCTATGTCGTGTTTATTCTTTCAAACGCACATGTTGTTTTATGTGGTCTATGGCTTCAACTCTTCAATCTCTTTTTGTACACCGAAAAAATAATTTACGTTGTATTAAATAGTTTGCTATTTATTTATATAGAATGAATATTACTGTTTTGGAACACCATAAATTGTTCTGAACATAATATACAATGTATAAGCAACCGGGGGTGACTTTACTTTAAACACACAATTATCTGTATGTAAGCACTCACTTTAAAAATTTGAAGTGTCGTTTTTAACAAGAACAAATTTGAATTATTAGAGTAACATTCTTAAAAATTCTAAATTTAGACCCATTAACTGTAATTGTTTTCATGCCAGTTATGTTTTAAAACAGAAACTATATTGTTATTGCTATAACAGAGCATAATTATTACGAAAAATAATAAAGTAACTTTAAATTGGAACACTGTTTGATTTTTTTCTAATGAAACTACTTTTTTATATTACAGAGAAAAAAATCATTATTAATAATTTAATAATCATGTAATCATTAAGCTTTTTTTTTTTTTTTTTTTTTTTTTTTTTGCAATAGTATTGAAATGTATTTAGAAAAACTATAAGTTATATTTGTGTAAGTACCTTGAAATGACAAAGAACAAAATATATTCGTCATAAAATAAAAAAGCTCTTAGTTCGACATTTTTTTGCCCTATTTATCTTTAAAAGTGAACATGATTGCTATGTCATCAAGTATATTATATTATACATGACATTCTCGTAAAAAATTATCGGTATAGGTGTCATTTTATTTTTGGCAATATCATCGTATTTTATGTAATTACGTGTATAAAAAAATAACCTGCAACATGCACACCTCATGTTTTAATTTTTTTTTCTTTTTTATGTTCGCTAAAAACACTAGTTAAGTTGTCATCGTATCAAAATAAATGCATTATCATTTTTTGCTACTAATTTAAGGATATTAATAAATGTCAAATTTATATTATTTACTTTTGTTTTTTTAACTTGTCATGTTAGGACATTTAGTTCCGCTATTATACTTTCATTTTTCTTTTTAATAAAAAGTGCAATTTAACAAAAGAAAAAATTAAAGTGTTAAAATCCGCTATATATATCTGATATTAAAGGAAACATAATTTTTACAATTAAGTCTTTTTATTGTAATTTATAGGCAATATAATAACAAAAGTATGGTTTTTATGCATATAATATTGCAAATTACTTTTACGATGCTTTTTTGCCTTTAGATATATTTTAATAGAAAATTAATATGAATTTGACAAGATTTTTTTTTTTTTTTTTTTTTTTTTGCACTTTAAGAAAGTTTTACTAATACGGTAGCTTAATTTTTCAAATCTAATCTCTCTCTCTCTCTCTCTCTCTCTCTCTCTCTCTCTCTCTCTCTCTCTCTAGCTCAATTAGATGACAAAATTTAATTTTAATCTCTCATTCTCTCTCACTTAATCTCCTTTGCATCAATCAAAAAAAGTAATATTATAAAAAATTAATTATAATTACGTATTATGTATAAAGAGATAAAGCAATTAAATTAATGTATATAATTAATCTTATCTAAAAAAAAAATTGACCTTTTACATCTTAAATTTTCTAGCTCTGAAACATGTACAATAATGTGAATGTCCTCCTTTATGGAAGATGAAATGTAAAAAGAAAATAAAGTTGCACCGGTAGTTACTTTTTTTTTAATGTAAGTTGTAGGTCGGTGCATACATATATAACAAGCAGCTGTATTTTTTTTTTCCTTGCATCTGTTACATTGCAGTTTTAAGGTCAATCTCACGACCAATGCACCCTGAATATAAGTAGGTGTATATTATATCTATCGTATGTACAGTGTATGTATAGTATACATATAAGAAATATAGTGACATCTTATTACTTTGTGTTAATAAAAAGGTCGAGTATACTTTTCTTTAAGAGATAATGGCCTTAAATTAAAATAATAATAAAGTGTGTTAAATCATGCAGATGGGACTATTGTACAAACACATAACCCTTATTCTGTACCCTCATAAACTTGGGAGAAAACTTGTAAAGTAGACAATCTGTTTAAAAAAATTACTGTTAAACCTGGATTTCGTGACTTCATGAATTCCAAAAGCAGTCTTCTTTACAGTTTGTTTAGCGTTTAGCCCCATTTTGTAAGGGTATAGGATAGGGTCTATATGTATTCATGTTTAAGTCGATACAATGTTAGATCACTCAATACATGGGACGCTATAGGAAAATTACTCATTTTGCCCAGTTTAGGCCAGTTTTTGCCATTAATAAGTTGAGTATCTCAAGCTAAAGTATGTGAGAAAAATAATAATAACAAAAAATTAATTTTTTTCCCAAAGAAAAACTACGTTTATCCTATACTAAGCAATGTTATTCATTACTCCAGTATGGCCTCCAAGCGTATTAAAACTGAAATCATCCGGATACACCCTAGAATAGTTGAGGGACATAATATGGGTATGTACATATGATTTCATTCAACAATTTATGGTATTCCAAAAAAGTAACATTTATTCTATAAAAATAGCAAATATTTGTTAGTTTTTTTTTTTTTTTTTTTTTTTTTTTTTTTTTTAATTGAAGCCAAGGTATTAACCTTATCGGCTTGTTCATTTAATAAATTTTATATACGTTTTTGATTATTTAATATTTTGAGGCCAGGAACCCTTTTTAAAAAATTAACTTTAAATACTATTGTACATTTTGTTACTTTCTTTTTGCTGTCTTTCTATTTCAAAAGGAATTAATTGAAATAAAAAAAAAGAGATTGTTTAAAAGTATATATACAATTATGAATAAAGATTTAAAAATATATAAAAATAGAAGAAAAAAGTTACAAGAACTTTCATGAACTATTTAAATTTTATAGCCACAATGTGAATTTTGTAAGAAAAGCACACAATTTGAAGTTTCCGGCAAAGTGTTTAATTTTTTCTAAATAATAAAATGTACGAAAAAAAATATATTTATATGGGAATGGTTGAATGACCTGTTCATTGCGGAGTAATAATTGTAATATTCAATTAATTTGATGACACAAAAATTTGATGGTTTTTATAAGTGGTTGCATGGAAAGAGACAGTTGAAAATATTGCACTGTGTGTTCATGGCTCATAGCCTATCAGAATGTTAGATTTTTTTTTTTTTTTTTTTTTTTAATTTATAATAATTTATCACCACAAGATTTGAATAATTCAAGACGAATGTGGTACCTTATGTAGATGCAAATTGTGTTATGAGAAATGTGATCAATGTCATTTGCTGATGTGTTTTAATTCTAATCGTTCTTAGTTTAACCACATATTATGCTCAGGAGTGAATTACCAAAACATGCGTTTTTGTCTAAACTCTGTATACTACATAGCGATGTTGTTGCGAGCAATATGTGTATCTCGTATTTTGTCAGGTGAAGCAAAATGTGCGTAAGTCATTCCCGAACGTAATGGAGAAAGCGCTCGACTAACACATATTGCTTTGTGTGGACAAAACACGAGATACACATTTTGCTCGCAATGACATCATTAGATGAAAACATAAGCATTTACATTACCATCACAAAACACTTGATGGGACTTACATAAATAACATTAATTGGTCTCAAAAACCCAACTGTAGTAGCGCCGCAGCAGTGATCAGAAAAATTTGATTTATGCAACCCGCACAACATTTTCAAATTCATGCTAGTTTTTGCCTGTCTTTGACGTCATAAACAGAAATATTCAAGCAAATTGCATACTTTACAGTTTTTCTCGCTCTCTTGTGGGGCCATATTTACATTCTGGTAAAAATGATCATCAGTTTTGTAAATCCATTATGGTGTTTAATTATTAAAAAGAACATGTTGTTTCAATGTTTTCTATACCTTTAATTAAAACTTCTAATTGTGGCAATATGGGCTATTGAAAACCCCGCAGACAAAATTTAAGATCTAATTAGCAATTAAGCCTTGTAATACCATAATTAACCATAAAGCTTTCAATATTTTTATCATCAACTTGCTATTTTTATTAGAATTATTTTCAAACTTCAAACAATAAATTGTATTGAATGAAATTTAATATTATACAATTGTTTCTTAGAGGTTAATCTGATACATCATTAAGCTGGTGAAGCAGAAAGTTTTAAAATGCACCTTGGGTGCTACAGAAAGGACATATATAGGAACTAGTTATTAAAGAACCTATGTAGAGAAAGAAAGAGAGAATGAAAAGAAAAATCTTTCATGATAGACATGTGTAAAGTGGGTGCTAAACTGGATTTTTTTTTTCTAAGGTTAATTACCATTTGCTTTATCTTTAAATAAAATCATGCATAATATAGATAATATTATGCATAACAAAGTGACAGCTTTTCCAAAGGTTAACATCTTATGCATTTTTATATAATAAAGTAACTTATAAGTGTCATAGAAAATAATAAATAGAAAAAGGTTATTATATTGAAGATAACCTTTTAGTGGTAGTTTACCCCTTCTATAGTATTGCAAATTTATAATATTTCCAGTTGACCTAAATTTACAATGCAAGCAAGTTATACTACTGTATGTATAGTCATTTTTATATACCCTTAGTTGTAGTATCAGATTTGCTTTCCGGTTTTTATTAATGTAATCATTGGAGAAAAAAAACACTTTATTTACATATTTCTTTGAAATAGAGCTGCTTTTCAAGGTAGTATGAAATTTAATAGAAAATACATGTATTATTACAATAATATTATTGTTTTTGAACTTGAAAATATGTTCAATGATATATTACGTTACTAAAAATATATTGTGTTAAAACATAATATAACTATAGGAAAATATATTTTTACATCAGATTTTGAATAATTATTATTAGTTTAGTTATAATTTATTTGACCTTTTTATTTATTATTTTATCCAAAAGTTTATTATTTTGCACACTAAATTGATATATAGACTGTTTTCGTCACAACTTCATCCCCCCACCCCCCACCCCCTAAAAATGTATAAAAAATGCATACAATAATGAAAATAGAAACTCTCACAAAATGTATTAAAAAAATATTTGGGCATAATTACAAACAAAACACAGACGTGATTTATCAAAAGGCAACGAATTATTCTTTTGTTCTGCTTATAAATATTGCAATTAAATGTTTACTCATTTCTTACTCCTATATGCTAATCATTATGACAGATAGCAGGGGCCCGGTAAACACACTCTAAAAAAGGTTTATTACTTTAGTTACGAATAATAACTTATTTAAGATAGTCACTTTTAACTTATCATGCGTAGCTAAAATAATGTACTTTTGCAGGTTTTTAAAATTAGCTAATTTTAGTTGTTTTAAGTTTTTTTAAGCTATTTTAAGTTAAAATACCTATTGGTAATGTAATAATTTGCTAAAATGCATTATTTTAGCTACTCATAATAACTTAAAAGTGATATTATCTTAAATATGTTGGGTTTCTTAACTAAAGTAATGCACTCTTTTACGTGACTAGCCAGGGGTTCACCAGGCGATCGCTCGGTAAGTCTCATGGCCAGCTCGGCCCTGTGATAAATTATGATAGATTTATAGCTAAACATCAATAAGTAAAAAATATTGAGGAGGAGAACATCAGAAACCCTAAATAACTGTATGGAAAAAAGCTCATTATTTTTCATTTAGAAGTTAATTTTAGATAATCTGAATGCTGCATGCATTATTTCTTTTTTTTTTTTTTTAATAACAAATAATAATAACGGCTCTTCTAATAGCCATTGAAAGCAATAACCTATAAAAAATAATAATAATCTTGCAAAATGCATTAAAAATGATTACTTAAAAATTAAACGTAATTTTATTTATTTAATACAATTTTTATTAATTAAATATAGTATATTATAAAATTAAAAACTGAAAGTCATATATCCGTTTCTACTAAAAAAGAAATGAAAAAAACTATAAAGTAAGGTTATAGAAATTATATTTTGATAAATTTATGACTTTGACTATGGCATTATTATATAATAATAAACTAAACTAAAATAGAACAATTAACAAGTTTAACATGTGAAAATAATTAAATTGATAAGTTGCAAAATCAATTTGTCCTTGTTCTAAGAAACAATTATATTAGACCATAAATTTTGTTTTATTAAAAATATAAGGTAAAAAAAAATCTCCGATACTGTATACCTCTAATTTATTATGATACTAGAAAAATATGTTATAATAAACGTGTAAACTAGATTAAAACGTGTTTTTATTAATAATTATTCACCTTGAGATTCATAAAAATGTAGATTAAATTTTATACTTCAGTTTTTGGTCATATATAATGAAAATAATAATTATATTTTCTGGCAGAAGTTGATTTTTTTTTTTTTTTTTTTTTTTTTTTTTTAAGACTTAAATAAATGGATGTTATTATTTTTGGATTATTATTCAATATTAATAACATTGAAAGATGTTCTATATGCACGCGGTAGTAAAATTGTTTGTGTTTTTTAAGATTATTAAAACAAGAATTATGTTAAATTTACGTTCAAAATAAAATAACGATTTAATCATATATCCTGTGAACATACGTAATATACTCCCATAAATTTGACTCCTATCTCATTTTTAATACATTTTCAGCAGCTAGATCCAGATATAAAATTTTCAAATGTACATTCACTATAGGGTGTAAAATTTTATTCTACTGCCATATGGAAATACCGTGTCTGCATAATAAAGCATTAAGTTCAAATGAATGTATTATATTTCCACATGAGAAAATATAAAATAAAAGTTTATTTTGCAGTAATACAGAGTCCGGCATTCAACCTATAGAGAAACCGTGGAAACTCCAGGCAGGCTGGACATTGCAATCACATCAATCATACATCTCCCGAGTGCTTTTACTTTTAATAATAATAGTAATCTTTTATTAAGGCGCATACAGGGCTATTTCAGCCATATTACATGAACCTTGGCCATAAATTGAGCCAATAATATTACAATAAAAAGACAAAAACATTACAATATGCCAAAAATTAAAAACTTTTGGGGTAGCGCAAAAATAGCGCATCACATCTTGCTTACTGGACATAACTTATTTGATACCTCTATAATAAGTAATATTATATATATATATATATATATATATATATATATATATATATATATATATATATATATATATATATATATATATATGTAAGTAGTATAATATTTTATTTATATAAGAAGTCTAGACAATAATATATTTTTTTTTTATTACCGACAAGTCTATATGCGATAAAAATAAAATATTATGTAATACAGGCAGAATTTAATATTTATTTTATTTAGTATACATAAAAAATATTATTATGATCTAAATTACATAAAAATCATAATAAACCAGTTTTATACTCTGGACCATAACCTTTACCACAGATCTGATCACTGCACTGCACTGGTTCATTTAAGAATTTAGAGTAATTTGTTTTCATTTTAAACTCAGCTTCAAACTATAATATGCAAAAGAAAAGCTACCTAGCAAGAAAACTTATACGTACTGAACATAGTATATATTTATGAATTAAAATGAATACTGTTATAAGTACTATATTTATATGAGAAATTAAATTTTATTTTAGTGCAATTAATAATATATAGTGGAGAAAGTATATTTTTTTTTATTAAAAAAAATATTTATGCAAATAAAATAGAGTGTAGTATATGCTAAGCACGTGTTATTTATTGAATTAATAACCACTTCAATATTTAAAGCTTAAAATTTTGTATATATTTACGACTTTTTTTTTAAATGATAATTTAAATGATTTTATGGCATATATTATAAATATTTTAAAGTTTAATTAAGTTTAATAGGTTAGTGTCAAACCGATGATTTTGATTTACTGTATATAAAATTTTGCATAGTTGCATATTAATATGTCATTACTCATTACAATATCGTTATCAAGGTGTTTACTCAATGCTTTTCTTAATATGGAAAAACAAATTTGATCACTATACATTTTTAAAGATGAAAATGTTTCTAATATATCACTAACTGATACTATAATTTCAGTTAATATCATATTTATATGAAATTGGTTTACACTTTTTTTATTTGATAAATTTTCGATTTTTTTTATTTTTATACATATATATTTTATTCTTATTACTAAATTATTGTTTATGGTTTTAAACGTATAATAGTATCTTTGATTTGATATATATTTGAACAAAGAATAATTTCAAAATAATTACACAGTATTAATTTTAATGAAGTATTATAGTGGTATTGGACAAAACATCAATCTTAATCATAAGCAAAGGTTGATTTTTGGGATAGTATTGAGTAAAACTTAAAAATTTCAAGAGCACTTTAAGTATAAATATAGAAACTGATGTATGTAGTGTTAATTATATGTTATATAACGGCGTACTGTACAACAAAATTACATTTTGATAAAATGTAATTCTGCTTCAAAGTCACTAAATTATAAAATATAGTAATGTAGTTTAAAATACCCAACAACAAAGTGTTATGCTGTAGAAGCATAACTATGGCTGCATAGCATAAAATGATATCTCTTTTTTTCCTTGAATTCAATGCACAAATCGAGATTCTTGTCTTCTTTGGAATATTTATCATTGCACTGAAAATAAAATTTCCATGTCAATAAATAATTTAAAAAAAAAATCGTTGTGGCCTAGCTATTACATCTGCGTTAAATAATGCTTGAGAATATTTAAAATTAAAATTTACTTTAAGATAATGTGGAATTTAAATACTGCTATTTTCCCCATTGATTTCTATTAAAATATTTTGTAAAACTACACTGTGTATAATATTTATTTTCATTGATTTTTTTTTTAATAAATAATTTTAACTGTATATTACTTATGTTAAATATACCAGCAGCCATGCACACTCCAGATGAAATTTATCTCAAACTACACGGAAGGATTACATTCATGTCAATAAAAAAACGCAAAAAAAAAAAATGCACTTTCATCTTATAATATAATTAAATCAATAAAAACCATCATAGTACTTAAGAGTGAAAATACTATTAAATATAAAGGTAAAATCGTTTATATAAACGATGTAAACTTTCACTGTCGAAACAAAAACTTTTTTCTTTTTTTTTTTATAAAGGGAAGTGCATAGAACGGGACTTTAAAAAAAAAACAGATATAGTTATATCATTTTAAATTTGTATGTATTAATGGTTTAATTTTATATACTATATTATAATAAGGTGATTCTAATATTACGTTCATTATATAAAGATTCTTGTGTGTGTATATACATATAAGTTGTATATGAATCGCATCGCTTAACGTTTACTGCACAAACCAGAAACTCTCTCCATCCATATCTTTTTTTTATTTTTATGTATAAAATACAAAATAAAACTAGGACATAATATACACGTATACGCATCATGATTTTAATTTTATATATTAATTTATAATGTTTTTATTGCAATGATTTATATTTTTCTTATATGTATGTGTATATTTTACTGAAGGTGCTATAACATTATACAAAATACGATTGTTTTTTCTTCATGTAAAAAGGTTTTCCAATAATACATATAGAGGGAGAGGGAGAGGAGAGAGAGAGAGAGAGAGAGAGAGAGAGAGAGAGAGAGAGAGAGAGAGAGAGAGAGAGAGAGAGAGAGAGAGAGAGAGAGAGAGAGAGAGAGAGAGAGAGAGAGAGAGAGCTAGGTAGTTCATAGTTACAACAAGCGTTAGTCTAGACATTATTTTACAATTAATCCAATCATAATAATTAACAAATATTTTATAGAGAAGATGATATAAATATAGTCAGTAAAGTGTGTTCCAAATTTGAGTTTGTGTATAAATAATTACATAAATTTCATCAATTTTTGAATTTGGATCAAAATATTCAGACCAAAGTATAATATTTGTTATCCATATTAAAATTAAGATATAATGTATTTTAATGAATGATTGAATGAAATCAATTTTTTCTATCTTTACAACGTTTGAAAAGGCCATATTAGTATAATAGGCTGCTTCATTCAAATTTATTTTA
Organism: Ecdyonurus torrentis; assembly: GCA_949318235.1. NCBI lineage: Eukaryota > Metazoa > Arthropoda > Insecta > Ephemeroptera > Heptageniidae > Ecdyonurus > Ecdyonurus torrentis. Next base: position 20,431,524 of record OX439136.1, on the reverse strand, counting down.
CTCAGATTTAATACTTTTGGATGGATACTGTATACAATCAAATATATTACAACGTGTGAGTATACCATCATCTAAATTTGATGACAAAGCATAATCTTATATTTGGCGCAAGGTTGATCAATGTTAGTAATAAAAATCGGAAAGATAAAAAAATAATAATAATAAATAAAAAAAAAAAAAAAACTGTAATTTAGTTTAAAATAATAAATTTATAAAATAGTTATATGTAATGACAAAATCTGTTGTTGTTTTTTAGTTCGTATATCAAGAAATAATTATAGAAATATATTTAAAAAAAATACAACAAAAGAAAGCAATAGTAAGGACAATACGCATAACAGAAAAATAAAAGTACCGAAGGAAAAAAAATGTCTATAAAAATTAATAATAAAAAAACAAAAAACATCCTCATTGAAAATATTTGGATTGTTACAATCATAAGTAAATGTAATTATAATGTAATTTAAAAGCAATAAAATTAATTTAAAAAGTAACCTTTATTTTGTACTTGAAAAAAAAATTCATTAAAGTAATGTACTATTATTCGACCAGTTTACTAATGTATAAAGCCATTAAGAAATTTATTAAATTTAAAGCAATTGCTTTATATATTATTATTTATTATTATAAAAAAGTTGCTTGTCAATACTGAAAAAAATTACTTAATTTTCACTACAGTTATTAGTGGTGTTAATTGTTATATAATATATATTATATATAGCATAAATAATAATATTGGTAGTCTGCATATTTATAGTAATTATGTTTTAAATAATGAAATAATGAACATGAAAACGAGCTCCTGTAGTTTGTCCTTGAATACAATATAATTGCGTTTTTTGTTGTTTTTTCATAAAGTTAAATCCCGATCTCCTCCCTAAATACTCTGAATATATTATGCGAACCACACCTATAACACATCGTATACATTTAACATTATAATACACATTGTCAAATTATCAACAATTTAGTTGTAAGATTATATCGTAACCATCATGTTAAGTAGGATAATACCTCTTTTTTAAAGTAGAATTACTTATGTTATATTGTTCAAAATTATCTTTAATCTTATAGTAGATGATAATAAAAATGTGTACTTTCGTTGTCAAAGTAAATTGTCATTTTTTTACAATAATAATGAAATAAAAAGACCTTAAACAAGTAATAATGTATTTATATTTAAAAAATATATATATATATATATATATATATATATATATATATATATTTTGATTATATATATAAATGAATAAATGATGCATCAAAATTTTTAAAGAATGCATGAAGATCCAGACAAAAAGGTTGTAACTGGCTATGCAAAACTGTTAGGTTAATTTGAGAGCACGTATTTCCCGGTGGGAAATCTGGCTTTGACTCTAATCCCGGGAAATTAAGGGGAACAAGAGGGGTAGTTCAAACTTCAAACCATGACCTACCTCACCCCTACCCGTGTGTATCCCACCTCCCTGTGTATACTCCTGTGTATGATTGATTTCACACAATTAATGACATTAATTATTATATTATACTTTATAAATTTTACTTAACGGGTTAATTGATTCATATTTAGAAACATTTTGTTGTATTTAATAATGCTATAATTGTGTAAATAATAACAATATAATTAAAGTCTGCTGTACAAGAAATATAAAAATAATATTTTATAAAAAAAAAAGTTACACTTTTGAGAAGCCCTCCTCCAATATTATAAATATTCTACACGTTTTCACATAAAAAAGGATTTTATTTCAAGAAGAATGTCCTAAAAATTAATCTTATACCAAGGTTTCAAAAAATGTATATTACATTTTATAATACAACATTTTTTTTTCTTTTTTATACAAGTAAATTTTTTAGCGTGTTTCTCTTTTTCTAATTTAATTTCTACAATTTCATTTTCAAGTTTTATACGTCAATATAATTTCAAGAAATTCGTAATATTTTCCACTTTCTCATTATTATTAAATTTTTTTTTTCCAATTGACATCAAAATTAACAACGGTAACATTTTAATTAGTGTAAAAGATAAAACATTTAATTTTGAGTTTCTAAAAAATAAATAATTTTCCTATTTTTGTGTTGTTTTTTTAAATTGTAACTGTTTAAATAAAAAGAACGTTTCTTTTGCAAAATAAGGCATACTTTTATCAGTTTTTTTTTTTTTTTTTTTTTTTTTTTGTATGAGGAAATACTTAAAAAGGAAGATATAAGAGAGTGGTTTTTAGTATTAGCATAAAAGACTGTGTTTTAAAGATAACGCATTTCAACATGTGTGGTGTGAATAAATAATATCATAAGTATAATAATAATATACTATAATAGTATAAATATAATATACTTATACTATGATAATACTTAAAAAATAAAGAATAAATAGTTAAGTATGAGCTCCAAGTTCTCAAGTTTAAAAAAATCTTGCTACTAATAGTAATTACAAAGGATTGCATGTTATTTTTTTTTTTTAATCCAGTACTTATAGTAGATGTTTTTGCAGATAACCATAATACTCTAATGAAATAATATTTAATAATTATTTATAGTAACAACTATAATAAGGTTCAAGATTTTTTTAATTAAGCTTCTCAATCTTAGTTGTTGTTTTTTAATTGTATGAGTAGTCACTATAGGAGCAAAATTAACGAATCGTGCAATAAATTTTATCGCATAAAAATAAAACGCTTTTCAATGGCGATTACATGCAAACAAATTTAAAACATAATACTGAAAATGTTGCAACAAATGAAGAGAAATTATAGATTTATGTTGTCGACAATTGACAAGTTTTAAAGACTATACCCGATTAAAAACTGCTAACTTATGTGATGCTGACTTTATGCTGATAATAATTTCAATATCCGCTTCCGATTTTTACGTTCAACGCATGCGTAATGCAGTAAACTGGAAGTGGGCATAAAAAATGCATAATTGGCAGCTCATAATTTGGCTGTTTTGACTCTTCAATAATACTATTTCATTTGACGAATAATGAAACGACAGCACTCTGTAAGCTTTTTTTATTTACTCCAATTTGCACATCAATGGTGATATGCCGTATATAAAATATGCTAAAACTCAATATCATTAACTGAAAACATAGTAGTTAGGACATTGTTGATACCTTTTATTTAGTTACGACATTTTGATGATACTTATCGAAATAGGCATTTTATAGAAGTATGAAAAATATATTGCAATCCTGATTTATTTAAATACTATTTCCCTAATTTCAAGAAATACATGTTAAAATTTATTCCTTCATCAAGATATCATCTTAACGATTAAAATCTTTCATTAAATCCAAAGGGGGAAAAAAAACTTACTGGGTACTAAAGATTAGTTATAATTATTATTTGAAAAATGCATACAATTTAATTATCAAGGAAACAAGTAATTAAATCACGCATTTTTAGAATGTGTTAAAAATGACATTGAGCTCATTTCATTGGTGCGTACAATTTTTCAACAAAAAGACTTTATTTATTTTTTTTTCTCTCTCTTTAACAAACAGATAAGGAAGTCTAATCTGGTATAATGTATGTATACAGAAAGACAATGCGTTACAATACAAAATGTTTAAAGCTTTTAAAATTATATAATATTAGACACGAAAAACATATCGTATTTTACATGGGTATATAGTTTTCACTATCACAATTTTATTTATTAACATTTTTTTTTTAATTATATAATACAATTAGTTCTGCGTTATTTATTATACAGAAATAATGTTGCAAATAGTGAGTGGATATTTAAAAATGTTGGTAGATAATGTTTTTTTTTTTTTTTTTAAGTTTTCAGTTTTATTTGTATTTCAATGAATTAGCAAAGCAGAAAAAGAAAAAAAAAAGTAAATTTACTTCATATACCTACAGATTGAAGTTTTGCTATTCTGTATAGCACTTCATATAAATCCAAAGAGTTGAACAGGCACTGTAATATTTATACATAATATACCTTACTGACATAAAATGATAAAAAATGTCCATATCAAGCATTAAAATATATAATATATTTATTCACGTTTTTCATTTGTTTATATTATACAGAACATTTAAAATATATTAATATAAGTGTCAATTCTTGTGTAAACACTATAAAATTATGTACAATTAAGTATAAAATAAAAAGCGCAAATAACACACTTTTATTTTTAATATATATTATACACACATAGAAATTTAAGGTCGATTGTTTTTACAAATTAGTAAAAGTGAGAAATGATGTATCATTTTACTATTGTTTATAATATTTAAGTTGTTATCTGGCATATTTAATAGCAATTTCATAATCTGACATGTAATTGAAGAAAACTATAAAATTTGTATAAATAATTAAATTTAATGGAAAAATCATCAATAAAAAAAATGTACTTGCGTGTATTGTGTATTTTGCTTGCTAAATATTTATTATTATTATTTAATTAATTAGCGAAATTTTTATAAAAATAGCACTGAACATTAAATTCAAGGTTTATTCTTTTTAAAAAAATTAGAGTTTATTTTGTAATTTCAAGTTGTAAATTTTATTGCTTCCTAATTTTACAAATAAAAAATGATAATAAAATGCTTCTAAAATATACTCGTTTTTTTTTTTTTTTTTTTTTTTTAAATTTCGTCTTAATAAACAATTTTTTAATTTAATAAGCTTTATTTACTTGCTTATTTTATTACGTGTTATGATTTTTCTGTAAGAATATTATAAAGTTTTTTTTTTTAATGCAATTTTAAACCATGATATTTCGAAAATTCTTTAATTTTTTAATAAAATCATCAATCGTCATGATATTAAATAGAATTTTCATTGCTGCTGGCATACAAATTAAATAATATAAATAACCTATTAAGGAGCTAAGTTGTGTTAAAATATGCAATAATTTATTTTAATATAAGAATAAATCCTATATAAAATCTACTCTAGAAGTCTCAGAAAATTTCTTACGTGTAACGATGATATTCAAATTTTTATATATATATACAAAATATGTGACACAAAAATTCACGAACTTTTCAATGATGTAGCATTTTATTTTGAGAGCTCACTCAAATGAAAAGTAAAACAGCAACTACAATAGGCTAAAACTTTTTTTTTTTTTTTTTTTTTTTTTTTTTTTGACACTCGAGCTTAGAGAACTAATTCTCCCGACTGCTACTTTTACTCCCGATGAGATGATATATATTTTCTTTGTTTATATAGTATTTATTCAATATACTTTCTTTCTTTACTATCAATACATTAAGAGAATGTCCGACGTTATAGTATATTGACAGGTGTTGCTGATTGATACGCTCTAATAATAATAAGCTAAAAGATTAAATACTTTTGTTTTGCATTCATTTCATAAGGAGAGGTTAATAAATTTTGATGATTTAAATTTAAAAAAAAAAAATGTATATTGAGTGATTTCACTCACTGATTTAAAGTTACGCTTCAACGCCATCATACTTGAGTAGTAAATAACATTGAACAGTCGTTTGTTTTTTTTTCACAAATTAAAAAAATGATAACAATATTACACATTATAGTTGTTGTTTTTTCATAGTTGATTTAAAGTTTTCTAGTATGGATCAAAATGCTTCTCTCTCTCTCTCTCTCTCTCTCTCTCTCTCTCTCTCTCTCTCTCTCTCTCTCTCTCTCTCTCTCTCTCTCTCTCTCTCTCTCTCTCTCTCTCTCTTATCATGAACTTCTTGTTCTTGTTTATTAGCTGTTTACACCCAAGAAAAATATTCCCAAATTATAAAACTAATCAATTAGAAAAATGCCCTAATTTTGCTATGAAAAATTACCTAACTCAGTGTTTTTCCAATATGCTGCGCAATGCATTTATTGCTTAAGCATGACGCTAGTGCAACAATTTCATTAATTTTTTTTATTATTAATAATTTATTTTGCAATTAAATTAGTACACCATGGCGAAGACTGCTCAGATGGTAACAAAATTCAGACCACAGTGGGAATAAAGCCCGCATCCCCACACTTACATGTCTAAATAGTGCCTTAATTAACTGATTATTAGGTTATTAGACCTGCATTTATTTTATACTTTAAAAAAAAACTCATTTTACTATCAATATACAAACCAAGTACTAGGGAATAAAATTGATATTATGTTTTAACCCACGTGGTTCAAATAATTTTTGATCGCTTTGTTCATAACATTGGTACTTCTATTTTAATAATTTGTTTTTATTGTAACTCTTAATCTTTCCAACTCGTAAATCTTAATTGTAAATTATTATGAATTAGTGAAAAGTAAAATTATCACCATTCTTAAACGCTTTTTTATTTTTTATATTTTAAAGGCAATTAAGATAGCAGAATTCCCACAAAATTAAGAATTGAAATTTTCACTGCAATTTTATACAACTATTCCAATCCTTCGTCTTTTCTTTCTTTCTTTATTTTTTATTTATTTTTTTTATGTTCAAAGAAGTCCCTGTGGTATAGTGATGCTTGATGACGTTTCTGCAGTGACAGACGTCAATGAGGAATGGGATTATTTAGTCTATATAGACTGTAGTATCACAAGTAATCTGGGTCTCGACTACCCTTGGGGTTTATTATGATGTTTGAGAAATATACATTTCAAGATGATATAACGTATGTTGGAAGTTCTCTTGTATAATATATTGGCAACTTGCATTTTTTTTTTTTTATTTATTTTTTTTTTTACACCACGCAAAGTTGTGTGCACGATTGTGGTTACATATTTTACCATGCAAAAAAACTCACGCTTAATTTGCAATATTATCCCTATGAGAAAGCCTGAATTTGAATGGTAAAGAATATATGATCACAATCGTGTTTAGAGAGAGAGAGAGAGAGAGAGAGAGAGAGAGAGAGAGAGAGAGAGAGAGAGAGAGAAGCATTTTGATACAAACTCCAAAGTCGAAACGCTCGTTGTAATTATTATTGTTACTAATGAACTGCCTGGGTCAATAAAGTTTTATTATTTATTATTATTTTATTTATACCATAAAGGATACAAAATATGTAATATAATGAAAGTTAAAAATACAAGAAGAAATAATAAAATCATATTTATATTTCAATTAAGATAAATATGTAAATACAATAATTGTCATGTATCAGCTGTTCATTTATAAAAACTAAGTTTTTAAATCCGTATACCACATAAAGCAACATGTGCTTTTTAATGAATAAACACGAAATGGGATCTTCCAAACTGTTGACAATTTTTGCGTGAAAATACTGTAAAGTATGCAATTTGCGTGACTTTATGATGTCAGAAACATGCAAAAATTAGTATAAAATATTGTGTGGGTTGCATAAATCGAAATTTCTATTCACTGCTACGGAGCTACTGTTGGGTTTTGAGACAAACTAAAGTTATTTATGTAAGTCCCATCAAGTGTTTTGTGATATAAATGCTTAAGTTTTTCTCTGGTCTATTCCTTTAATGTCCAAAATGACGGTGTAAAATAATAATAATAAAGGTTTTCAACTTCCACATAGACGTCTCAGTAAATATATATATATACATAAGGTTTTTTTATATACTATGTTCTCCTTTTACGTAATAAAATGTAAAAAAATATATATATTTTCTTCCTTATATACATTACAAAACCAGTTCACTATAGCTGTACTTATAATATAAATAAATAATTAAATATTATATACCGTATTTATTTACAAATATATAAGTCAAGATCATCACCTACTTTTTCATTATATACTTCCTTTATATTAGTAAGAAGAAGAAGAAGAAGAAAATACTGTATTTATCCTTGGCAACAAGGATCATTTTATCTTATTTTTTTATATAATTGTAATTGTTATCAAGGATTAGTAATAATCGGTGACCTTTAAGAGATATTGTTATCAAAGTAAAATATATTGCATCATTTGCGTGATATTTTATAACTTTTGTTATCGCAGTACTCTATGTGTTGCTGATAATTACGCTAATTTACTTACATAAGTTTTATACGTTGAATATTAATTCAATTTTTATAGCTATTTAGAATATTGAAGAGGAATTTAGATTAAAAAAAAAACTCGCAAAATAATGGAATAGTTTTTTTAAAGACGTTTTCAAAATTAGGGCCTAACATAATATATTGAATATTCTGATAGAGAGATTTATTTTTTAATTATTTTATATTTAATTTTTGGTAACAATTTCACTATTTTAAATGTGTCTGAAAATGGATCTATCTATATATCACATTTATGATAGAACTATACAATGCTTTAAGGCGGGAAATCAGCTACTGCGGGATTTGACTAAAAAGTTGTAAAGACAGAAAAATCTGAAATTTTGTACAGTGATACATTAGGATTAGGTATCTTCAAAAATGTAAAAATTTTGGGGGGTCACCATGCTAGATTTTTAATTGTGATTTTTTGAAGTTTTAGTCCCATAAGAGCCCATGTTAATTTCAATAATTAATTTCTCTCTTATCTGATGGTCACGGTTTCTGAAAATTTTATCATAGGTAGCTGTTACTATTAACTTACAAATGGCATTATAAAGTTTTGAAGTTTTCTTTTTAGTTTTTGAGATACAAGCCATCTATATACAATCCTTAAGTGTTGGCGAGTGATTTTTATCGAATTAGGTCGCAATAACTTTAAAAATAACAAAATAATACTCTACTCTATAATCTGGAAAATGTGTCTAAATTAATTAAAAATATAGCTCTTTCAGCAGAAAATATTATATAAATTTTTCAATCCTCGAAAAATTAGGTATTATTATTATTCTTCAGTGTTTATTTTAAAGTAATTTCATTACGATTAGTTGTTCATTATTTTAATGTAACGAACCTTTATTGTACAGCTCTGGCCAAAAGTTCCCGAACGGGGCATCGGAGGCCGCTGCGTTTTCTCATAAAGATAACAGTGTAGTTGCGGGTTGCCTATGCAAATCGTTCGGGAACTTTTGGCCAGAGCTGTACGTAAACTTCGACGAAATGAAATCACTTATGAGAAAATTGTTACGAACGCATATTGTTTTCAATCTGTATTTTCTGTTTTCAAATTTTATCACACAATTTACAGATGAGCAAAAAAAAAAAAAAAAAAAACTTTTGAAAAAAAAAAAAAAAAAAAAAAAAAAAACGTAAAAGTAATATCACGACTGCCTAGCTGAATACGGGTATAAAAAATATTTTATTTAATAAAAGTTTTAGAAAACAATTAAATTATCACTTTAGTAAAATAACAATTAAATTTTTAAGATATTTAAAAATAAAAAGTTGCTTTGTCATATTTTATTTATTAAAAAGTATAAATAAGTAGTTTAATTAGCACCATTCTTTTGTCTGTAAAACTTGTGTTATTTTTATATGTAAATTGAATTAAATTACGTTTGAAGGAAAGCTATATTTAAAATATAAAATATTATTAACACCTACCTGTAAACAGAAGTAACAAAATTAAAAAAAAAAAAAAAAAAAAAAAAAAGCACGTGTTATTCTATTATGTAATTTTCCTTTTTAAATAAACAAGCTACGCCTTACTGTAAAATTAAATTAAAGTTGTTGTTTTTTAACACATAATGTTAAAAATGTATGTTTTATCATTTTATTTTGCATTAGTTTGTTATTCTATAGTTATTACTTATTAGTTTAGTTTACTTTTTTTTTTTTTTTTTACTTATTTGTGTAATGAAAAATAATATTTTTATTAAAAAACTATACAAAAGTAAAAAAGTAATAATAATTATTCCATAGCTGAATTTCAGCAACATGAATTTATGGCAACATAATTTATGTTATATTATGTATATGTATACAATATGTTATGTTGTTGAGCATAATTATTTACGCTATTCCAAAATCATATTTATGCTGTATTATGTGCTGTACATAACACGGACAAAAATAAATGTTGTATAATAATATGCAAGCACACTTTCATCACAATTCGTTCCATACAGCACTCAAACAAAGGGTGCATTACTTTCTTCACTTACGAACTTTAACTTTTTTGAGATTAACACTTTTAAGTTATTATAAGCAGCTAAAATAATGCATTTTAGCAAATTATTAACAATAGCTATTTTAAGTTGTTTTCAGTTATTTTTGGTTATTTGAAGTTATAATAGCTATTGTTAATAATTTGCTAAAATGCATTACTTTAGCTGCGTATAGTACTGTATAACTAAAAAGTGTTTATCTCAAATAAGTAAGAATTCATAACTGAAGTAATACACCGTTTTTTTGTGTGCGAGCATAATCTATACTATTACAAAATAACTATATGCTATAAATCATATGTCGTACAAAATAATTATTTATGCTGTTCATTTATGCTATATAATGATGTAAATATGCAGCATAAATTATACGTAATTTAATGTTTCCATGAGTTAAAAAAATATGAGATAAAATTTTATCATATTTCCTTATGGACATACAATATTTATCTTAATGAAGGTTTGAATAATAACAAATAATAATTAATGATCCTTATAAATGAATGTAATTAGATATTACTATGAGGCATTATAGTAAATTTTTATGTCACATTGTCTATACCTACATTCTAACAATAGAAAACCCCACTAACAATTAGAGAACATTTTAAGTTATTAATAAATAAACACCCGACTTAATAATCAGCGGCTTTTTTTTAATGTAATTTGATCTCGAACATCTCACAAATTTCTTTAATTATAAAGTAAACAAAAATAAAATGCTTTCAAATATAAAAAATATAAGTAAATTAATTAAGAAGTACATTAAAAAAAAGAATTAACAGTAATCTCTAAAAGAAAAAAAACCTGTTAAAACAACTCAAAACATCCTAAAATATATAAATATTTCTAAAATAAACAATACACCCTGAAAAGTAAAAACAAATATTTAATTACTTGACATTATTCTTCCTGTATATATTTAAAAATATCAGTATTTACAGTTACTTGAGAGTTCTAAATGATATTTAGGTCTTTAACATATATTATCATTTAAATCACGTGGTTCTATATGATGAGTATGCAGATATTATTTAAAAACACACTACTGACACTGATTTTTTTTTATTGTCTTTTGTTTACTGTATAGCTACTGCAATTTATGTTTTATTATATAACGGTCAAATTATTTATTTCTAATGATGTTTTTTTTTATAAGAGATTCTAGATGAAAAAAAAAATCCTGTTATACAGCATCTGTACTTTTTAATTTAGTTATATTATAAAGTGACTCATGAATTAGGTATACATAGGTCATAGGGGGTTGACATGTAGTCAGGACTGTTATACAATTTCGTAAAAACACGAAAAATAAAAACACTCAAAAAATTGGTGCATTACTTTAGTTACGAATACTAACTTATTTAATACCAATTTATAGAGTGAACGGAAAGTTTCAAGGTACGGAATAAAAAGAGCTCTTCGTACATATTGCAACAATATTATATACAACTTTCTCGATTACATTTTTTTTCCGTAAATAAACGTTAAAGGATTTATTAAAAGAGAAAAGCAAAAAACAACGCAGCTCAGTATGGTGGATTCATCAGTAGTTCTATACGGAACGAAGTTCCCTGTCAAATAACAGCAAAAAAGCAAATATCACAAAACAGCCTAAGCCATTTTCAGCCGCTTCAAATTTATTTATTTTCCTGTTTTAAAATAGAGACAATTATTTTATTTTTTATACATAAAATTGAAAGGTAATTATTTACAATTGATCACAATTCATTTGAGCAATTATTATTACTGTTCATAACACAAAGTAATATTTTGTATTGTGCAATAAATTTCATTCATATACAGACAATCGTCACTTTAAAAAAACCATTGAATATTCATGCAGTAAAATTTATGCATACGTATTGGGGGGAAAAAATCCATTAATAATAAAAGTAATAAGTATGAAGGAGATCATTGGAATTATCATATCTTATTATACTCCGATATAAATAATACGATTTGTAGATGGGAATATTTATTTAAAAAATTGAAGAAGAAGCTTTGTTTCTCATATCTTAAAACTTTAAAAAGTATTTTCTGAAGTTCTATAATAAATTATTTAAATAAATAAAATGTTAATCATTTTTTTTTTTTTTTAAATGCTTGCCAAATGCATCCAAACTGCGTCTCTAAAATATGACTGACAGTGTGGACTTTGACTGAAAATAACTTAAAGGCATAGAAAACAAAATTGTTGCATAGTGATAGACGACATCCTATAAAATACATGAAAATCAACGTTAATTGTGCCTAAGCCATTGATTTCTAAAATAAAAATATAAAAATATGTGACTTTTACCAAAAGAAGAAAAAATAAATCTAAGTCTTCTTTAGGATGCCTTGCTTATACCAAAAAAAAAAAAAAAAAAAAGTGTAGTTAATTCAAATTTAAGTAGGTAAATATGCTTCCTTGTCTTGGTAGCTGTATTGTATAGCGTGTATGCAGATGACGTCATATTTATTGCGCTTGGAGGCCATACTGGAGTAGTGCATAACATTGCTCAGCATAGGACAAATTTCATTTAAGCCAATTTTCTTTGCGAAATCGGTTAATTTTTTGTTATTGTTATTTTTCTCACATACTTGAGATACTAATTCAACATATTTACAGCATCAATGCTCTCAAAAATATTGCATCGTGTTTTTAAACTGGCAAAACGATTTTTTTCCTATGCCACTCATGTTATTGAGTTATCCAACATGGCGTCAACTTTAACATGAATGCATAGACCCTATAGACCTGAATTATAATTTTAATAAATATAGAACATTAAGCTATTAATTAAAAATAAATTTGAAATGGTTATAATTACTAAATATTATAGCTTAGGGTCATCTATAATGATATCTATAATAATAGTATAGCCAAACTTATGTTATAATGGCTATTTCTAATGCAATAGAAAAGCAAGTTGTATAAGAAACAAAGATTGAATTAATTTTTTCTTTCTTTTTTTTTATGTTTGTGTATTTTTTACTTTCTGATGCTTTTGTTATAGACCAAAACTATTTTAATTTTAAACAGGAAATTATTTTACCAAAATAAATTACAACTGCATTATATGTTTAATCCCTCTCTAATTATTAATTTTAAATTAAATTTACATTTATTTTGTTGTTTCAGCGTGACATTAACTTACAATAGCAGCTTTAAGTACAAAATTAAATATAAGAAACGTTCTGAGATGTTTTATTATTTTTTTTATTTTTTCAATCCAACACGCAAAAGTATTGCACATTTTTTTTACACACTATAGAATTATATTTTTTGAATTAGAAAGTTTCTCTCTCTCTCTCTCTCTCTCTCTCTCTCTCTCTCTCTCTACCCTACCAGCTTACGCATTTTATTACATAACATTAATAAGTAAAAATATATATCAAAATAGTAATAATAAAAAGAAATTATTAATAAAATAATAGGAATATGATAATTATGTAATTAAACTATATATGCATGGTATATATGTATATGGTAATAAAAAATATATGTCGCGGTATAGTTTTATTGTATATTTTAATTGTTGTATGAATAATTAAAATATAATTCTCCCACAGTCTCATTATATATATTTTTTAATATCATTGTATTGTATTGTTATTACAATAATAATAATACCTATACTATAATGCGAATAAAGTATTTGTATATTTGATTACACGGTCTTACTGCAATATAATTATAATTAATATTATTTAATCAACTTCGTTAATCATATATATTATAATTACTGATTTTATCGTGATTCAAACTGTAATCATTTTTATTATAACAGAAAGGTATTATTTAAAAAATATATTGGTGCGTTTGGATATTTATTTGATGCTCTCTCTCTCTCTCTCTCTCTCTCTCTCTCTCTCTCTCTCTCTCTCTCTCTCTCTCTCTCTCTCTCTCTCTCTCTCTCTCTCTCTCTCTCTACTCGCACTAATTACCCTACTAATCCTAAAGTGTTTTTTTAACAAACTTGTTATTCCATGCTGCAAACTTATTTTTCATGTATGTTGAAGTTTTGTTTATCAATTGTTGAAATTGGTCTATTTGAAATACAATCAAATAAATTTAAAAAAAAAAAAAAATCCATAAATACCATTGAAAGTTCAAGAAAAATTCTCTAAAATGTCTAATAAGCAATATTGAAAAATTTGTATATCGCGCTATTGAGTTTTGAAAACGTACATTGGAAATTCTCATTGAATTTTCAGGAGACCTCACGCAACTCATTACTCAGAAAAATATTCAAACTTATACACACAGTAAATAAAATACCTATTTTTTACCCGTGCACGCAAAGAATAAATGACGTAATTTATGCTATATTTATGTTATTATTGCAGCACAAATAATAATGTTATAAAACACAGCATTAGTTATGCTTATACAAATTTTGTTAGTTGCTATCATAAATTATGTTCTAATGGACAAAATAAATGTTGCTGAAAATGATCTGTCATAATTATTATGTATATTTATTTTTGTACATGCATATTAAAATATTAATTACACTTTCATTATTATTCAAAATCATCCATTAAAGTAAGAACACACTAAAAACTTATTAAATGAAATTAAGCTATTGTTTACTATTTTTATTTCATGACTATATAAATAACTTTGATGAATATTCTGTGACATTAATATCTTGTTGGAATTTCAAAATTATGCATTTTTATATTTATTAAATTAACAAGCTATTAAGAAATCAAAAATATATTATAAAAATTTTTAGCTCTATTCTATATGAAGGTTTTAGCCTTGAAATTTTAAAAGAAGTTATGATCAAAAAAATATGTAAATGACCATAAATACTGGAGACGCACGAAATAATGATAAAAAGTTTAATGTACTTTCACTGCGTAATACAAAATTTGACTGTCTTCCTTATGACAATACAATGTATTCTTATGGGGATTTTCCTTAATATATTACTTCAAATTACTACAGCATAGTATTTCCATATAAGGCAATACAGTAAAACTTTATGTCAATCTGTAAAATGATAAAAAAAAATTATGTAATTTATGTCGTATAGCATAAATTTTGCTATCCATAGTATGGTATATGTAAGTTATTATGCAGTATAGCATAAATTATATTATAAATAATAAAAAAGCTAGCATAACTATTACGTATACTTATTTTTATCTGTGCGTGTATTTCTTTACTGATGAGAAAGTCAGAAACTATACACTGTAAAGTTCATACTTTCATTTAAGTATTTTTATTGCTTTTTATTGTGAATTTGTAGTGTAAATTTTTTATTACTTATATTGATTCGTTAACACAATATTTTTAAATCCACTAAAAAGGTTATATTTATTTTATCTCTTTTTTTATTTTAAATATTTATTTTAGTATATATTTATTTAGATAAAGTGTTAAAAGTTATATAATGTCCATTTAATTATGCAATAAATAAATTAAATAAAAAGTAAAAGTATTAAATATTATACAATTTTTTTTTCTATTTAGTACACATATTTATTTTGACGATTAATAATAGATTACGTAATACTTTAAGTATATATTTCATATATTTTATATATACAAATAAATCGCAGTTAAAAACTACAAAATAAATAGTGAGAAGGAGATTAAGAGCAAAAGTCAGTAAAATATAAATATTATGTAAGCGACAACAGAATTACATTTTCACATTCTATAAAATGAATGGAAAAACTATCACGTTTATTTATGATTTTTGTCTACTATACAGTAATAATTTATATCTATAAAGGGTGTATGCGCATAACATCATAATGATTGTGCTTCGACGCCATACTGAAGCAATGAATAACATTCATTGCTCAGCATAGGACAAACGTCATTTTTATGGTAATTTTGTTTGGAATATTACTTAATTTTGCTATGATTATTTTTCTCGTATACTTGAAACCCTATTTCAATCTGTTAACATGATCAATAAAATGCTTTTCAAAATAGTGTATTTTTAAACTGGTATAAAATATGTGTTATTTTCCCGTACCAGCCCATATTTTTTAGTGCTGACAGATGGTGTCGACTTTTATATAAATGCAACCATCCTATAAATTGAAATTTTTAGTAAAGGTTATAACACCCACACTTTTTCTCAATAACAATTATTGGATACACGTTAGAAATTAATTTTATTTGTTTATTTTTTATTGTGTTTTTTTTTTTAATGTCAGTACTCAGCAAGTAAAGGTTACCTTTTCTGATTTTTTTTAAAAGTATTGAAATTTGTTTCGGTGTATTCTCTCTCTCTCTCTCTCTCTCTCTCTCTCTCTCTCTCTCTATCTCTCTAATATAAAGCATTCGTTTTTTATTTTTTATTTTTTGAAGTATTTTTGTCTCATGTACTGTACTATATTGACATTCAAAGAGGTCATTGCACTTGTTCATTTTATATTTTTATAATTCACATTTCAAAATTACTTCACTTGATAATCCTTTAACCTTTTACTTCTCGTCGATCCTCATTATGTTTTTATTTTACCCTTTTGAGCTCTCTCGTCGATTAGATTTTATATTTTTCTAACATTTTCTTTCTGTGTAAATAATATATAGTTTGTTTCCCAATATGATTTATGATATTAAAGGTCTGATAATAATGTAATGAGCAATAATATTAATACGCAATAAATTTAATTGCTTGCAAATTCAATGCTGTTTAATACATGCAAACATATATTATGTAGTGATAAGTGATAACAGGCTATATCACTATTTTTGTTAGTATGAGATTTTGAAATTTTAGAACTACTGATTAAATATATTATTGAAAAAAATATATTTTCTAAAAATGTTAATTAAATGTTAGTTTGTTCTGTAAAGTATAGTGAGGCTACTGAGGCTCATTAACAATGATTGGCTGCCCAAAAAAATTAGACACATTTGTTGGTGGATCTTGTTTTTTGAGACGATAAAAGTGAGTCGCATATTGAGCATAGAACTTTTTTTTTTTTTTTTTTAAGTTTTGTTTATTTTTTCAGTTCTAAAGTTATAAACAAAGAAATAACCATGATCAACCATATATATAAACGTAGTAAACATGTAATGACGTCATGATCAGGTGTTCTTAACGAAGGAAAAATATCGAAGCTGGCTCAATATTTATGTGTAGTTTTTATACAACGAATTGTTATTTTAATTGTTTTTATTTTTCTGCAATTTAAGGTGCGCATTGTTACCATTTAATTTGAAATAAGACGACTTGATTGTTAAAAAAATTAAATAGATAGTTTAATTTTTTACATTAAAATTTTAAAAAAAAAAATCATTATAATAAGTGCTATAAAACGCGGATAAAAAAAAATCTATTAACTTGATTTTAAGAGAATTGTAAAATTTTAAGTCTAAAAAAAAATGTTTTGATAAAGTATTAAATTTCACGTAAAAAATATGAATATTACTATATAAATTACAATTTTTAAATTTTATCATATTTTTTTTTTCTTAATATTTATAAACAACAACAATATGGCACAAATGTGACGTATTTTTTTGATCTTGGTCAAGCGTATAGTACAACATGATGAAAAGTTTTCACTCTTAAAGCTTAAGGCTAACAACCTTGGCCTCCTGTCTAGCATGCCCATTTTTTTTTTTTTTTTAATTTTTTTTTTACTACTTGAAGAATATTTTAATTTTTCCATTCTATTATATAGTCACGTTATTCAAGAGATAGTACTTTTTAACAATAAAAATTTGAGTAATATCGATGATGAGCAAGAGAGTCGCCCGATTATGCAAATATATATATATATATATATATATATATAAATATTAAATTATTTTTAGTATGTAAATCTGATGCAATACATGTACTATTTATTTTAAAAAGTATGATGTTTTCATTATATTAAAATATTATTGTTACAAAATTTTATATAAAAATTATTTGTCTATAAAATTAGAAAAAAAAAAAAAAGTACATGAAAAGAACCTTTAAGTTCAATTTTGACAAGGAATTTGCTTACAGTAGTAAATAAAATGTTGTAAGATTATAGTTTTAATAGACTAATCGTGATTTTTTTCTACTTTTTTTGCAAACATTATTGATCATGAACGTATAGTTCAAGGAATAAAATTACTTAATGTGCTTATAATTGAGCATGTATACAATTTAATCCTTTATTAAATTACTATAAATTATTTGTTATAATAGAAAACTATTATAAAGGTAAATATTACGTAAAATATACATTTCCTTGATAAAAACAAGAACATTACATTGAAAAAATTGCAAATAAATATTATGATATAATTATTATATCATAATAATAACGCTATTTTTTTAATCTATAAAATTGCAATTAGTAATTATTTTCTGCAACTGTATTTATATATTATTGACCTTTTTATTGTTTTAATTATATTATTTAATTTTTTGCTGAGCCTTGAAATAATTATTTATAGAAAAGGTAGGTTGGTTGCATTTTTTTTTTAAATCTATAATAAAAATGAAAAAAATAATTAATTAAGCAAACTACAGAAGAATTTTGTTTTATTATTATAATTCAAATTTTATTTTT
Source organism: Ecdyonurus torrentis (assembly GCA_949318235.1). Lineage (NCBI taxonomy): Eukaryota > Metazoa > Arthropoda > Insecta > Ephemeroptera > Heptageniidae > Ecdyonurus > Ecdyonurus torrentis. Next base: position 20,413,067 of record OX439136.1, on the reverse strand, counting down.
TAGACTTTTTAATAAAGTGTTACTCATATCATTATTTTATAACAAAATAACAATAGACACTGGTATAATTTACTGTAAAGGCATATTCACATGGTAAAATATTTTCAGTGTCATAGATTTGATTGCTGCTAGCATGCCAATTCCTCTTGTTAGTGTTAATTTTTAATATTGCAATCAAATTAATCGCATACAATGAAAATATTGCTCAGGTGTAAAGAGACTAACTCGACAAATTTGAATTCTATTGTATTTTTTTGTAAATTCATATTGACACTTTAGTTCGATAAATAGCAATACTGTGATTTAATTTTTAAAGTGCACTTAAGGTCTTAAGGTAGTAGGGGACCGACGTCGGCCATTAGACTCAAACTTTTTCTCGTCAAAAAAATCTGAAATTTTGCACAATGATACTTCAGCTTGAGACAATTTCAAATATATAAAAATTTTGGGGGGTCACCGTGCAAATTAATTTCTTATGATTTTTTGAAATTTTAAGCCCATAAGGCCCAATGTTAATTTCAATATTTTTTTCTTTTTTTCGGGACGGTCAAACATCATTAAATTTTTATCATGGCTAGGTGTGACCTTTAGCTACACAATGACACCAAATTTAGACCCCAAACACTTCTAGTTTTTAGATATAAGGTCGGTACCCTACTCCCTTAAACATAACATTCTAAAAAATAACCAAGAAAAATATATTAAGCTCAAATGTATACATCTTCGGTTAAATTATAATTTATTTTTAATATGATAAGATAGGTAGAAATAGGAACTTTATTCTTTATATCCAAAAACAAATGAAAATATGAATTTGGTATGCATAATTCCAGAATCGGAACTATAATACCAGTTTACCTTGTTTCTAATGAAATCCAGTTTGAGTCTCATCTCCCTTACGATAAAAAAATATTTATGACAAATTTGCCCCTTAGACTGCAAAAGAATAGCTTTTTTTTTTTTTTTTTTTTTTCTTTTTTTCAAGGCTGATAAATTGAATTTATTTTACAACTTTTTTGAGCTACATATTATTGTTTTATCAATGGTTTAAAAATCATGAGGAAATCAAATTTCGAAGGTCAAATTTATTTAAAAAAAAAACTTGTATTAGTGAAAGCAAAAGTGATCTATCCTATCCTAGAATTTTTTTAATATTTATGTTTTTTCTAACTTTTATTACATAGGTTATATTATATAAGAAAAAAACTTGTTTTTAATATTAGTTATATCAATGTTAAATTATGTAATGCTTTTTTTTTTTTTTTTTTTTTTTTGCATTAGAGTATCCACTTATTGCCATTTAATTACCTCATTCAGATTTTTTGGCTTCGTTTAAATATAAATTTAAAATAAACTATAAAATAAGAAAAGGATCCAAGGTAATATAAAAACGATGATTTTCATTAAAAAAAAATTGAAACAAATAAAAAAAAAAGGACATTAAATGCCATTTACTTTTTTTTTTTTTTTTTTTTTTTTAAAAAAAAAGCTTTTTACTATTGTATTTGTACATTAACAGCATCTTTTAAATTTCCATAGCTATACGAGTAATTAGTCGCACGAAAGGGAAGGTAGAATATTTCTCCCAATGTCAAAAACCAAAATTGTTACCTTAATTTGTATTGGTCAGATAAAAATGATAATAATTATAACAAAACAAAAAAAAAACAAAAAACAAAAACAGTGTTAAACATTCATGTACAATTACGACCAATTTTGTTGTGTTGTTATCGCAAATTGATCACGCCGCAATAATTATTACCAATTATGATATGACAAGTAATTTTTAAATCACACTTCTTAATAAAGGACGGGGTTAAAAAAAATCAAATTAACTTATTAGCTATAATTATAGTAGTAATGTGGTTTGCGATCAAATTTATAGTGTTTGATCATTGACGCATACATTAGAGACATAATTCAAAGTATAATTTGTTAATGGCATTTTTTTATATTAAAAAAAAAAAAAAACTTTCTACATGCTATACTTCGGCTAATACTTATTTTTACATCTTTTACATCACTTATATTTACTTTTTAAGTCACAATTATTTTACACTATAAATATATTCTAATTAATGATATATTATATATTAAATAGCACGCTTAAAAGTTATGCGTTAGGTGCATTCTTTACTATAGCATGTAATATATTTATTATCTGTGTGACTATAGGGTCGATGCATTCATGTTAAAGTCAACGCCAACTCAAAGTTGGATAACTAAATAACATGGGTGGCATAGGAAAATAAATCATTTTGCCAGTTTAAAACCACTAAGCAATATTTTTGAGAGCATTGATGCTGTAAATATGTTGAATTAGTATCTCAAGTATGTGAAAAAATAACAATAACAAAAAATGAACCGATTTCCCAAAGAAAATTGGCTTAAACGAAGTTTGTCCTATGCTGAGTAATGTTATGCACTACTCCAGTATGGCCTCCAAGCGCAATAAATGTGACGTCATCCGCATATACCCTTATAGATTTATTATTAATCTATCAATTTGTTGCACTTATGTTTTGTAAGTATTTGTTATTAGTTTTGAAGATTATTATATTTAAATTATTGCATTTTCTGAAAGATAACGATGTTTAATTTAATCAAACTTTTTTTTTTCTTTCTTTCTTTTGAAGCACTGCATGATTATTGCAAAGGAAGGCAATAAAAATCACTTGCCAACACTTATGGTATACAAATATACATTATGATTCAATATTATGGATAAGTGCAATATCGATTTTCAATTTCCAAAATTACTTTAAAAATATAGCTATTTTTTTTTTTCAATATTATCATTTATTATTTTTTAAGATTCAAAACCCTAAATATTAATTACTAACTTTTTTTTAGCTGTTATTATTATTATTATTATTATTAGGGCCTGTAATTACGTGATTCATAAAAGAAACGGTTGAGAAATTTTGCCTAGATATTTTGAACATTTCATATAATAATGTGGTCAGGTTTACACGAAGACAAAAGATTTTTTATGAAATTTTCAATAATTTTCCCACTTTTTTTCCTCCTTTTTTTATTTCATCTCTATCTCTCTCCTCTCTGTAAGTTTCTTCCAAATTTTATAAATTTGCGCACGTATAATATTTACACGTATTGCAAAGTAATAATAATGTACTCGACCAATATTATTACATTTTTTTTATCATATTCAAGTAATTTTGTGTCAGATTTTCAAAGTTATTCTTATGAGAAAATTACCTTTAAAAATATAATATTAATAATAATCTTCGCATGGTTGAGAGCACAATAAAGATTTATATAAAAAAAATACATAAAAAAAAGACATAACATGTCATATTATAACATAAATTTTCTTTATAAACGTCAAAACTACTTTCAAACTTTTTTTTTTTTTTTTTTTTTTTGCGAAGATGACGCGCTGTTCAATATTAAAATAGCCTTCAGAAATTAAATATTTATTCCGCCAAATATTTTTACGTACAGCGATATTATATAGTACTTACAATTTTTAATTATTAATTTATAGTGTTTTTTTAGAGGAAACAAAGCAACATAATAAAATAGTAAAAATCGCATGTTTTATAGTATTTTTCTTATGATCATGCCTGTCGATGTGTGACTATGACCGCTTAAAATACGCAATATTTTACTGCGTTTTCAAAATATTGGCTAATGTTTAAAGTTTGAAAGTATTGAATTAAAACCTATAAAGAAACAAAAAATTATCAAATAATTTAATTATATATTTTTATATCTTCAAATATGAATCTAAATTTATATATTAAAAAAAAAAAAAAAAAAAAAAAAAAAAAGTCTTCTAATTTCTTGGCACACTTTTCTTACAAATGATGAGTGTGCGTTGGGTAACATATTTTGAAAATTACTTAAATAATAACGTGTGCGTGTACTTTATTTTATAAATTTATATAGAATAAGTTTATATTATAAGAAAAGCTTTCAAAAAATATCAAAATTTAATAGCACACATTTTTAAAGTTCGCTTTTTAAATAAAAAAATTCATAATTAATTTTATAATTCTATAAATAAAACTGAAACTTTTAATTTATTAACAAAGTAAACAAAAAGAAAACTCTAGACCAATAAGTAAAAAAAGATCATTTAGTAAAGATATGCACTAAAATCGATGCATGAAACATGCAATAGTATTTTTGTTACATACACCGCGTGCACCTGTCGCGCCGCGCTCTATACAAAAATATTTTATAAAGCAAAAAAACAAAAAAAGTAACATACCTTGTTGATTGATATCCCAGATAACAACTGTTGCTCCGAGTTTACTAAATTTTTGACATAATAATCTTCCAATACCATTACCACCACCCGTAACTAATACAATTTCTCCTTTTAAATTTTCTTTCCAATTTGCACGATATTGTCGTGGAATAAATGCAATTATAATTCCTTCAATAATATAATATGCTGATAATAATAGAAACACTAATAAATCTACTAAGCCTTGAAACATTTTGAATTTAATTATTTATTTATATATCAATATATTTCAACACTATTATAAGATAAAGCCGGTGGAAAATAAAAATTTCTCTCCTGCTGTAATAGCCTTCCTACTTTGATAGTACTTCGAAGTAGAATGAAATTGGAAATGCACTGCAGAAATGTTTTTGTATACTAAAAACTTCGGAACATGTGATTTAGTAGTTTGAGAAATACTCGCTAGAGGGAAGTAGAATACAAGTACAAGACACCTTTTTTTTTATTATTAATTTTTAATCTTGCTGATTTTGCGCGGTTTTTTCGCCAATTTAAATATCATTCAGTGAATGACATTCACAATATAGGATGATTGCATTGATGTTAAAGTCAACGCCATAAGTGAGTACAAAATAACATGGGTCGGTCACATTTGCCAATGGTTTTCAAGTATCCGAGAAAAATAATAATGACAAAAAATTACTTTTATTTTCCAAAGAAATTAGCGAAAACCCAAGTTTGTCCTATATATGCTATAGGGTATATTCATTCATGTTAAAGTCGACGCCATGTTGGATAACTCAATAACATGGGTGGCATAGGAAAATAACTCATTTTGCCAGTTTAAAAACACTATGCAATATTTTTGAGAGCATTGATGCTGTAAATATGTTGAATTAGTATCTCAAGTATGTGAGAAAAATAACAAGAACCAAAAAATTAACTTATTTCCCAAAGAAATTTGAAATAAATGAAGTTTGTCCTATGCTGAGCAATGTTAGGCACTACTCCAGTATGGCCTCCAAGCGCAATAAATATGACGTCATCCGCATACACCCTATAAGCAATGTTATTCATTGCTCAATTATGGCATCGAATCGCATTTATTATGACGATATGCGCACGAATTATATATAATATATTAATGCTGTTCACCCTGTTTTCCTGCACCAAAAAATGCGCATTCCATTTTATTATTCATAGCAATTATAGCTGGATCGTCACTTTAGTAGCAGAAAACAGGGTTTTAAGAACAGCATTTATGGTACAGACATTTAGGAATAATTATAATTAAAAAATAAATTATGTTTTTGGTTTTTGTTACAGAAGTTATTGGATTGATAAATAAAGCTAGAATAAATAAGTAGATAAATAATTATATAAAATAAAGAAATAATTATTTTACAAAGAAAATAAATATAAATAAAGTATATTAATTTTAATTAGCATGCTTATTCTTATTATTAAATAACTTTATAGTTTTTAATAATTCAATTCCATTCATTTATTTAGCATTTTGTTTGCTTTTAAATAAGTATATTTTTGCAAGTCATTATTTCATTATATAATAATAGTTTTTGAATAATTTAATTATTCAATAAAATATTATTAAAATCTTATAGCGAACGGTTTTTTGTTATCTTGCAATTTTTTCAGGTCATCAAATTTAATTAAAAAAATATATTAAAAAGTATATCACATCAAGTCATTGACCTGTAGAAAATAGAAATAATAAAAATATGCAACCCTGTACCCAAAAATAAAACATACTTTCGATAGTCGAGCATGGGAGTTATAATATATAGGTTAAATAGCAAAAAGTTTGAAGGGGGGTCGCGCATATAAATAAAATTTAAATTTCAGGTTGATGATGCCAATAATTATTAGATGACTCGGTATATGTTATCAAATATGAAATAAATTTGCATCTAAGTTAAAAGTTTCTAATTTTATTTGAGCGAGTAAAATTTAAATAAAAGTAATAAAAATTTAGCACAAAAATTCTTCCCATATATTATTTTGGAAGCTATAGAATTCTGATGGAAGCTGGATATTTTGTTCAAACTTCAGATTATTTAGAATATAGATATAATTATATCTATAGTAAAAATATATTCGTGGAGGGTATAGAGGAAATTAAGCGCTTTAAAAAAATAGATATATTTTTATTATATTATAGGCCTATATACTATATAAATAACAATTATAATCTACTAACTAAGCACACACAGTCGGCCAATGGACTCAAACTTTTCTCGTCAAAAAAATCTGAAATTTTGCACAATGATACTTCAGCTTGAGACAATTTCAAATATATAAAAAATTTGGGAGGTCACCGCGCGAGCAAATTAATTTTTGATTTTTTGAAATTTTAAGCCCATAAGGCCTAATGTTAATTTCAATAGTTTTTTTTTTTTTTTCGGGACGGTCAAACATCTTGAAATTTTTATCGCGGCTAGGTGTGACCCTTAGCTACACAATGACACCAAATTTAGAATCAAATCATTTCTAGTTTTTGAGATATAAGGTCAGTACCCTACTCCCTTAAATTTATTCCACTTGACTGCTTCTGCTTCTTCTGATTTTGTAAGATGTATGCTCGCAAAGCATTGCGCTTTAATGGCGAGCTTATTGGTCGCGGGGAATTTAGCTCTAAGGGTCCCCTAATTTAACATTACGCTTATGCAGGGAAAGCACGTTTTCTTTTTTGCGATTTTTGAGAAAACTGCTCTACCGATTCCGGATAAATTTAAATGATAAATAAAATAGATAATTAGACATACCTTATTAGAAAATTTTTAAGTTTTTTTTTTTTTTTTTTTTTTTAAGATTACCTCCATTACCATTGTTTATATTTATATATATATATATATATATAATATATATATATATATATATATATATATATATATATATATATATATATATATATATATATATAAAATATATATATATATATATATATATATATATATATATATATATATATATATATATATATATATATATATATATTGTAAATTACGTATATATACTACTTTTACTTTTGAAATTGAAGGTTGAACAGACCAATAAATTATTTCAATATCCAGAATATCCTACGCTACCCATCTTCAAATATTTCAACCACCTACTTAAATTACAAAAATTAAAAAAAAAAAAAAAAAAAAAAAAAAAAAAAGTATAATGGCAATTTCTAACGAAAAAATATCGTAGAGATCATTAAAATTTAATTTTGCAATATATAAATTAAAAATCGATAGATTGAATTTATATATATATCGACTAATTGGTCAGCATAATCTTGACCTTAAAAATATAAGATAAACTGCTATACGGTGCTCACTATAGCATATCCAAAGCGCGATGATCGAGGAGTGACGCAGCAAATTTCCAAGAAGAGAAAGTATATAATAACTCTGTACTCACCGCATACTCAATCTAGTCTATATTATAGTATTATAGTCAATATAAAATAAAAAATAAAGAAAAAAAAATTGTTATAATATTTTAGTTACGTGAATAATTTCTGTTATTCATCCATAAAATATAATAATAATATGATTTCTTTTTCTTATATAAAAATATAAAATATATTTATTTGTTAAAAAACTATATAAATATATATTTTAGAAAGTCTCCAATATTGCTGATAAAAAGAAATTGTGGGTGATATGCAAAAAAAAAAAATGTTGAACAGACTTGGTTCTAAGCTAAGGAATGGTAATTGGTAAATTATAATCCAAATTAATCAAATTATTTGAATTTATTTTCTAATTAAAATTTAATGTAGTAAAAAAAAAAAAAAAAAAAAAAAAAGAGAATTTTATTTTTTTGCATATCAAAATAATATAAAAATACTAAAAACTTTTTTTTAGTACTACAAACAGGGGAAATTATAATTATACTGTATTTCAAATAAAAAAAATAATAAAAAATTGTATACTTTAAAAATATATTTGCTAGAAAAAATATTAATCGTATATAAAATATATAATTTTAATAATATAATAATGTATAATAAAATATATTATTCTTTTAATTAACAAAAAAAAAATGAAAAAGTTGCATATTTAATTTGACCAATATTCTGGTTACACTCTATAGAAATTATTCTTATAAAATAAATAAAAAAAATTATTTGCATTTTTTTAGCTTCCTGATTTGCACGATTTCCGCACACAATATCCATGAAGCGTAAACTTTCAAACAATTCCCACTCTTTTTCTGACCTAAATTTGACGGTCGAAAAAATTTTCTCGTCAAAACGGAGAACAACATGGTGGTTGAGTGTGTATGACAGATGTGTCAAAATAGTGTTAAAAATATTAAATATTGCTTGATTTAATATATTTTATAAAGTATTAATAATATAATTAAGTGTACTAATATATTTATTATATAATAATGTAATAAACCGTACGATTCAAGTGAATTTAGTGAATAAAATTAATGTTTTTTAATAAAGTAGGCCTAGCCCACTTCTTGGGTGGAGTTTTTATTATGTTTATAATAAATGTATTGTCACAACGTATTTTTAGTTATAAAATGACTCATACAAAGGTAAATATTATATTAAATTAATTAAACATTACTTTATTATATTTATTTTAAGATAAAAATGTTTTTTATGAAGTGAAAGTAAATGTTGATTAGGTCACCATATGATCTCATGTTTACATTTTTTTTTCTAAATATAATATTATATTTTTCTTGACAGGTCGTTTAAGAAATGCAATCAGGATGTTTGAATCTGATAATGAAGAAATTCAAGCATTATTAAATTGGATAATTACTTTTTCTACCTTCGTAATGATTACTGCATTATTAGGTTGTGTTTGTGGATGTCGGAAAAATAGAGATAAGTAAGTATGATAATATGTTAACACGTATGTTTAATATTTTTGCCGTTGCAGATTATTATTTGTGATTTTTAATAATTTCTTTTGTTTTATTTTAGGGAAGAATGGTTAGGTAGTGAAGGAAAAGTAAAGCAATTAAATGGTACTGATGATGATAGACTTTTACGACAACAGGGTGACAATAAAAGCATTGCAAATGTAGCTAACAGGTAAGTTAATTAAAAATAACAAAACTTTTACCCTAATAAATCTGTTTGTATATTATTCATTACACTAATGTTGTCCGTAAACCCTGTTCTCTTGCACCAAAAAATGCACATTCCATTTGGAATACGTAACCAACGTTGATCGTCATTTTAGGAGCAGAAAACGGGGTTTACGAACAGCATTACTGCTATTACTGCAACCTCCTATATAACTTTAAAAAAACATGATTAACATTTACAGTTATTCAGACTGTTAACCTGTGTGTATATAAAAATATAGCCCTATTCCGCTAACCTTTACCACCAGTTAACTTTCAGTTATCTGCTAAATTTACGTAGCCCTATAAAGATGATGGCTATAGGTAAAAAATCTGCACACTTTTTATACAAACTGTACATTGTATCTTATTTGTATTGCTTTTTTTTTTTTTTTCCTTCTTTTTTTCCGCCAATAAAATGTTAATTGTTATTTTCCAGAGCATCAACTGCAAACCGCAGTTTACCAGATATACCTAAAAATGAAAGTCGAGATAGTGAACCTCCGTGGGATAACAATCAATTAACAACTACCTCCGACAATTGTTCCGAGCTATATGCTACTGTAGGAGATGCTCCTAATCCAGACTCTATTAACGATGCTTCAAAGCCGTCCAGGAAACGACAAGCACCAAGCGCACCAAGTACAGAAAATAGTCAATCTGAAGCTACTCCTCCGCCAATATCACATCAGTATGCAAAACTATCACATCCGTATGCTAGAGTAAAGCCTCCTCCGCCTAAGTCTGATATACCACATCATGCGTCGTCAAGTACTGTTACTCAACCTTCAATTGAGTTGGAGAGCTCGGAAACTACGCCAGGGGTTCAGGGAGGGTGAGTACACTTAACAATAAAATATTTTATTTTATGAAATGTCTTGAATTTTCAAGAATAAATTTCATGCTAAAGACGTAGTTTGAATGTCCTAGGAGGGTGTCTCATTTTTCCTAATTCACAATTACCCCCGTAAGCTGCAACGCTAACTAACTAGTTAAACCGTAGTTAAGTTGTTATTTTGATTGTTGCAACAATTAAAAAAAGATAACTAAGGTTTAACTAGAGGTTGCAGCTTACAGCCCTTACCCCCGTAAGCTGTGACGCTAACTAACTAGTTAAACCGTAGTTAAGTTGTTATTTTGATTGTTGCAACAATTAAAAAAGATAACTAAGGTTTAACTAGAGGTTGCAGCTTACAGCCCGATTACCGATTACCGATCTGAAATCACGGTAATTTTTTTCTTTGTAGCGTAGGGCATTTTTAAATTAAATAGAAAGTGGATATTGAAATATTTGATTTGGTAATAGGTACTGTAACATGATGAAATTACTATGTACAGATTTATTTATTTTAAGTGTAAGCTAATAAAAGGCTATTAGAAAATAGCAGTTAGTATGTATCGACACCATAGGAATATGTTAACAAAGCATCGAATATATGTAAAATTCTTAAATAGTTAGAACTGTGGCAACACCATTGCACTGACATTAGCCAGTTTAGCAGATGACTCGTAGATGAGATATCAGATAAAAAAAGAAAGAAAGGTGACGAGAGGAATGCAATGCTGCCATGCACTTCTATTGTTTGTAACTTTTTCCTTTGGCGTCGGTATCCAATATGAAATTTTTTGGTTAACAAAAATCCTTTACTGTTAATTAAATGTAACCTAGGTGCCACTTAAAGCCATATACCACATAAAACAATATTTGATTTTTAATGAATAAACACAAAATGGGATCTTCAAAACTGATAGAATGTTAATGTAGCCCCACGAGAGAGCGTGAAAAAACTGTAAAGTATGCTATTTGCGTGAAAATTCATGTTTATGACGTCAGAAACATGCAAAAATTAGTATGAAAATGTTGTGCGTGTTGCATAAATCGAATTTTCTGATCACTGCTGATACTATTGTTGGGTTTTGAAATAAAGTAATGCTATTTATATAAATCCCATCAAGTGTTTTGTGATATAAATGCTTATGTTTTTCTCTGGTCTATTTCTTTAACTTAAGTGGCACCTACGTTGCATCACTTAACCCACCATAGGAGACTTAAAACTATTTCTAAAACTAACGAGAAGAATTCAAATTTACTGAGCCTTGGTCCTGCCTTGGATCTCGGAAAATATTCCAACTATTCGTAACAGTTTTAATTTATTTTTGGAGACAACCTATGCTTTACATCCTTTTATTTATTTATTTATTTATTTATTTATTTATTTATTATGACTATTATTAAGTAAGGAATTGAAGCAGCTGTGATCTAAAACTTTTTCTTCAGATAAAAAAAAGTATTTCCTACAAAACTATGATGCCATTTATGTAAATAAAACACTTCAGCCATTACACAGCTACACTTATTTACACATTTGTAAGTTTACAAAGTGATATCATAATTTTATTGGAAGTATTCACTGTAACTATGATACATAAGATAGCAATTCTCATCCTTAATTATCTATAGTATTTATCATTTTGCATTATTCTGTAAATAATATTGTTTTCATTTTTTTATTACTCAATCAAGATTATATTTATGCAAATTACACTAAAAAAAAGTTATATAATGTGAACAGTAATGATCTGGAAGACTAAAAAAAAAAAAAGTAAAATTTTGTGCTCAAATAAGTGTGAAATTATGTTTTCAGAATTATGTACATTGGTATATATTTCTAGTATGTACAGTTACATTTATTTATGATTTTTTTTTCTTACTTTCAGTTTTAAATTACTTCATATCCACTCAGTTAATTTATTTTAATTTAAAATATTTATTTTCTTTCACATAAAATCATTAATACAAAATGCACCTAGTCTTAAAAGAGTATAAATAGATTGTTAATTAATTAATTAAATTATCTATTAATTGCTGTGACAGTTAAAATAATATGAAGGTATTAAACTATGTAAATATTTTTTTTATGATTTAAACTGTATGAATTTTCTTATAAAAATAACATTAAGTGTAGTATTTGTAAACCCTATTTTTCCCCGGAAAACGAGGAATTGAAGGATATCCTATTGCGTTTTAAATACGATTGCGCTTTTTTTTTTTTTTTTTTTTTTTTGATAGTAATTATGGGTTATTATTTTATTATGCATGCATGAGAAGTAAGTCTATTAAAAATTTAAATAGTGCAAATATTTCAATACAGTATTCAAAATCTTAAATACCAAGTACAATAGTAGTAGTGATCTAGCCCCATTGATCTAGCCAATCACAAGCTGTGTATAGAAAAATATAGGCTGCCTTTAATTTATTTCCTAGCCTCTTTAGCATTGCAGAACCATGCTTTTAACATTTTTTTTTTTTTTTTTTTTTTGCCGCAAAAATTTCTGCACTGATAAGTTAGACCAGAAAATTTTAATGAGATACTAAATACATTTTTATGTGCGTCTAAAACATTAAATAAATTATTTTATATATTTTTTTGTACCAGTACTGTAACATCCATTTAAATACAGCATGGAGAAAAAAGTAAACAAAGAAAACATTAATATTTATATTAAAAGATAGAAAAAAAAATCTGCAAGGGCCTAACTGTAGTAAAGAGATATAATTTTAATATAGTAAAAAGGCCCTTACTGGTTCCTCTATCTTTTCCTTTCAATTTTATTACACCCAACATCTATGTTTTATTTTTCTTTAATTGATCTAACATAATAAAGGCACATTTATTTGTTATCACTCTAAAAAAATATATACTGTGGCATTTATTTAAATTTTCTGTATTTTCCAGATCAGAGACAACTTTATCGTCATCTATAGACCAGCCTGTACCTCCACCACGAGCTAGACGTTCATCGTCTCAAAGCAATTTGTATCTGCCTCACTCCAACTCTCCTTCTCGACCTTCAAGCAGTAGAAGGAGCAACAATACTTTGCCATCTTCCTCTTCATCCTCGTCTTCAAGAATGTCTGACACCATCGCTGCAGCCCCTGCCATCTGTGGTAAAATTTCCGCAAGCCAGGAGCTGCCATACATTACCCTACCAATCATAGGTGAATATTTAGACGTATTTCTTCTTCTTTGTCAACTGTTGTGAAAGTTGTATTCTTGTTTAGCTTCTTGGTTGTTAAATAAGTGTTTTATATGTTTGATTTGTATTGCAAGCCAAATGAAAGGATAGATCAATAAATAAGTACCTGTTGATGTTTTGATAATGTAGCAGAACTCAGTCACTTACTTAGTTAAATTTATATTAGAGAGGTTTTGTAAGAAAAGAAGTTTAATACTGTAAACGAGTATTTTATAAACCAAGGGTGTTCAGCTGTAGCGTCTGATATCCACTTGATCTGCAAAAAATGGAAAAATCTAAAAAAAAAAACACACACACAAAAAAAGTTGTTTCCTAATGCCAATTGAACATAAAACATAGTGGAGCACCCTAAAAATACTATTTTGAAGCAACTAATAATAAAATATGGAGAAAAAGAATTAACAAAGTATGTCAGTTTTCATTGATTTTTATTGCTTATTAGTTGTGGAAGCATAAATAAATAATCATTTCTATTCAACAGTATTCAAAAATACAATTGATTAATGAGTAATTGTAATATTTTTATCAATTTGAATGATTTAAACCCAAAAAGAATTCTCATATTAATATATTTCTCTGTTGTTTGTACAGACAACAACATACGACACAGCTCAGTTCCATCTGACTTGCCCACAAGATCCTCCGAGGCAGGTATTGGTGCACCTGAGACAAGTCGAGGTGACGTGAGAGATGAGGTGGACCGTGGTGCAGTTGGACCTCAGACTAATTTTAGTGGAGACTCACAGGACTCAAGCAGTAAGTTTTTGTTGTTGTTGTTAAAGAGATGCAACATTTTTCCTTGTATTTCAATAGGTGTTATCGATTACACAATTTGCTTTAACTTTTTTTAGTAGCATAAAACTAGTCAAAGTGTGTGATATGCATATTTTATTATTAAAAAATTTATAGGCTCACTCTCAGTGCAATGGTTCTCTTAAAAAGTCTCTAAAAGAGGGTTCTGCAACAATAATAGGATATGATTGCTGCATAGGATTGGCTAGTTTCACATATAAGCCACATTAAATTCAAGTTTTTATTCATATTTAGCTTATAAAAGACTTTATTTTTACGACAAACGTTTTAAAAGATAATTAGCTATAAAGTACAGCATATTGTATTCTGCCTGATTTATTTAGTTACATTTTCTCACATTTTTTCTTCAACATAGGCCTATAACTACCTATAAAAAAAATGTTGGTACAATTTTAATCTTTAATTAAGTTGCTGATAAAATTAATTTTAAAAAATGAACTGTAAATTTATTCTGTTTTCATTTATTTATTTAATAATAAAATAAAATCGGGCGTAAAGAAAATGAAAAGTAATACCTAATTATGAAGCTTGCAGTTTCCACAAATATTTCTAATGTTATTGTTTTGTCCACAGAGGGCTATACCAGCATCAGTGTTAGAGAGCCACTAGCTTCAATTCGAGCCCAAACTTCACAGGCTGCAAGGAGATTAGACCCTCACTATGCCACAGTCTCTGATGATTCAGGTATGTTCCAAATTCCAAGGAAAAAAAAATCTTATCTCCTTTTTTTTTTTTTTTTTTTTTTTTTCTCCTTTGATTTTTTTACATTTGAGGATCTTAATCAGGAATGAAGGTTAAAAAAAAAGTTCATCTAATTACAGAATTGTCACGTTTTATTAATTTCCATTCAATATTTTCTAATCTCTTCTTACTATTTTCTAAATATTTTTTAAAACTTATGAACAACTTATTACATTCATAAAAAGGTGTATATTAAAAAAAAAAAAAAAAAAAAAAAAAAAAAAAGTTCCTCCCTTGATCAGTATGTAATATGCTTAAATATGTTTTTATTTTCAGATGAGATGTACGCAGCTATAGAAGAACGATCTGGCAGTGAAACTTATGCACAGATAGTTCCCCCACCTCCAAGTGTAGACAGCTTGAGATCCAGAGTAGCTGAAAATCACTCACGGCAAGGTAAGCAACACTTTAAAATTTAATTAAATTTGGGAAATAAAACTTATTTATATAAGATATATTATCAAAGGAAGGAGTAGAGAAACTAACAAGCGTCTTACCACAATGAAACTGTAGCTAGGTGAAGTTCTTGATGGCAGAGTTATCACAAATATTTGCATTGACTGATATGTTTCAAGATCTACAGCCCTCTACCTCGGTTGTTTAATCACCTTTGTGTGGTCTTATGCCTTGCTTGATAAATCATATTTTGTACCAGATCGTTGTATAATTTACTTGCATGCAAGAGATCGTGGGTTTGATCCCAGCCACCAATCACCAATCACGCTTTTACGAAAGCCTGGCAATAGCAGGCAGGAAGGTTGATTCAGGAGTCAACCTTGCCAACAAAGCAAAAAAAAAAAAAAATAATAATAATAATAATAAAAATAAAAATGTGAAATATTGTTCCCATATACTTATGTATAATACTAAAAATTTACTCACCTTTTTACTTTTGAAAGTTTTATTCTTTTTATTGACTTTCTATCTTATTTTAAGTGGTTTAATTATTGCATTGTTTAGTAATATAATTACTGTTTTCAGCTTCTTCATCCAGTGCTGCTAGTTCAGTAGCTAATGTGGGTTCTCCAAAACCTGAGAAACGTCAAGCTAACTCCCCTCTTCCCCCACCTCCATTAGTAGCACCTCCACCTCCTTCATCAAGTCCACCGACAACACCTACCCCGGCACCACCGTTATCATTAGAAGATATGTATGCAAAAGTTATCAAGAAAAAATCTGCAAATTCCAGTACTGAAAATACTCCTACACATAAAATAAGTAGCAGTAATCCACCACCCCCACCAATACAAAGTGTAGTTACAACAGCCCAACCTGAACCTGATTTTATAGAACCTGATTTAAATACTAATAATCCTGGTTATGAAAGTTTAAATTCATCTATATTAACATCATCTAATAATCCAATAATGATTGAACCTAATTATGAATCTGTAACAAGTACAATTAATAATGATTTAATATCATCTGGTGGTTATGCTGTTGTTAAAAATAATAATATAATAAGTTCTAATAATAGTGATCCTGGTTATGAATTAGTTAATAATTCATCAAATATTGGTGGTCTAACTTCAGTTACTAGAAATTTTTCACAAAGATCTAATAATAGTATGGATCCAAATTATGAAGAATTAAAAGATAATAAAAATACAATTATTGAACCTAATTATGAATTATTAAATGGTTTAGGTAATAGTAGTAGTGATGAACCTAATTATGAACCATTAACTAATACTTCATCATCTGATGATCCAAATTATGAAAGTGTTGGAGGAGGTGTAGGATTTTCTGAGCCTCCTTATGAACAATTATCGGGTGAATTAAGTAGTCCAGCATCAAATAGTGATATTCTTTATGCAACTGTTAATAAAAGTAATAAAAAAATTACAGAATAGTAATAAAAACAAATGAGTGTTCATTATAGTTTAGTAAAAAATAATATGTTTGACTGTTTATTTGATTTCTACGTAGAATTTTGTGTTGGTGAAATTTGTGGCATTTTTTTTTTTTTTTTTTTTTTTTTTTTAGTTATTTGGAAGTATTTTTAATTAATTTTTCACTACATCAAATGTTAGTCTATGGTATGAAATAGGGAACTATAATTGCCATTTGTTCACTTTTCCTGTTGCTTTGTTTATATAGCCATTACAGATCAACAAATGCCAATTTATAACAATTTAAGGAAAAAACCATTGCGGTTACAATCAAATATAAATAGGGTAAAATATGGTAGAATTACCAGCAATGGGAGACTTTGACCTCTCCATAGAACTTCTACTGTGGTAAGGCCCTTTGCTGGTAATTCTATCATTTGCTTTATTATTGAAATGTCAATATATAGGTATACAGTAGGCCTATATATTTTATGACATCATAGGCTTCTTAAAAAAAAAAAAAAAAAAAAAAAAAAAATCAAATTATTAAAAAAAAAAAAGAAGAATTAAATGACACCTTTTCAAAATTTTATTTAAAACTCAAATATGCAGTCACAAAGTTATTTTTACTTAACTTGCCTAATAAAGGTGCAAACATGACAATTGAATTTATTATGTGTTTTAGCACAAACCATTTATACAGTGGCCGTTTTACATGGAAAAACGGTGCGGTCGCTTTTAAAATACTTGCCTTGCGCTTTATCACATTATAAATCATTGCCATATTATTGCACCTTGATAAATGTAATAAATATACGTGCAATTTTAATTATTATTTCATGTTACATAATTTAAAAAAATATTATATCAAATGTTAATGATGTTCTGCTTAATTATTTCTTTTCATTTTTTTTATATAATATATTAGTCATGCTATTATAGTGCCAATAATTATTATAACAATTAAATACAATTTTAAGTATTAACTACTATATTAAAACAAATTCTATGTTACTGTATTAAGTACAGTATTGAAAGTGAAACTTAATATTAATTCTATCTTTATTGCATTTTTTTGTATATACATAGTAACAATAATTCATTGCATTTTTTTTTCTTGTACTTTAATTGGACATTAACTTTTACTTTTGTGTAATGCTCTGTCAGGTTTACATAACCCATCAGCTGTTAAATGTCTTGACTTTTTTTTTTTTTTTTTTTTTTATTATTGCTATATTTTGGGTCATCGTAACTTAAATTGAGAGAACACATTGTCACAGTATACATTGTGTATTTGCAATAGCAGTAAAATCAAAACTCTTATCTTTTTAAGTTTTGAACTTTGTTGCTTTTGCAGATACGTGGATTTTGCTCTCAAGTAATGACATACATTTGATAACTTCCTGGCAAACGTTTGGTGCAATACCTGGATAATAACTCCTGTAGTTATCCTTAGATTTGCCTTTGTGTGTACTTGTTATAAAATGTTTGCGTTGATCATGACTTAATCTAAAGATTTTGCATTGTAATTATAGACGTCATCATTATAGATACTCAATTGTTTAACATTATGGAAGGTAGGACCTTACCTGAGTTATACAGGTTACTGGGAGTTGGCAATGGCAGTGGTTCAGTGTGTTCTCAATGTAAAAAAAAAAAAAAAAAAAAAATGTCGATTAAGCAGCCGATTCAATCTAAAAGGGTGACGATTTTTGTTATTAAATTGCAGGCTTTATATTTATTCCCAGAATGTAATTTTCATCCATGTTATACAAAACAATATTATTATGCAATATTAGTATTATTATGCAATGTAGCAGATGTGTGCATTTTTTTTAACGCTTTTTTTTTTTTTTTTTTTTTTTTTTACACAAATTTTAAAATAATTGCGCACTTTAGTGCTAAAAATTGTAAAAAGTAAAAAAAATACGAAAAAAAAATATTGTATTCATTGCATAAATTAAACAAGACTCATGGGTTTTATTATAAATATTTAAAGGCATAGAACACCTTGAACAAAAAATGTGACTAATATCCTAATATACCTAAATATCAATGTTGAATTTGTTGGACTCATTGATTTCTAATTTATTTTCTATTCACAAAGTGACAGCTGCAGGTTTGTGACGTCACAGCTCGCCTCTTTCTGCGCGTGTAGACTAGTGAGCTGTGTCGCCACAAACCCGCAGGTGTCATTTTGTGAATGGAAAATGAATTAGAAATCAATGATTCCAGCCAATTCAACATCGATATTTAGTTATATTATGATATTAGACACGTTTTTTGTTCAAGGTCTTCTACGCCTTTAAGATTGAATCAGCACAATTCAGTATTATTCATCAATGGTAAATTGACTTAGCAAAATGTAGATAATATAACCTATTGTCAAATTACAGGGATTTTAAATTTTTATATATAAGTGTAAAATTTCAGTAATTTTTCTCTAATTTAAAAATTAACCTTCTACATAGAATTTTTAACATAAAGGTGAAATAAAAATAAAAGAAGGTAGTATTAAAATTATATAAAAATAGTAAAAATTTAGAGATAAACTTTTTCTAACTTTTAACAATTTGTAAGAAATAAAAAATAACTGAATTTTTAAACAAAGCAGAACAAAAAATAATAATTAACATTTATGAAAGGAAAAAAAATTAATGTAAAGCAAAGTAGAAATAGATTGCTTTTATAGTATTAAAATGTGCTTCCCCATTCCTTTTTATATAATAGGATTATTATAATATATTTAAACACATTAATATATATTTTATATTATTATTATTTAAATAAATATTAATTAATTTTTTTATTAATTAGAGATTATATTTAAAAAAAAAATGTATTATAACAAGAAATTATTTGTGATGCTTCCATTTTATAGATTTTTGTTCTATGTTCTTAAAGGCATATAACACTTTAAACTCATTGATTTCTAATTTATTTTACTTTCAAAAAATGTCAGCTGCATGTTTATGACGTCACAGCTTGCCTGTTTCCACGCGCGTGGACTAGTAAGCTATGATGTCATAAACATGCATCTGACATTTTGTAAATGGAAAATAAATTAGAAATCAATAACTCCAGTCACATTAACGTTGATATTTAAGAATGTTAGTATACAAGACATGTTTTTTTGTTCAATGTGTTCTACGCCTTTAATATCTGTATTTTATATATTATATAAAAAAATGGAAGTAATAAATGTCGTTAATTAATTTTTTATTTCAGAATATATCCTACAGAAATATAGAACTTTATGTACGTACATATATTAGTGCTGTTAAAATAAATCCAAATTATTGACATTCAGATAAAAAAAATTATCGACGATCCATCTTCTAAATTCATTTAAGTAAAAAAATATTTTAATAAATAAAAAAAAAATAAAAAAATGAACATCCCCTTCCCCCAGAAAATGAATTTTGTTATTGTTGAAATATTGATCCGGCCTTTTGTTATCCAAAATTTTTTGATTTGGATAAAATTGTGTCTGTGAAATCCAGATTGTTGGATCCAGATAAATTTGTATCTGTAATCAAAATACAAAAATTATCTGTAGTTTAATAGCAATTGTATGTAAAATATTTTGGTTTAAATAATATGAAATAACATATGCATAAAATGTATATTTTGACTTCATTACAATGATATTTGAAATATTCTATTAATTTATAGTTTTAATTCACAGAAATAAATAAATTAAAAAAATAATAAACAAAAAGACTTATTTGCAGTTTTGCAAAACAAACTTTAAGGTTACGATTTAGTCTAAAAAAATGCATTTTTTGTTAATTCTAAAAAAGGGGTGAAATAATAATTTTAAGCAAGAAATTATTCAAAACAATTACATTCCTAATAATTAAATCTTTGAAACAAATTAATCAATCTAATTCTGAAACATAAATTTTTAAGCTCGTAGCATCAGTTTATAAAGTTCCATTATTTATAATTAGAGAGCGCAAAAATAGTCGATCATTTTGACAAAATAGTCAACTATATAGTCGATCATTTTTGGTGCAAATAGTTGATTTTATACAAAAAAAAGTCGAAAAAGTCGATTTTTTTATATAAATTTATATGAATAGAATGATAAAAAAAAATTATTTTGTGAGTATAAAAATCATTTAATTTAATGTTAAACAGAAATTTTAGTAACTAAATCCTCAAATTAGCCGAGCGTCTCCTTATCTTGTATGTAGTATCTTGTTTTGCTTATTTTCAATTTTTGGCAGAAAAAAAAGTCATTTATTTAATCAATATTATATATATATTTTTAGTATAATATATTTTTGTTAAAATATTATAATTTTAAATAATTTGATACGTTTTTACAAGAAATTTCCTTAAAAACGTCAAAAAGTGCCAAATAGTTGACAAATAGTCGATTTTTGGTGAAATAGTCGAAAATGTTTGATTTTTTGTATGCCTCATTTGTTGAGATCGGTGGATACGAGATATTATAAAATAAAACTAGCAATAGTCGACATAATGAAAATAGTCAAAAAACTATTTTTGCGCTCTCTATTATTTACTCCAGAAAACTTTTGCTTTTTTTTAGACAAAATCAGTGCCATAAGAATTGGAATATAAATTCTTTCTTCTACAGTATTCTCTTTTACTTTTTTTACTAATTTTTTTTCTATTATTTATATACCTGTATATTAATAGCTATTAAAAAATTAAATAATAATGTGTATTATATTTTTTCTTTACAAGAACAAATAATTATTATAATATAATGCTGCTATGCTTTTATTTTTCATTTTGCATAATATGTAATCATTTTTTATACTCTTTACAATAAAAAAATGAAATGCCAAACCAGATAACTTATACTTGAAAAACAAACTTTGCTATATTTTGAATGGCGGATATAACTTCATATTGCATTTAATAAAAAAATGTTTACAAGTATAAAGAATTCTGTAGAATTCAGTTAAACTACCAATAATGTAAATACGTATTATCATGTTATACGGAAATAGCTATTGCTTGAAAAAAGGT
Source organism: Ecdyonurus torrentis (assembly GCA_949318235.1). Classification (NCBI taxonomy): domain Eukaryota; kingdom Metazoa; phylum Arthropoda; class Insecta; order Ephemeroptera; family Heptageniidae; genus Ecdyonurus; species Ecdyonurus torrentis. Next base: position 20,391,317 of record OX439136.1, on the reverse strand, counting down.
CAGTAATTAGATCCCAACACACTGATTTTTTTTTCTTCAATTTTATGTTATTTATGGGAGCATAAATGATGCTAAATTGGAACTGCATGAATAATTATGCTGGATAACATGATATTCATAACCCTATGTAACATAGAACATAGGTTTTATGCATTGTAGCATTAATTATGATTTTTTTGTATAAGAGTTGCTTTTTAAAATGAGCTATAGTAATTATTAAATTATTATACGTTTATTATTTTTTTTAACTTTATTATTTTTTTTTTAATAATTAGATTTTTTTTCTTGCTTTTTAAAGCACTGGAAACGTATTTTAATTAATTAAAGTGCTGAGAAGTAACAGTAAACATCCTTTTCTAATATTATTTGGTAGTTCTGGTGAAAATAATTTAAAAAATAAATGGCAAACAAAATAGTAGAATAATTGCTGCTGAAAATATGAACAAAAGTCGTATAAATTAGTCTTTCAAAATAACAAGAAAGAAAGAAGAAAAGGGGGGGGGGGGGGTGCGATCTAATCATAGATTCAAAATCATGCTACTAAAGCTCAAGTAGATTTTATTTTTCCACCCATGCAGACAATATGAACATAATTTTTATTGGTTTTTTAACTGAATTAAAAAAATAATAAAAACTGAAATTATAGGTATTAGTTTTGCTCAACTAAATAAAAAAATAATAATAAAATACAGAAACTAATTTTTATAAATATTTAAACATAACATAAAAGGTGTTTTTTAATACAATTTTTGAAAAGAAAAGATTTATATAAAAAGTCAGCAAATTAAAGATATTTTTGTTAAAAATTAAAATTTCTCGATATGTCACAGAAAACATATCAATAAGAAAAAAAAATTACTCAAATTGTTATTTGTCATTTTTTTATGAGATTTTGTATTGAGCAAATTATTAATTAAGTCACCATAAATAATTATATATTTTGTTTTTTTATAGGTATATTATACACCATGTATTTTAGATTGTAATTAAAAATTTTATATATTGCAAAATAATATAATACGTGTTTCACAGTGCCTTATGATAGGCGTTTACGAGTTTATACGATCACCATTTTATTTAATATACAGCAGTTCGGAAAACATATTTTCTCAAAATAAAATTCCATCGTGTAACTCAAAAGTAAGCGGGGGAGGGGGGGGGGTAAGTATTTGCGGTATGATTTGTCAAAGCTCTTAGGTCACTTATAAAAAGGTTTTATTGATCGACTGATAAAGGAAAATTTATTATGAGACTGACTTTAAGCGATTTCGCTCATATTCTTCAACTTTTTACGCATGCGCAGTACGTTGAAACGGAAGCGGATGTAAGCGAAATCGCTTAAAGTCGGCCTCAAAACAGTTGTTCTTTTATTAGTCAATGGTCTGTTCATAATGACGCATAAACTCACATAACTCTTACGTGAAGACACGTCAATCAATGTAATTTGAATTATTACGTGAAAGTTACGTGAATTTTCTCGTTTATTGTGAACAGCCTATTAGAATTCTTACCTATGCTTAGAAATCATAGTGTATTAGGATCTCTATAAAGCTTTTAGATAACTTAAGTGTTGAAATGAATCATACTCTTATACTCATGGTGATATACTGGTTTTCAAATTTAAAAATGATTACGCTTTATATGAAAAAAAAATTCATTATTATTTGTTTTCAGTTATATAATAATATTATGATATTATGTAATATTTTTTTTTAATTCTTAACTTTAAAATATAAAATAAAAATTATGTTCAAAATTGCTAAATATGTAAACGTTTATATATAGAAACTGTGAATCTCGTAACATTATTATAATAAAACATTAAAAAGTATTGTAAATATAAATAAATATTATTATTATTGTTGTATTAATTTTGTAAATTATTATAATATATATATGGCAGCTGTAAGTTTGTATGTAATAAAAAATAATAATAATGTAACAGCAAATTAATAAAAAATCTTTTGCTACTTAAAAAAAAACATGTTTATTTATGATTATATTGTTACGTAAAGATTATATAAAGTATTTCAATCGATCATTAATTTGTTATTCTGATAAAATTCAAAGGTTATCTTTTTAACCTTCTATAATCATTTTAATATTTATTTTAGTGTGCTACTGTTATATTTATTAATTGATAATTAATGATAAGATAAGCGTGCAATTTTAGTAATATTATGAGTGCTTTTTAAGTATAATTTATTATGTTTTTATTTAAGATGCCCTTTTTTTTTTTTTTTTTTTTTACGTGCGATAAAAATAAGGAGGCTTGTCGATTTCTTTGATTATTGGATTATAATAAATAATTACTTGAGTTATTTTATCTTTATGATTAAAATTGACAAGAACAATTAATGTTGTAATAAAAACACATAACTTGTTATTACATTATATAAGTAATATGACCGTGAAATCTTTTCGTTTTAATTTTAATTTTGGAAATAGTAGAAATAGTTAGATTTTATTATTACAAAAAAAAAAAAAAAAAAAAAACTAAACTAAACTAAAATTTGTAAAAATTTTTTTTTACAAAAAATCGTATCTATATACATCAAAAACATATAATAAGATATTTGTTTAACTATTATTATTTTACTATACTCAATATTGACCAAATTAGTACTATTGTACACTACAGGACCGCGATAATATATTTTACCGATCAAAAACTCGTGCAAAATTTGCAATTTTATTCTTTTTGAGAAAAGCACTCGCTGGCTTGAAATGATAAAATATTATTATCGTGGTCTTGTGTACCGCACGGAAATAAAAAAAAACTTGCACAACTTTTTAACTGCATTACAACACTAAAATAGCAAGTTATTCATTTCATTTCGGTACAAACAAGTGTATATTACTGTTTTGTTTTTTTACTTCATTTTTCCGTTCTAAATCCTCTTCAGTCCCCGACTTTTTTTTTTAAAATTATTTCAGTATCGTAAATTTTAACCACGTTTTTGTGCGGCTCTCAGAATATATGTTTGTGGTGCCTAATGCATTTCCAGCATAGGGGAAACATCATTTCACCTAATTTTTCACATAAAAAAAGAGTTTATTTTAACTGAACGAATTTTTCTCATATACTTCGAATTTATTAGGAGAAGTAATAAGGTTTTGATTGAGGTTTGAAACTTCTTTTGCTATTAAAAAAATAAAAATAACGTTTTTCCTATGCTGGCCTATGTATTCCTGACCAACAAAATGACGGCTCTTAAATATGAGTGCAACCGGTTTATAGATTGCTCAAAATATAGCTTTAAAAAGTGCGTAAATTCAAGGGCGTTTTCTGGTCGACTTTTTGTATTTTTATCTCAATTTGTTCGATTTTTTTTTTCTTTTTCTTTTTTTTTTCTTTTTTTTTTCTTTTTTTTTATTCAATTATCTGATGTCCACTGTATTGCATACTGGGAATGAAGAGGATAATAGAAATAAATAAACATCACATTTCCACGGATACGACGTAATTTGTTACATTGATAGCATAAACGTTGCTAATTTAGAATATGCCATTTTAATAGTTATGCTATACAGTATAACCTATTTGTTAAATTGTATGTATGTAGAAAAGAATTATATTTATATTCCTAATATATTAAATAACCCTAATTATGTCATTGTTATAAACAATATTGCATAAATCTAGCGATACTGGATAGAGAATTTATTTTTCATCGCGTATTAAATAAATATATAAAAAAGAAAGAAATTTATTTTATTGTTGATTTTTTTTTTTTTTTTTTTTTTAATAAAATTTTTAATACATATTTAAGCTAGAGCTTTTAAGTGATTAATTAATATCAGTCTATATTATTCACTTTTGACATTATAGTAACTGATAAAAAGTGTTAAAATCTGCAGGTCACCTACTATACTGCTGTACTCCCATTAAATAAAGATAACAAAAATCATACCGTAGTGAACCTTAATACACAGAGGGTCTTACTTTTATTATTTGTGAGAAGGTGACACGATGAGCATAATAGTAAAAATAGGTAACGTATAATATTTTATACTTTAATTATTTTGATTTGCAAAAGGTGTTGCAGACAAATCAAAGTGAAGATAATTTTAAAATATTATGAATACACAAAACACACACAAAAGAGCATTTTTATTTTAACATTTTATTATTATTTATTATTATTATTATTATATATATATATATATATATATATATATATATATATATATATATATATATATATATATATATATATATATATATATATATATATATATATATATATATATATATTTAATGCACGTAGATCACATTTCCAGTATTATTTTCAGTAGTTAATAAAGTGAAACAAAAAATTAAAGAAAGAAATTTTAGATGGCGAGCATATTTTTGTTATATTACAAATTAAATTTATACAATTTCTAATAGAAAAAATTTTTTCACTTTTAATTCTTGTATTTAATCTATAAAAAAAGCATACTAAATTTGGTGCCGCAGTTATTGTTTATCGCAAGAATAGTAAAATTATAGCGTTTTTCAGTTGTTAAAAATCATCTTTTATAGCAATAATAAAGTATATTTTCAGACGCTCTATATATTTCGTGTTCTATGTATAATGGTGTGATTAAAGTAAAGTACTCAATGAAATATTTTAAAAAACAGAAATAGTCGTTCTTATCGCAGTGCTATTATTTTATTTTCAACATCTCTCCAGGTTTGTTGATATTTATGACATGTGTCATGTCCAGTGTGTCACAACGGCGTCCTCTCGTCAACATCCCCGGAATGGGGGCAGTCAGGGGGTTGACACAAACATCCACCGTCAACAATAACGAGTTCTACTCTTTTAGAGGAATACCTTTTGCTAAACCTCCATCTGGAAAACTTAGGTTTAAGGTATGAAATGTCAAAATTTATGTCAAAGTATAAAATGCGCTTATCAGTATGATTTTTTATTTTATTTTCATAGGCCCCTGAGCCCGCAGAGCCATGGAAAGAAACATTAAATGCAAATATTTGGGGCGAAGTTTGTCATCAATCAGGTCCTGCTGGGTCAAAAACTGAGAAATTAAATTATTGGCAAAAACTACACTCTTATTTTGGGGACAACTCTACACATACATCTAAAGATCCCAAAGCAAAGGACCCAGAAGATTGTCTTTTTATCAACGTCTATACAAGAAGTGTAAGTTGTTCAGAATTGATTTATTGATTTATTTATTATTACTAATTTTGCTTGCCAAATTGTGTTATCGCGCTACAATCCATAGCCCAGTCAAGACATTGTCTTATCGAAAAATAAGGACTTTTCCAATCAATCGAAACAACACAAACGGGCCGCCCACGACCTAAATACAGCAGCCCATTCGCCATGATAGCCTAGAGAAACCTTGGAAACTCTACACAGGCAGCCGGATATTTATTTATTTATCTATTTGTTTGTTTATTTTAGATAGACCCTAATGCTAACCTCCCAGTAATGGTATATTACCATGGTGGTTCTTTTACAACGGGTGGTTCTTACATTTACTACCCTGATTTCTTCATGGATCATGATGTGGTGCTAGTTGTACCTCACTATCGTTTGGGACCATTGGGTAATTTTTATGATAAATCAATATAAAAGTATAACAATTCCTCATTATTATTATTAGAATTATAAAGTATAAGATCAATTATTAATGCAATGACTAATTTTCAATTAATTTAATTTTACTGTATATTAAGGTTTCTTGTCGATGCAAAACGAAGAGATCCCAGGAAATGCCGCAATGTTAGATCAAGTCTTTGCTCTTGAGTGGGTACAGAAATATATTCACGTGTTTGGAGGTGATAAAACACAAGTCACGGCGTTTGGGGAGTCGGCAGGAGCGGCCAGTGTCTCACTACTTGCTATCAGCCCTCTAACCAAAGGTAGCAATTAGAATTATTTACCAATATTTACGACGATAATTACAACGCGCACGCAAATTTAAATTTTTTTTTCGTTACTAAATTAATTAAAAAAAATTAATTTGCATTTTTGCTTATGATTTCATACATTTTTAGAGTCGACTTTTTTTTCCCGTTATTTAACGTATAGCATTGAAAAAAATTGAAAATGAAGAAATAATGTTAAAATTAAAAATCTTACACAATAAATCTGGAAATACTTTAAAACATAATTTAAACCCGTAGTCATCTGCGTGTTTTGGCTTTTTGTTTATTATTATTCTTTTGTCATAACTTTGAAAATAATAATATTTGATAATATTTCAGGACTTTTTAACCGTATTATCGCGCAAAGTGGTGCTGCTATTGCAGACTGGTCCTTTGACCCTGATCCCGTGTATAGCGCAAGAGGTGTTGCGGAGAAAATGGGTACATGTGACATGACCAGTGATGAGACCATTACTGAGTGTTTGATGAATACTGCAGATCCAGGTTACTTGAATGACGCTCAGGGAGACTGGAGTGTAAGTGGAATTATTCTATTTAACTGTCAAATAGGGCATTTTCATTGTTTTATATTTTCTCAGTATTTTCTATGCTAAAACTATATACGATACTAAAAATACTATGTATACTGTTTTGCAATATATAGTGAGTGTATAATTATGGAAATAATATAACGTCACAAAGCGTTGAAATTTCCACGAACATAATGTAAGTGACGTCAAAAGCGTTACTTAGGACCGAAAGGGAGAAAAAAAAGAAGAAAGTTTGCAAATAAGACCAAATTCAACATTTATTTCATTGCAGTCTTTTAATCACCTAATAATATTTACATTGCAATTGTTAAAATAATTTAGATTTTTTAATTTAGATTGTTAAGGCTAACAGACGTTTTATAATATTTAAATAATATTTTTTTTTTCATCGAAATAAGATAGTTTTGTTAAAGAAAAAAAGAGAGAATTGTAAGGAATTGTAGCAATATTGAAATATTTTATGTTTTTTTTTTTTTTTTTTTTTAAATCAACCCTTAAAAAAATTGTTAATTGCAGAGAGATGAAAGAAAACGTGGTAAGAATGGATTTGGAGGCACAACTCCTGTAGTACAGACTACAGGTCGAATTTTCCTTGACAAAATGCCTGCAGAAATCTGGGATGATCCTGATTTTGTTGGCGTTCCTGCAATGTCTGGTGCTAATAAACACGAAGGAACTTATGTTTTAGGAAGTAAGTATAAGAAAATGTGGTCCTAAACATTTTAACATTCTAACAATATTTAATAATTGATTTTGTAACTGAATTTTGCACCAATAGTTACATAAAAAAATAGATTAATTAATTTGTTTATTGTGCACGAGCGGTCAATGACGTCACAGCTCACCTGGTCCACGCGCGCGTAAAGCAAGCTAGCTGTGACGTCAATGCGACCGCTTGCACCATTTTGTGAATGAAAAATAAATTAGAAATCATTGGCTCCGGCCAAATAAACGTTGATTTTCAGGTTTGTTAGGATATTACACAACTTTTTTGTTCAAGGTGTTTTACACCTTTAATTAAAAGAGTATAAACAATAAAGTAAAAGCAAGTTGTTGTTGTTTTTTTAATGAAAAATAGCTTGAATAAAATGCAATTGTTATTAAACATATCAATGGCATTTCATTCTAATTTTTATTAATTATGATTTGTTTTTTTATTTGTTTGTTTTTAGTGGTATATGATGATTACATGAAACCAAATAATTTATTGGAGGATGAAAATTTTATGAAATATGACGTCGTGGAACCATTCATGTCAATTTTCGGTATGTAAAAAAAGTAAAGGTATAATACAAATTATAATTAAAAGTGCTAATGTTAAATATTATAATATATACTATTTGTATAAAAGAAAAAAAAAAAGATTTATAATCAATAAATTAGACGATCGTATTTTATAAAAAAAAAAACTTAAGTAACAAAAATTTATTTATTTGCATAATGTTAAATAATAATCAGTAATTAATATAATGAGTAAACAATTTAAAATTAAATATATTGTAAAATGATATGAAAATTGTTTTAGTTGGATATATAAACTAAAAGCTCTTTAAATTACACCAAAAAATTCTTTAAAGGCATAGAAAACATGAAACATTATGTTCGTTAACACAAAATGGGATCTTCAAAACTGATGATAGTTTTTACCAGAATGTAAATGTGGCCCCACAAGAGAGTGTAAAAAAAACTGTCAAGTATGCAATTTGCGTGACTATTTCGGTTTATGACGTCAGAAACAGGCAAATACTAGTATAAAAACGTTGTGCGGGTTCCATAAATCAAAATTTTCTGATCACTGCTACGGCGCTACAGTTGGGTTTTCAGACGAATTAATGTTATTTATATATGTAAGTCCCATCAAGTGTTTTGTTATGCAAATGCAAATGTTTTCATGTTGTCTATGCCTTTAAGATGATTTTAAAAAATGTTATTGCTTTTTTTTTTAGGTATTGCTGATGCTTCTTATATTGCATCAGAAGCAATTGAAAAAGAATATATTGGAATTGAAAGAATGGGAAATTTAACTGCAATGGCACCAGGATTAATTGATGTAAGATGATACATTTTGTGAATCACATTTTTAGCCAAAATCAATATTTTGGTATCAGATCTCTCAGTTTTGTGGAACAAATTATGGTCCCTGGATATGTACAGACCGGGAAATGAACGGAATTAAAATTTATACCATTTAAAATTTATATATATATATTGCACATACCGAGCAATAAAACCGCAAAATCTTTACATACGAGATAAAATACGCAGCATTTTTTTTTTAATATATTATTATTCATTACAAATAAAATAAATTTACGATCCAATAAAAAAAACTTGTTCAGTTATTATAAATAACTCTTTGAATGATTATTTTAACAATTTTATCACCAATAAAAGATGTCTATTATTTTTATTAATTATTATTATTATTTCAGTTTAGTGGTGCGATGTTTCTGAAAGCTCCTGGGTACCAATCTATAAGAAAACATGCTAAGTTTGGTCCCAGTTATTGGTATGTTTACAATTTCCATGGTATTGCTACTGTTCCTTTATGTATAGGAATTGTTGGAACTGACTATCCATGGCCACAAGGTAAGATTAGTATTTTGTTTTGTTTTTTTCGTGTTAATAATAATGATGCCACACCAAAAAAAAAAAAAAAAACTCTTTATATTGATAAATTATGAAATTCGAACAGGGACCATATTATATTATATACATAACATATGATACATCTATTATATCCCGTAACCCTCATAAACTGCGGGGATATAGTAATTATAAAGTACCCGTTCTACGATTTCTCTACTACGATTTTCTTCTTTATTTGTGGACTTCCAGGACGTTATGTTATAAATCATAGAAATGAGGAAGACTGAAAAAAAAAACAGGAGAGATTTTATTGCATATTCTCAAAGAGGGCAGCTTTCTGAATCGATTGACTCGTGATTGCCTATTTTTTAATTTTTTTTTATATAGTTTTAAAATCAAGATCGGACGTCATGATTTTTAAAAATTGATTAGAACTACTAAATAACCCCCCCCCCCCAAATCACATATTAATCTATTCATTTTTTTTTTTAAATATACATAAGAAAAGAAAATCGTAGTCTTCGTATTCATGCAAAAAAAAAGAAAAATATTATTTTACTTTTTTTTTTTTTTACCCCAGTTTGTGAGGTTAGAGGTGGGTTAAGAAACATGAAATGTGTATAGTTGTCTAATCTATTGATTTACTTATCAGTTATGTAATTTCATCTACAAAACATAGTTATTTACAGTTAGTAATACATTTCCGTACATTTTTGAAGATACCTTTTTTACCCTAATATATCACTTTGCAAAATTTCAGAGATTTCTTTCTTTACAACTTTTTATTCAAATCCTGCAGTAGCTTGATATTCCATCTTAATAATTTGGTCACAATTTTCAGGTGTTTGTCACGCTGCCGAAATTCCTATGTTGTTTGGTATTCCTGGAGTTTATGAAGTGATGGGTGATAGAGAGAGGGAACTAGCAAGACAAATGACGCACATGTGGTTCAACTTTGCAAAATATGGGTAAACATTAATTTTATAAATATAATTTGAATTTCTTAATCTTTGAATATATGAACTAACCATTTCGTGACCGTAAAATAGCAATGTTAAAAAAAAAAAAAAAAAAAAAAAAAAAAAAAAAAAAAACGGTGTGTTTATACAGAGATAAAAGGATTCACATAATTGATGCTACATTTATATCGTATAGCATAAAAGTTGGTTAATTGGAATTATACATAGCAATAATTATGCTGCATATAAACGTACTTATAGATGCTTTGTATAGCACATTAAATATTCAATATAGGTTTTGAATTATGTTCTTATGAATAAATGTTGCTGAAATCGTTGAGGAAGACAATAACAACAGGACAAGAAATTTTATTTCATAATATTCTAAAAGCGGACACTATCCTAAATCGATTTATATGAGAATTTCTAATTTTGAATTCATCAAGTATATTTAATTAATTTTTGAAAAAAAAAAAAAAAAAAAAAAAAAAAGACGCCACAGTCGGTAATTTATGCTTGTGTGTATATGAAAAAAGTTAGCGACCGTGACGTCATTTCGCGAATTGTAAAAATTAATTTAAAATGCTTTTAATGAAGTAAAAAACTTAAAAATTCGCATATCTATCATTTCAGGATTATGTCCCTTATTAGAATATGCAATAAAATTCCCCCACCCTAAATAATTTAAGTCTTTCTCATTATTTCAAATATTTTCTGTTTGCTATATAATATTTTAAATTTTTAGAAACCCAACTCCTGAAGAAAGTCCAGTCGCAGGCGACGTTCCATTGTGGCCCGCGTACGACGATGAAAACATGTTTTATGTTCGTCTTGATCACAACATCACGGTCCATTCTGACTTCACTTTAGATTATACTGTGGCGAGAGAGGAAAACTTTGGACTCAATTGAATACTCATATGATTTTTATAATAAAAATTAAGTATTTATTTAGCAGCTGTGTTTTATTTAAATACCCCTCCCCCCATTAAAATTTCTTGTAAATGAATGAATGAATGTTTGGAATAATTGTAAAAATTTGCAACTTAATTACATAAAATGTGCAACTAAATTATATAAAATGTGTTACTTTCTTTAATTATCCTGTATTTATTACTTCTTCTTCTGTTTTACATAGAAACAAATAAATAAACTTTAAAATAAACATAATGTGTGTAGCAAACATTGAAAAATACATTGTACTGTATTCATTATCAATTTCGGAAGTTAATTAGTTATGTGGTAATTTAATTATAAAATCTGTAAATGAAGAAATATCGGGGAGAAAAAAACTCCATATTTATGTAAAAAAAAATTTAAAAGAAAGCAAAAGAAAGCAACAACAACAACAACAACAAAAAGCAAACTAAGAGCTACGAATTTTTGAATTTTTACTCTGACAAGACCTCAAGACAAGTGTGTGATACCGCTCCATGCTAATCTCTCTCTCTCTCTCCCTCTTATCTGCTGATCACGCGGGTTCTGAGATTTTCTTTTGAATGTATCGGTTCAGAGATAGGGCTTGTTGCCCTGACTGCACCTTTTGCCTATCTTATTCTGCAATAAAGATATTATATATTTATTTATTTATTTATTTATTTATTTATTTATTTATTTATTTATTTATTTATTTATTTATTTATTTATTTATTTATTTATTTATTTATTTATTTATTTATTTATTTATTTATTTATTTATTTATTTATTTATAATTATTAGTATTACCATACCATAACTTTTAAATAACATCAAAGTTTTTATTTAGATCACTTTTGTAATTTGGAAATGCAATCAAACCTTCTATATAGCTGCAATAGACACTTATTAAACGGAATCTTAAAACGTGTATAAATTATGTTTTTAAATTTAATGTTTGTAGTTTTGCAATGTATAAAAGAAATTATTTAAAATTTAATAGTGACTTTAATATTTTAATGATTTTTCATACTAAAATACAAATTTAAGATATTTAGATATTTCTCTCATATTGGGGGTAGAGGGTTAAAGCCAACAAAAATATCCATGAAATGAAAACATGAACTAAAAATGCCATGCTTGCGTGGGGCACCATTTAATTTTTGGAAATATTTAGATGAGCTTAACTATAATCTTTACTTTTTATTTTGACACACTATACTTACTGATAAAACTGATAATTATAAACATCAGAAAGGGTACAAATATTATTATTTATTATAATGATAAACAAAAAACTAATTTAAGTATTTATCTTTACTGAATACTGAATAGTTACCATGGCTTTAGTTAAGATAGGTAAGCAAAATATTGTGTTAAATAATAATAATAATAATATCTATATACATTATTAAAGTAACAGAACTTATTCATATTGGATATATATGTTCTCTTTGATCTGTAATTATTCAAATTATTTGGATATCCAAAATAAAAAAAAGTGCACGCACTTCTTAAAAAACGCATGTTTTATCATTATTCAAAACTTTCAATTGCATGATATAATTATTTTCTTAAAACTTATACTCATTCCATGACAATGATATTAAAGTACAATAAAAGAGATATTTTATTTATTATTTTAAATTTTGCTATAATTGTTTTACTTTACTTTTCTCCCTCCAGGTTTGTTGATATTTATAACATGTGTCACATCCAGTGTGTCACAACGTCGTCCCCTCGTCAACATCCCCGGAATGGGGGCAGTCAGGGGGTTGACACAAAATTCCACCGTCAACAATAATGAGTTCTACTCTTTTAGAGGAATACCTTTTGCTAAACCTCCATCTGGAAAACTTAGGTTTAAGGTATGAATATGATTATTTAAAGAAAGAACAAAAAATCGACTTTCTCTTTTAAAGGTATATACATTATATAATATATACATTATTAGGTATAGGTATACACATTATACATAGAAATAAATATTATGTGAATTACCAATTAAAACTTTTAGCTGTTGAAGGAAAAAATATTGACATGCAATAATGTACGGTAATATCATAGTATAAATATATATATATTTATACTATGGTAATATATACTGCAAAAATATTGTTTGATATTAATAATAATATAAAAATGAATAATAAATAGCTTAACAATAATCATGATCCCGTAAGAAAAAAAAAATAAAGTCCGAACTCAAAGGAGGTATGAAAATATCATCTCCTCTATAAGTTAAAATATAGAATAAGTGAAGAAATTTATAATAATTTTACCATTTTTAGATAGGATATTTTGGATTACAGTCGATACCTTTTAATTTTATCAGTGTAATCAGCATTAATTTTAGGCTCATCATAATTTTAAATATATGGTAAAAATAAAATAAAATCTATACAAATTTATTTATTCTATGTTATTGTTATTCGTATTATTTAACATTTAAAAATAAAATAATTAAAAAAAACAACAAAACATAGTAGATGGCAAACTTCAACTTGCTTGCTTGCTTGTTTTTAATCTAAATAAAAATCTTCAAATTAATGAAAGTAACCATTTTTTTTGTTGTAATTATTGATATCATTACAATATGATCCCAATATGATCGATGATATGATTGATATGATATTGGCATTGTATTTTTCAGGCACCAGAGGCCGCAGAACCTTGGAAAAAAACTTTAAATGCAAATATTTGGGGTGAAGTCTGTCCACAATCAGGTCCAGTAGGATCAAATAAAAGAGATAAATTGAATTACTGGCAAAAACTACACTCGCACTTTGGGGATAATTCAACACACACGACACCTGAAAGCAAAGCAAAAGATCTAGAGGACTGTTTGTTTATTAATGTTTATACTAGAAGTGTAAGTAATTTTAATTAAATTTATATTACCGATGTTAGAGAACTTTAATAAGTTCTCTACCGATGTCGTTGCGCAGAGATATATACCCATAGTGTTTCTTTACAACCACATATTTTTAAGCAATATAGCATATAAGGAAAAAAATATCAATTAAAACAAAACATAAATTGAATCCAAAGCTTTAAATTTACTTAATTTTTATATATATATCAATCATATCACAATAACATTTTTCCAATAATGCCATATTCTATAATTATGGAAAAAAGTAAATAATTAAAGTAATAAATAGTAAATAGTAAAGTAGTAATAGTAGTAAATAGTAAAGTAATTCTCCATAAAAATACATGGTATTTCCGCAAGGAAAAATAATAAGATTTTATATCAAAGTATATTATGTCTATAATTTTAAATTTAAGCTAAATTTTTTGTATGCTTCACATTATTTCATTTGTTGAATTTTATGACTTACTTAAAGATGCCTTTTTTCCCCCTAACTTTCCAGACCAACCCTTCTGCTAATCTCCCTGTGATGGTTTATTTCCATGGAGGATCTTTTACTCTGGGTGGTTCTTACATTTACTACCCTGACCATTTCATGGATCATGAGATGGTGCTTGTGGTACCACATTATCGTTTAGGACCTTTGGGTATATATACGACAACTAAAATTAACTTCTTTATAATTAATTTCTATATTATAATTTTTTTTTTTTTTTTTACCAAAAATAGTGTATTACTCCTTTTTTTTTTAATTATTATTTTAAATGAATAAAAAAATTGATAAGAATTGTATATCATGTTTATTTGTCTATAGGATTCATGTCAATGCAAAACGAAGAGATCCCAGGAAATGCCGCAATGTTAGATCAAGTCTTTGCTCTTAAGTGGGTACAGAAATATATTCACGTGTTTGGAGGTGATAAAACTCAAGTCACGGCGTTTGGAGAGTCGGCAGGAGCTGCTTGTGTGTCACTTCTTGCTCTCAGTCCGCTTACTAAAGGTTAATTAAAGCCCTTGTCACCTTACTTTTTTATCATTTAGAATACTAGACTGATAACTACCATATCTTAATATATCCATGAATTAGACATCAGCACGTTGATTTTCTATTTATTTTCGTTTATTTTCCTTTTTGCGGTTATATCACGTATTAGACGTCACAATGTACTACCGCCAATCACAGTCACCGCTCTGGTCACGTGATAAATTTAAGCCCCTCCCTCAAATAATTTACCCCTATCACGGCCCCATCGGTACATTGTGACGTCAGATACGTGATATAACCGCAAAAAGGAAAATAAACGAAAATAAATACAAAATCAGCGTGATGGTGTCTTATTCATGGATAATAAGGTATGGTAATTATCAGTCTAGTATTCTAAATGATAAAAGAGTAAGTTGACAAGGGCTTTAATAGTCGCAGTAATTCACTTTAAAAAGCATTTTATTAAAGACATAATAAATTTAACTTTTCTTATCATTTATAATATTACAATAATAATTGACATACCTTATTTTATCCATAAATTAAACATGAACACATTCATTTTTTTTTTCGCGCCGATCCCCTGCCTTTATCTGCCTTATTAGCCAATCAGAGTCAAGTTAAAATTCAAAATATCATGACGTCAGAGCAGTAATAACTAATCCTTCACAAATGAAAATAAATACAAAATCAACGTGTTCAAGTCTATTTTATGGATAAAAAGGTATGCTAATTATTATTCTATACTAATATTATAAAATATTAAAAAAGTAAGTTTATAATGCCTAATATGCCTTTAATATATATTCATACTCTCAACTATTAATTAATATTGATAATTAATTTATAATTTCTAGGTCTATTTAACCGTATAATTGCTCAAAGTGGTGCTGCTATTGCTGACTGGTCATTTGACCGTGACCCGGTGTACAATGCTCGAGGAGTAGCAGAGAAAATGGGTACATGTGACATGACCAATGACGAGACCATCACGGAGTGTTTCATGAATATAGAAGATCCAGGATATTTGAATGACGCTCAAGAAGATTGGAGTGTACGTATCTTGGAACTATTCTATATGACAATAGGACTTATTGATGCTCTATTTGACTGTAAAATAGAACTTCATAAATTTTGTGTTTTGTATATTATATTCTGTTATGTGCAATTAAAAAAAAACAGGTTTTTTGTTAACAATTAATTTTGAAAAATAAATTTGAAATTTCAATTGCATTAATATTAAATCATTAAAGAATTTGCTATTAACCCACGGAGAAAAATGAATATGTAATAATTATGCTTGTTCAATTTAAGTATATTGCACAGCTAAATTATTTATGAAATTTTAATTTCATACTACAACATAAAACACGCAATTTAATTGTCTCCGTACATGATTGTTGTATATTATATTCTCTTGTCTGTTTGTCATTAAAGAATGCTGAGCGAAAACGAGGTAAAAATTGATTTGGAGCTACAACGCCAGTAGTTCAAACGACAGGAGAAATTTTCTTAGATAAATTCCCAGAGGAAATTTGGGCAGATCCCGATTTTAAAGGAGTCCCTGCTTTATATGGAGCAAACAAACACGAAGGAACTTTTGTTTTAGGCAGTGAGTAAATTTTTACTATCTTAATTAATTTAACAATTAAATCACCTATTAATCCTATTATTATAAATAATATGATTGGTAAAATAACTTATGGATTGCAATAATAATAAATTTGTAATTTTTTAAAGTGAAGCCCAAGACACATTTAAAAAAAAATATACGTAAAAAAAAAATAAAGGAGAAGAAGTTATGATTTTAACGCTTTAAATGAATAAAAAAACTACTTTGGCAATCAACAGTTAGAAACTTATCTATAGAATGCTGATATGATCTTGTGTTATTATTATTATTGTTAAATTTTTTACATTACATTTTTTTAACAGCATTCAGCTAATATATTTGAAAGTTCCAATTATTAAATAAACAACTTTAATTTATAATAATTTTTTAATTCCAGTGGTTTATGACGATTACATCAAGGCAAATAATTTAGAAAATGATGAAGAATTTTTAAAGTACAATATTATGAGTCCTTTTATGGAAATATTTGGTAAGAAACTTTTAAAACTATGATAATATATGATCAATTAATTAATTTTTAAGAGGAAACCCTCATTATTGGTTTACAAGACTAACGTTTTATCTTACACTATTAAAACTAATGTTAAAAATGGTTTGGGTTATAATAAATAATAATACAATTAATATACTTAAATTGTTGCTTGACAATTGCATCAATTACAAGTTAGATCAAGCAGCTCATTTTTTCCGTGCACTAATATAACTTATTACACCTCTTTTAACAAAAAAAGTGATACGTAAATGCATACTACAGCATGGATGAACGAAGCAGTTTTTGTGGGAGCAGCTGTATAATACAATCTACACGGAAAAAAATAACTAAAGAGTTATACTATTTAGACGTTTTTTATAATAAATTTGTTAGAAAAATATGCAAAGTGTTTTAAAATTTAAAGAGCTAACTAGTTACCGCTGAAGAAATAACGTTTATATAACGACTTATACTGTTTAAAAAAATTTCAACCAAGTTATTTGTTATTTGTACTGGAGTTACATCTATAGTAAATATTATGTAACCGGATAGCTTCTCAAATTTATGTTTTCCGTGTGTTATTAATTACAGGAATCAAAGACTCTTCTTATGCCGTATCAGATGCAGTTGAGAAAGAATATATTGGAATTGAGAGGATGGGTAATATAACAGCAATGGCACCAGGTCTTATTGACGTAAGTATTATTATCATAACTGCATATAAACAGGTTGAACTCATATTTAAGAGCTGCCATTTTGTTGCTCAGAAATACATAGGCCAGCATAGGAAAAACCTCATTTTTATTTGATAGCAAAAAAAGCTTCAAACCTCAATCAAAGCCTTATTTCTAGCTCCTAATAGACTCGAAAAATATGAGAAAATTTCGTTTAGTTGAAATAAACTCTTTTTATGTGAAAAACTAGGAGAAATGATGTTTCCCCTATGCTGGACAATGCATTAGGCTCCACAAAGATGGCGATAAAGCGCAAGGATGTGCAAGGGGTCTATAAGTTCACGAACTAACCTCAGTAATATCTATTATACTTATTACATTATTAATATCACTTCAGCAATGTAAAATAATATTATGTATAGCATAGCATAAATATTTATGCTATATACCAAAATAACATTTATACTCTTAAATGACATCAATGCAACATAAATTAGGTAATTTATTTTATTCCTAATTTCTCATATGACTTAAGTTCTAAAATGAAATTGTTTTGCACACGAAACCTACAGAATTATAAAAATAATAATTTCATATTTTATATTTCTTAATGAAATATATTTGTGTTCCTTTTGATAAAATAAAATAAAAATAAGTATGTAGGCTTTGTATAATAATAAATATATTTCCAATTAATCAATGCATTAATTTGGTTATCCAAGTATTTTACCTCAATACCATATTTTGAACATGTTCTAGTAGAGATGGTATATTAAATATAAAAAATTGTAATCCTAATTGATTAATCAAATTTATTAATAATTTTATAAATTATACTTTAATGTATTTTCAGTTTGGAGGTGCAACCTTTTTTGAAAGCTCCAGGATATCAATCAATCAGAAAACATGCTAAATTTGGTCCCAGTTATTGGAATATTTATAATTTCAATGGATTGGAAACAGTTCCTGTATGTTTGGGTGTCATTGGAAATGAATATCCTTGGCCTCCAGGTAAAATATGATATAGAATTGAAATAACAATTAAACCAATGTAATAATTTTATTAAAAATAAAATTACTTATAGTATTGTATTTGAAAAAAAAAATTGGATTTTTCAATTAAATATCATCTTTCTATGTACTGAAGCATCATGCTGTTAAATTTCTCCCTTTCTCTTTAGCTGAAGGACACACTTTTGCAATGGCTACTTCAATAATGTAATTTGGTTTATTTCTTATTCTAGGCGTGTGTCACGGAGCAGATATTCCTATGTTATTTGGAATTCCTGGCGTGTATGGAGCAATGGGAGAGCGAGAGAGAGAACTGTCTCGACAAATGACCAAAATGTGGTTTAATTTTGCCAAATATGGGTAAAATATTCATTCATTCATACATTCATTCATTCATTCATTCATTCATTCATTCATTCATTCATTCATTCATTCATTCATTCATTCATTCATTCATTCATTCATTCATTCATTCATTCATTCATTCATTCATTCATTCATTCATTCATTCATTCATTCATTCATTCATTCATTCATTCATTCATTCATTCATTCATTCATTCATTCATTCATTCATTCATTCATTCATTCATTCATTCATTCATTCATTCATTCATTCATTCATTCATTCATTCATTCATTCATTCATTATTCATTATTCATTCATTCATTCATTCATTCATTCATTCATTCATTCATTCATTCATTCATTCATTCATTCATTCATTCATTCATTCATTCATTCATTCATTCATTCATTCATTCATTCATTCATTCATTCATTCATTCATTCATTCATTCATTCATTCATTCATTATTCATTCATTATTCATTCATTCATTCATTCATTCATTCATTCATTCATTCATTCATTCATTCATTCATTCATTCATTCATTCATTCATTCATTCATTCATTCATTCATTCATTCATTCATTCATTCATTCATTCATTCATTCATTCATTCATTCATTCATTCATTCATTCATTCATTCATTCATTCATTCATTCATTCATTCATTCATTCATTCATTCATTCATTCATTCATTCATTCATTCATTCATTCATTCATTCATTCATTCATTTTTTTTTTTTTAGAAACCCAACTCCTGAAGAAAATCCAGTCGAAGGCGACGTTCCATTGTGGCCCGCGTACGACGATGAAAACATGTTTTATGTTCGTCTTGATCGCAACATCACGGTCCATTCTGACTTCACTTTAGACTATACTGTGGCGAGAGAGGAAAACTTTGGACTCAATTGATAATTTATGCATATTATCTTTATAAATATACTACTTCTAAATCAAAAATATTTGAAACATACAAAATAATTTTGTATTTTTAAATCGTACATTTAAATAATAATATGTTTAGGTATTTATATGAGTATTTTTATAATTTATATATAAATAAAATGAAATAAATTCACAACACGTAACCATATACGTCTTTTTATTTCCATTAACTTTTATATTTATATTTCACCTTCACAAATATTTCAACATATGACAATAATGTTATCTTGTATTAATACTTGAGGTCAATGATAGATAAAAAAAAATAAAGATCATGCGTAATTAAGGTTATTAATTACAAAACGTTACTCCTAACAATATTCCAAATGAGATTAAATATTTATTATTATCTTAAACTATGCTTGATGTAAATATTTTTAAATACTGTATTGCTTCTAACCGCTGATTGAGAGATAGAAAGGCACACACATATTTTGTACATTTTTTTAAAGTTTTTAGCTACTGTGTTTGGGAGTGTGTGTGTGTGTATTTATAATATATATATATATATATATATATATATATATATATATATAATCATTGTCATCAATAATTCAAAAACATATCAATGTTAAAAAAAATGAATAAGATAACTCCTTTTCTTCTTCTAAATTATTGATCCAAAGTGGTGTCACAGCAGTTTTATTTCTTTTTGTTACTTAAACGTGTTCACTTGTCAGTTATACGAATGATACTTACATTATAAACATAGACGGAAGCGAAAAGTCAAACAGTTTTTTCACCTAAATATGCCAGTAATCAGTAATAGCACTGTTGTAGACAAGTACCATAAATAGTTAAAGACTTATAACATATAACACCTTGAACAAAAAAAACTTGCCATATCCTAACATAACTAAATATCAAAGTTGATTTAGCCAGAGTCATCGACTTCTAATTTATTTTCCATTCACGAAATGACAGATGCGGTTTATGACGTCACAGCTGACAGCTCACTTTTAACTACTAAGTTGATGTTATCAGAACAAATGTGAATCGCTATCCAAAAATAACAACAACAATTATAATATAAATTCAATATTTTTTGTAATGCATTAAAAAGTTTTTCATAAATAATACAATTTATATTTTTCTTTACAACTAAAATAAATAAATTATTAGTTATAAAAAGACACGAAGATCAAAAAAATTAAATGATCTATATGACTCTACAACAGCTTTGTATCTTTGTATTCTACAGTATTATAAAAAATATTTTAAAAATACAATACAATCAACATTTTCCAATTACAAAATATTGATAAAAGTTACTGACAGTTCAAGGTTTTGTTTAATATTAAAGGAGTTGCTATAGTTGTCTTAAGATAAAAATAATTTGCATTGCATTTTTTTGTTCTACATCTTGAAACTTAAATACATAAGCACTGATAACAATTCTTTTGTTAAATTTATTGTTAGGGGAAATATTAAATTTACCACACCTTAAGATGGAGTGGCTAAAGTTAGGTGAGTGAATTTCTCTTTATAACATGTCATTTTTTAAATTAGTTCTAATAGATGAAATTCTAGTTATTATTATTATTTTGTAATTTATGTGAATATTTTAATTTATTCAAACATTTTTTTTGAACCTCATTATTCATATTTTATTTATTTTTACATAATAATATAAGATATAATTTTTAGAGTTTATATACGTATGAGAATCAATAAAAATTAATGAATAAATTAAACAAAATTAGGTTAGTATTTTAATTGATACGGTTTACGAATAAGTAAGTTTCCTGAAATAATTAATTAAACTAGATTTATAAATATGTTTTTAATATTTATCATAATTATGTTAGAGGTATAAATGTTAATGTTCACAATAATCTTTTTTTTTTTAATTGACATTGTTGATTATTTGATGAAAATAACAAGCATTCTTATGGAGCACGCACTTAACAATTCCAGCTAGAAAAAGATTATTGAGAATAAGGCAACTGAAATATATTACTATTGAAATAATAGTATAAGACTATAATGCATAATTATAACAATGTGTATAAAATAATTATCGTTAGTAAATTTCTAATTTATATTATAACATATTTTTAACTGTGACGGTTTTGATCTAACTGATGCTGTAATTAAATATTTTTCAATATGTATATATATATATATATATATATATATATATATATATATATATATATATATATATATATATATATATATATATATATTTAAAGGAATTGACCAGAGAAAAACATAAGCATTTATATCACAAAACACTTGTTGGGATTTACATAAATAACTTTAATTTGACTTAAAACCGCACAGTAGCCCCATAGCAGTGATCAAAAAAATTGATTTATGTAATCTGCACAACATTTTCATTCTAATTTTTGCATGTTTCTGACGTCATAAACATGAATTTTTACTCAAATTGCATACTTTACAGTTTTTTCACGCTTTCACGTGGGACTACATTAACATTCTGGCAAAAATTATCATTAGTTTTGAAGATCCCATTTCTTACTTATTGATTAAAAAGCATTGTGTTGTTTTACATGGTCTGCGTGGCTTTAAGCTTTTGATTTTAAAACATTTTAAGACATGAATCACGTGCTTGTAGTAATTGATTAATAATAATAATTGTTTATTATCCATAACTAGACATAACTCAGTTGAATTAAAATTAAATAGTTATTTATGCAATATTTAAATAATAAGACTCTAATATTTATGTAGTTATTCATATACCTATAAATATAAACATTATCATTATAAAGAAGAGAAGAACGAAAGGCTAAATAAAATTTAATTTAAACACAAAATATAATTTTATTTGTAGCTGAGATTCTTAAAATTGGTATTTTTTTAATTTGTAAAATTTGGCTCTATTTTACAAATGACAGTAATAAAATCAACCGTATTGGAGTGAAATTGTAAAGCCGTTTGGCAATAATGCTAAAATTTACATCCAATCATCTTTAAAAAAAATAATGCACTCAATATTAAAAATTGTTATTATTTACAAATTAAAGTTTAAATACTACGTATGTTTATATTAGTATTGTTAAAAAAAATTGAAGCTCGTATAAAAAATTATCCACTATCTAAATTAATGAATACGAATAAGAAATCCAGATGTGTGTGCAAATTTGGATCGTATCCAGTATGATTTCTGGATCCTCCTCCTCCTCCCAGAAAGCAATTTTTCTTCGTTTTTTTTTTCTTTTTTTTTTTTTTATCTGTGGGTCTTTTTGTTTTAAATTTTATTGATCCATTTTCAATCCGTATAAAATTGTGTCCGTGAAATCCAAATTGACATATCATCCATCAATCAATCATACTAGCATTAATAGTAGCTGTCATACATAATCCATATTAAAAATTACTCTGATTTTGACAGCACTTTAGCTTAAAGGAATAGACCAGAGAAAAACATAAGCATTTCTATCACAAAACACTGGATGGGATTTACAAAAATAGCATTAGTTTGTCTCTAACCCCAACAGTAGCCCCGTAGCAGTGATCAGAAAAATCAATTTATGCAACCCGCACAACATTTTCATACTAATTTTTGCATGTTTCTGACGTCATAAACATGAATTTTTACACAAATTGCATACTTTACAGCTTTTTCACGCTCTCTCGTAGGGCTATGTCATGTTGTTTTATGTGGCCTATGGCTTTAAGTATTACTGCTTTTGCTGAAATATCAACCCCTTCTCATATGTATATTTTTGTGTTGTAGGGTTATTACTTGTTTTGGGTCTCATAGCTTGTGCTTGGTCACAAGATGAACCTCTTGTTAACATCCCAGGCATGGGAGAAGTTATGGGAACAAAAAATATTATAACACAATGGAACAAGAAACCAGTTTACGCTTTCCGTGGTATACCGTTTGGAAAATCACCAAACAGGGAAAGTGGAAGGCGTTACAAGGTTTGTTATAATATATATATATATATATATATATATATATATATATATATATATATATATATATATATATATATATATATATATGTGTGTGTGTGTGTGTGTGTGTGTGTGTGTGTGTGTGTGTGTGTGTATTTAAATATGATTTATTACATTGCGGCTTTAACAGTCAAAAATTCTCTTGACAGATAAATCACATTGAAATATGAGACTATCATACATATAATGACTTTTATGAACTTTAACCTCTCTGTAACCCTTTAAAATAAGGGAGAATAATTTTAGAGCAAACAACGACCTACTGTACAAATTCTTAAAATAAAAAATAAATAAATAAACATGACAATGGGGTGTTTGCATAAAATTAAAATTGCTTGCTAGAGCCATGCTTTAGTAAATAAATACATTGCACAGACATTTTTCAGGACAAATATAAACAGTTCATTTTTTACAAGGAACAAAGTGACGTGTTTCTATAATTTAAGTATTTTCTAGGGTGTAAACAGTTCATTTTTACCTAGATGCAAATCAACAGTAGATCATGAGTATTAATTAGTTAGTGTTATATTATCATCTTTAAATTTAAAAAAATAAAATAAAAATAGCATTCTAGTCAATGCTATTTACTACTCAAGCATAACTTCAAGTTATAAGTTTAAATCACTGATTTTAACAACCCATTAAATAACTTTGTTACGGAATACTTAGTTGAAAACTGAATTTTTACCTATAAACTTTTTTATTATATAAATGTCATACTAAAGTGATTTATTTTTTCTGTTATTTTAAAAATAGCCATCCGTTCGCGTTGATCCATGGACTGAAACATTTGATGCACGTGCTTTAGGTAGAATTTGTGTACAAACTGGAAGTTTTAAGAAAGAAGGACAACCAATGGGATTTTGGGATAATTTGTACAGTTTGGGAGATGATTTACCTGACAAATTTGTCCCAGATCCAAATGCTGAAGATGATATTGAAGATTGTCTTAATCTTAATATTTTTACCACCAATGTAAGTATTATAATAGAATTCTATAGATTTTTTTTTAAAACTAAAGGCAACAATTCATTTATTACATTATAAACTCTCTCTCTCTCTCTCTCTTTTATTTATTTATTTATTTTTTACAAAAATGACTGAAAAAGTTTACATACTTAATAAAGACCTAAAATGTATCATTTCATTTAATTTGGTATAAAGTCTAATAATTTTTTTTTAAAAGATTATTATTTACGTAAAAAAATATATATAAAAAAAAAGTATCCTGAAAGTTATGCAGCTAGTCGGACACAAAACTCAATACAACTCAATACACGGAAGCAACCCCCTTATCTTTTCACTCTTGATTTGTTGATTTTCACACATTATTAGATTCAGTTTTATTATTATTATTGTTTTAAGTTTAATCTTTTTGCGCGATCCGTGAAAATTTGCTGCGAGAAATTTGTAAATTTGTATTAGAGCTAGTGAGATGAAAATAAATGTAATTTCTGAATCTCTCTCTCTCTCTCTCTCTCTTATTCATAAGTAAGTTTTTAAAGTGAAAAAGGAAGATGATGAATTGGAAGAATAATCTTTAGGTTGTAAAGGATAAAGCTTACAAAAAAAAATCATATTCTATTGAGTGAATTTATATTCCAAAAAATTCTTTCATTGTAAAAGGTCCATTGCAATGGATTGTTAAAAATTTATACTACTATAAAGTTTTTATTAATATTATTATTTTTTAAGAGTTAGGCTTTTTAGTTCAATGTAATGGAACAATTTTGTCTAAAAGTTTTTATTTTATAAAAAACTATTTTAACCGAATTTTAAAAAAAAAGTACTAATTGTTTATGAAAATGAATTAATATTAACTTTCAAATTATTTTTAAATTTATTTTAAATTTTTTGTTGCTTTAACTTTATCATATAACAGTTGAAAACAAAGTCATACCACATAAAATATAAGTTTAATTATCATTAAAAATATATAATACAGTATATTATAATATATATATATATATATATATATATATATATATATATATGAAATCAAAATAAATGTAATAACTAATAAGAAAGATCTGATAAAACTGTGTTTTTCAAAACACAAAACAAGATAAATATTGTTATCAAGAATGAAGAGATATTCTAAATAATACCAGATTATATTGAATGAGTACTTGTAAAGATCACGAAGATTAACTGCATAGAATCAATCACTTTATGACATTATTGATTATAAATATTATAATATTTGAAAAGTAATGCTATGACAGTCATGTCAAATTAGATTTTTTTTACTATCTACTATTTTATCATTGACATGACTTTTCAACTTTTTTGTTTTTCATATAATAACCTTCAAAATTGAATTTTAGTCGTAATGTGTTTTATAGGATTAAAGAAATATTTATAAAATAAGAATAGCTCATTGTTTTTATTTTTTAGTAGAAATTTTCCAAAATATTTGAAAGTCTTATTGCAGACACAAGGTCGTTTAACAAATATTTAATTATATGAATTAATATAATTTATTAACAATTTACTCTCGTTGTTTTAAAAATAACCTTCAACTCAAATTTATCCTTTATTATATATTGTCATTTTAATAACTTTTGTGGAAAGCATGAGAGAGAGAGAGAGAGAGAGATAATGTTAAAAAAAGTAGAATAAACTAGATCAATTTTACTCATTTCAAAACTTGCTATCTTTTTATCATTATTATTTTACTACTTGCAATGAACAGTTGCAATGAACTAACTATTTAAAATAAATTTAAATATTTTTAATGCATTTCTTATCAAAAAATCGTTTTCACTACAATTGGTTGCAACAATTAAATAGTTTAATATTAATAAAAAAGTATTGAATTAAAAAAAATCTATAAAAACTTATGATAAATAAAAAAGAATCCAAATTATACTAATTTTTTCTTTTTTTTTTCTTTAGTTAAACCCTGAGAATCCTCTTCCAGTAATGGTATTCTTCCACGGTGGTGCCTATTTAGATGGTTCTTCATATATTTATCAACCAAATTTCTTACTAGATCACGGTGACGTAATTCTAGTTGTACCTCATTATCGTCTTGGACCAATAGGTAAGAAAATAATTTTTACCAAATATATTTTAGCCTAAAATTTTAATACGTGTCATAACTACATAAAACTCTTAAAATTATGTGAGTATGAAAGCTATAGGAGCAAAAATTTGTAAATATATGTATATAAAGCAAAATTGCCGTATTATAATTAATATTTAGAAAAGATTCAATTCATTAGTTTATTTTATTATAATGATAAACACAGAACACAATAGTGTACTTCAAAAATCTTTATTCATTTCTTTCATCCTACACACACAATACATAAAAAGTTAGAAACTAGAGGGCAATAAGAAGTACCGCCCTGTACGTACGTAATAGTGATAATATCAGATATCAGATATTGTTTTATTAGAGCAAATGGTTATATATAATACTGTACAGCTTTGGATAAAAGTTTACGAACGGGCCGTTTAGGGTTCGTTCGGAAATTTTTGTCCGGAGCTGTACTCATATATAAATGAACAAAATTAAATATACGTTATTACCCATTTTGAGCAATATTTGTTCGTTATAACATGATTTGTGCTGTACTGCGTAATTACTACATTACATTACATATCATATATAAATATTATATTTTATATTATAATTACTTATGCTGTTTCAATTTAGCAGAACTTATTTTTATGCTATGATAACATAAATGTAGCATAACCTACATAACTTTTTATTCTTTCCGTGTTTAAAGGGATTGTGGCCTCTAAAATATAAAATTCATGTTGGGAACATCATGCCTACACATATTATGTCCTCCAACCCTTCTGTACCAGCACAATCTGGGCTTCAAACCACTGTGAAAGTGAAAGTCTAGGCAACTTTAGGAATTCATAACGTCACGAAATCTGAGTCTGCAATAGAAATTGTAGCGCGGGTTGTCTATTTTACAAGTTTTTCCCCAGTTTCTGAGGGTACAAAAGGATTAAGAGAAATGACATTATATGTGTATATATAAAAGCTCATCTTATAATTTATCATTAAGAAGTTTTTTTTTTTTTTGAGGCTAGTAATTCTTTAAGGTATAATTGTAGATTCATTGAATTGGCTTTACTTTTTATCATGAAAAAATATAAAATTACGTTACTAAGTTTTCAATATACTATATTTACAGGATTTGCGAATATGCACGATGAGAGAATACCTGGAAATGCTGGTCTCTTTGATAAAATCCTTGCTCTGGAGTGGGTTAGAGATTACATTTCTGCATTTGGTGGCAATCCAGATGACGTCACAGCTTTTGGTGAATCTGCAGGAGCTGCTAGTGTGTCTCTTCTTGCTACAAGTCCTCTGGCTAAAGGTTGGAAATAAACATAAATATATTAAAATATAAATATCTAATTAACATCATTAATTACTAATTACATTACCTCATAATAATGTAATGCATAATCATTTTAGAACAAAAGATAACAAGTTATTTTTTTCAACAATTAATATAGCCTTAAATTTTAACTTGTATATCATTATATCATTAATGTATCAAAACAAACTAAATCTCTTTTAAAAAATACGAGTATAATAGTTATAGAAACAAAATATGAAAATAGCAATACTAATTAATATAATGCAAAGTTGCCGTATTATAATAGTAATTATTAAGAAAATTTTCAATTCAATAAGTATTTGATTTATGATATAAGCACAGAGTACAATATTTTTATTAATTTCAAACTGGAGTGTGGAACAAAAATCGACACTCTGGACGCGATAATATTAGATAACATTTTAATAAAGTGCAAAAGGAATATTCATGATTAGAAATATTTGAACCTTTGTGTAAAAACCAAATGTATTTTAATTTTTTTACTTAAAAGTTTTAATAAATGTCACAATAATGATCATTTTGATCATTAAATTTGTTTGTTTGTTTAAAACACAAGAAATAACGGAAAGGGCACATAACTTTTTTTGAAAGGTGTATAACACCTTGAACAAAAAACACGTCTAATATCCAATCATACCTAAATATCAACGTTGATTTGGCCGGGAGTCATTAATTTCTAATTTATTTTCCATTAAAAAATGAAAGCTGCGGGCTTATGACGTCACAGCTCACCATAGTTCACGTGCCACGTGCGCTGAAACTGGCGAGCTATGATGTCATAAACCCGCAGCTGCCATTTTGTTAATGGATAATAAATTAGAAATCAATGACTCCGGCCAAATCAACATTGATATTTTGGTATGTTAGTATATAAGATATGTTTTTTGTTCAAGGTGTTCTACACCTTTAAGGATACTAACCTATAGCTGATAAGTTATTTATGTTTTTAGGTTTGTTCAAACGCATCATTGCTGAAAGTGGTTCTGCTATCACCGAGTGGGCTATTGACAGAACTCCTGTAGAGAATGCTCGAGGGATTGCTAAATATCTGTTGGACAAATGCTCAAATTGTACTGATATATCAACCGATGAATTTATTATACAGTGTTTCTTAGACTGTGATGCACTAGAAATTATTGAAGCTTATAAATATGGTTGGAAAGTAAGTTTTCTTATTACATCAGTATTACTATACATTGACTTTGGAAAAAAAAAATTGTACAATGTTAATTTTTTTCCAATTTAACAAAAAACTAACCATCAACATCAACGCTGATTTGGCCGGAGTCATTGATTTCTAATTTATTTTGCATTCAATAAATGGCAGATGTGGTTTTGTGACGTCACAGCTCACCTGTTTTTTGCGCGCGTGGACCAGTGTACTATGACGTCACAAACCCGCAGATGCTTCTCTATTTGTTTATTTTGATTATATTAAAAATATTTATAATAATTATTAAATAATGTTATAAAAAAATTCCAGGAAGAACAGATGGCTGCAGGTTTTACTGGATTTGGAGGAAGTAGTCCTACCGTACAAACAGTTGGAGAACAAATATTTATTGATAAAATGCCAATTGATTATTGGCGAGATCCAGAATTTACATCTGTACCTGCAATGTATGGCGTAAACAAACACGAAGGCTCCTACGTCATGGCTAGTAAGTTTGTTTTATTAATTATTCTTGATTGTTACCTGATCAAGCTGTGTTTACATGATATTCTGATTTTTGAATAACGTTTTGCATAACAAAAATTCAACAATAAATTTTCATTGCTGAGCATTGTTTTGCAAAAAGTTATGCAAAACTCGGAATATGTGAATACAGCTTTAGGCTTGAAAATATAAAAATATACATATTTTTTTATTTTTTATTTTAGCGTCGTTAAATGCATATTTATATTATTCTTAAGCAAATTAAAGCAATTGTATGTAACATTTTTTTTTAACATCAAGTATTTTGATTTTAAAATTAAAAATAAATAAATAAATAGTTATTGTGGAATGCTCTGTGATATACTGTATTACTATACTTTTAATCGATTTATATGACAATAAAATAACATTATTTATATTATAATATACGTGATAAGTGTGAATAAATTAGATTTTTACTATCGTTCAATGCTTACCGGTGATGAAAATTGGCTTAAAAAACGTTAAATTATATAACATACCTAGATACTTCATTTAAATTTGTCCGGAATCGGTGCAATAGTTATCTCAAAAATTGGAAGAAGAAGAAGAAAAAAAAAAAAAGCTTCACCCAATAAGTGTAATGTTAAATTAGGGGTCCCGTGACTTTTTCTAGCGAGCCTCTGATTGGTGCTACGTCACCGCCGGTATGAAGCATTAAATAAATTTTAATTTCATATCGCAGTGTCTGCCATACAGTGTTTGTATACAGAGAGAGAGAGAGAGAGAGAGAGAGAGAGAGAGAGAGAGAGAGAGAGAGAGAGAGAGAGAGAGAGAGAGAGAGAGAGAGAGAGAGAGAAGCTTTAATTTGATTTTATATGTTAAAACTAAAAAAATATCAAGTACTGTTTTTACTGTTTTAAAGTAATACATTTTTTTCCAGTTGTATACGACAAATATTTAATACCCAATGGTTATGAAGATGATGTAACTTTCTTAAAATTCGATTCAATTCGAGTGTTCCTTGATCTTTTCTGTAAGTAATTATGCATAATATTTATTAACGGTTTAAATATTTCATTTTATATTAATTATACGTTACTTATATTATTTCAGTAATTAAAGATCCAGTATATTTACTACAAGATGCTTTGGAGATGGAATATGTGGGAGTTGATAGAATGGGAAATCTTACTGCTATGGTTCCAGGCATGATTGATGTAATGATATTTTGTCTTTTATCTTCTTCTTCTTCTTCTTCTTCTTCTTCTTCTTCTTCTTCTTCTTCTTCTTCTTCTTCTTCTTCTTCTTCTTCTTCTTCTTCTTCTTCTTCTTCTTCTTCTTCTTCTTCTTCTTCTTCTTCTTCTTCTTCTTCTTCTTCTTCTTCTTCTTCTTCTTCTTCTTTTTTTTTTTTTTTTGTCTTTTTTGTTAGGCATCCCTTATTAAAAAAAAAATCGGCACCGGTGCTGTAGTTAAATAATAATGATAATAAATTTAAAAATATGATCCCGTAACGCTAAAATAAAAAAAAAAGCTATAAAGTGTCCCTATACTGGTGATCGACCAGCGCTCTCTATCAATCAATAAGCACCATATTAATCGATTGAAAAATAATATAAGGGGATGAAGTAATACTTATAATATTTAATTTGAATGTTACTTTTATTTTGTTACATAATGTCTCTATATTTTCAACATGCCCTATTCTACTTTAACATACATGGAAAAAAATTTTAATGCTACTTTATAGATTTTAGTTAAAAAATATGGAATTTTTTCTTCGGAGTTTCCTTCTTTCCCTAAAACATTATTTCCTTCGTACTTTGTAAAAAAAAAAATAATAATAATAATAATAAAAAAAAGTGTTTTTTTAGTATAAGAATTTGCATTCTAATCTGGAAAACACAAAACTTTTATTAATATTTTTTCTCTTAAAGTTTGCAGGAGCAACATTCCTTAAAGGTCCTTCTTTCGAGCAGATGAAAATGCACGCTAATCTTTCTGGCAACAGCTACTTTTATGCTTTCAATTATTTCAACAAAACATCATTGTGGAGTTTCATTGGAGGCAATCCAGGCTTACCTTTCCCCGGTGGTGAGAATGACAGCTTAATGATTAACTTCGGTCCCCATCAAAAAATTATCGCCTAATATTTTTAAAAAATTATTTTTGGATACATATTGTTTATATATATATATATATATATATATATATATATATATATATATATATATATATATATATATATATATATATAATATTTTAAAGTTCTAATATAATTTCTTCATACTATAGGATATTATACTATGTTCCGTTTATTTCTCACAACTATTTATTTAAACCATTTTTATTTTGCCGCGAAATAAACAAAAATGTTTGTTTTTAAATCTAAAAAATAATTCTTCATTTTCTCCAAACAGAATAGACGTTTGTATGAAAAAAAAAAGAAAAAAGAAAAAAAAGCGATTCTATAGAACGAAAAAATATAAATACTATCAGAAAGTTCAAACAAATTCTTTAAACCAAAAGGCAAAAATTATAATAATAATAAATGTAAAATTAATGCATGTCATATTATGCAAATTTTAATTCTAATTATGCATGCTTAAAATGGATTTTCAGTATTGTGTTTGCTCGTAGATTACATCTTATTTACTAATCGTAATATATATATATATATATATATATATATATATATATATATATATATATATATATATATATATATATATATCAATATATAAATATTTGAAAATATTTATCTTGCACTATAACACCATCTGAAACGAATCATATAAATGCAAATAAAGCCAAACAGTTAAAAGGAAAGACAGCGGCCGCTGTCTTTCCTTTTAACTGTTTGGCTTTATATGATTCGTTTCAGATGGTGTTATAGTGCAAGATAAATATTTTCAAATATTTATATATTGATATAAATATCGCCATCTCGTGGAGTCTGAACTACACTTATGTGTAGTAAGGAAAACTATATCATTGAAGTTTGAAACACACACACATATATATATATATATATATATATATGATAAACATTTCATTTTTGTCTTACCTTCTGTAAAACAACTGGGCTTTCACTCGCTGCTTAATTTGATGATAAAAATAACACACAACACCAAAACTTGTCACTATATAAATTAATAAAATACTCAATTCACAGTTTTTAAAAATCTATATACATAGCTATGTTATATTCACACACAATTGTAACGTTTTCGAGGGCGTATATAAAACTATATACTTGTCTGCCTCTCTTCATCAGCTTACTGACTCTTGCTCACGAGGCGAGCCGACCTCCGCAATGGGGGGTGTGGCTCGTTCTCGTCAGGTGGTTTATTATTATTTACATTTTCACCTGTACGGTCACGTGGTACACTTTTCTTAAAAGAATCTATGAGTGGAATCCAAATAGGTGGTAATTCAAAACTGGGCTGACTGATTGTTTCATTTTTTCTTCTTGCCATTTCTATTGATTCTAATATTTTTCTTTTTTTATAGTGACTCTCTCTTCCTATTACTTTTGTTTTTTCCCATAGAATTTGATGATTACTTTCCAGCGCATGATCTACTAGTTTTGAATATCCTGTATCTCTTTTTTCTATTTTTTGCCTGTGTTCATTCACCCTGATCTCTAATGGTCGACCTGTTTCTCCGATATATTCTTTCTCACAAACACAGGGAATAGAATATACTACATCTTTATTCATATTTTTCTTCATGTCTGGTTTTGTACGTGCTAAACTTGATTTTAATGTTTCTTTTGAAGAACAAACAATACGAAGATTGACTCCTTTACCTATACGTTGTATTTTTTCACTCAAACCTTGTATATAGGGGATAACAGGTATAGCAGCTACATTGTTACATAGGGCAAAAACGCACTGCAATGATAACAACGTAAGAAATGAAGAAATTAATAAAATAGAAGAGATTTTAAGAGAAAATGACTATCCATTACATGTTGTTGCTAAAATAAAAAATAAAAACCGCACAGAAAAAAACAAAACAGAAGAAAAGAAACCAGACGCAACTATCTGCATCCCCTATATACAAGGTTTGAGTGAAAAAATACAACGTATAGGTAAAGGAGTCAATCTTCGTATTGTTTGTTCTTCAAAAGAAACATTAAAATCAAGTTTAGCACGTACAAAACCAGACATGAAGAAAAATATGAATAAAGATGTAGTATATTCTATTCCCTGTGTTTGTGAGAAAGAATATATCGGAGAAACAGGTCGACCATTAGAGATCAGGGTGAATGAACACAGGCAAAAAATAGAAAAAAGAGATACAGGATATTCAAAACTAGTAGATCATGCGCTGGAAAGTAATCATCAAATTCTATGGGAAAAAACAAAAGTAATAGGAAGAGAGAGTCACTATAAAAAAAGAAAAATATTAGAATCAATAGAAATGGCAAGAAGAAAAAATGAAACAATCAGTCAGCCCAGTTTTGAATTACCACCTATTTGGATTCCACTCATAGATTCTTTTAAGAAAAGTGTACCACGTGACCGTACAGGTGAAAATGTAAATAATAATAAACCACCTGACGAGAACGAGCCACACCCCCCATTGCGGAGGTCGGCTCGCCTCGTGAGCAAGAGTCAGTAAGCTGATGAAGAGAGGCAGACAAGTATATAGTTTTATATACGCCCTCGAAAACGTTACAATTGTGTGTGAATATAACATAGCTATGTATATAGATTTTTAAAAACTGTGAATTGAGTATTTTATTAATTTATATAGTGACAAGTTTTGGTGTTGTGTGTTATTTTTATCATCAAATTAAGCAGCGAGTGAAAGCCCAGTTGTTTTACAGAAGGTAAGACAAAAATGAAATGTTTATCATCATGTCACCTCGCTCGATATTCAAATTTTCAAACATATATATATATATATATATATATATATATATATATATATATATATATATATATATATATATATATATATATATATATATATATATATATATCGATCTGTTTTTTGAGTATTTTTTCTTTGTCCAAAACTAGGGTTAATCCTTGAATTTTTTTTTCCCCGTATTCACTTTCAAAGTTTCAAGTTCCGTTAGTTCCCCTAATATTAATTGCTATTTGTACACTAATACTATATTTATGTTTATATTATAAGTGATATAATGATCTAAAATAATAATACATTACAAAAATAAAAAATAATAATAAATTCTTTATTTAATTCTTTAACAACAGGTGTAACTCATGCCAATGAACTTCTGTTCCTTTTCAACATTCCTGGTTTGACTATTTACATGACTTCACATGAGATTAAGTACGCAAGAAAATTCTCTAATATCTGGTACAACTACGGAGTTTATGGGTAAGTTATGAATTTTAAGTAATATCATAGTAGAGTATT
Organism: Ecdyonurus torrentis; assembly: GCA_949318235.1. Classification (NCBI taxonomy): domain Eukaryota; kingdom Metazoa; phylum Arthropoda; class Insecta; order Ephemeroptera; family Heptageniidae; genus Ecdyonurus; species Ecdyonurus torrentis. The sequence goes on along the minus strand of OX439136.1, from coordinate 20,356,132 downwards.
TAAAAAGGTTTATTTTGTATAGCCATTATGATACGTTCAGTTCTTTTTATTCATAACCACTAATTTTGTGAATCTGTTAATTTGTTTAATTTATTTATTTTAACAATTATATAATTACATATCCTATCCTATCCTATCCTATCCTATCCTATCCTATCCTATCCTATCCTATCCTATCCTATCCTATCCTATCCTATCCTATCCTATCCTATCCTATCCTATCCTATCCTATCCTATCCTATCCTATCCTATCCTATCCTATCCTATCCTATCCTATCCTATCCTATCCTATCCTATCCTATCCTATCCTATCCTATCCTATCCTATCCTATCCTATCCTATCCTATCCTGCTCTATAATCTGTTTCAGACTGTTATAAGTTATGTTATAACTTATTTAATTAAATTGATTTATTCCTCTTATTCAGAGAGACACAACCTGAGGGCCACCTTGTGGAAGGTGTTCCTGCAGACTGGAAACCTTACGATCCACTCACTGATACTTATGCTCGCTTCGACGAAGAAATTCAAGTACTAACCAATTTCCCTGAGGAGTATACGATAGCCAAAGATGAGGACTTTTCATTGAAACCAAGAGAATAAACCATTAATCTGTTTGTTTTATTATTGTATTATAGAAAATAATATTTTTATATTAACTTTGTAATTTTTATTAAATATGTATAAAAAATAAAGTATGTATTTTCTTGTATTTTACAATCGCACATTTATTTCTTTCTATGTAAGCATTAGATTATTAATTTATACACAACAATAAAAGAAAAGCACTCAATTCATTAGAGGTACTGTACTTACTTCAGTTTTAGTTTGTTTGTTTTGTTGTTTTTGTTTTTTTTTTTTTAGTTTTTTTTTCTTCCAATTATAAAAATTCAAATATTAATAACATTATTATATTTAAGATAAACTATTGAAATATATTTTTTTTTTACCTCACTGCAGCTTTGCAATCATCAAAAATCCACCTCGTGAACTGGTTAAATATTTTGCCAGTCCACGATATGGTCAAATGACAATGACCTCGTCGCAAAGTGGATTTTGTTAAAAACCACTCCACGTTCACCTATTTCAGCCATTAAGCGAATTCGGCAATGGTTAATCCCAACATAAAATTTGATATAGTGATAATGATCAAATTTAAAACCATGTTAATAATTAAAAATTTCTTGGTGTTTTTCTTGTTCTTTTATTACTTTATATTATAGCTAACGTAAGATGACGTGATTTATGAAGTATATTATAATAATTAGATCTTATTAGTACAGTACAACAAAAATGAGAATCGATGTTAAGAAAACAATAAAAAATAATTATATATAATTACAATTTTTGTAGGGCAATTATTTAAACAAAAAATATTTTTATTAAAATCTATAGTTTATAGTATTCTTAGTTCCAGTAATAATAATAATAATAAAAAGCTTAACGTAAAGAGTAACCGATTTGGAGCGGAATTAAATGCTCAAAAGAGGACCTATATTTAGAAAATTAGTTTTTTTCCTTTATTTATAACAAAGTTTCTAATTTGATTTAAAAAGTTGGCACTAAAGATTGAATTTTGCTTTGCTCGAATTTTGCTCGACTTTGCGGCTATTTTTTTATTTGCGTTTCGAACTAAATGTATTTTTTATTACATCAATAGGAGCATAGAGAAATAAGGAATCTATAGGTAACACTAAAACGGCGTTTAAATAATATCAAAACTCGTTCAAACTACTTTAACAGAGTGTACTAAACTTTTAAGTCACATTTCATATTTACTTCATGTTAATTTTATATTTCACGATCGTTCAGTTTGTCAGATATCAGCCGATCTTATTAAATTTAAAATAGATATGAAGAAAAAAGAAATATATGACGCTATATAAGTATATCTGTATCTCTGTACCCTATAGTATATTATATAAGAAAATTATAAAAATTTAATCATATTCATCAACATTTTTTAATAAAAAAAATATTGATTAAAGTTACTAGGGATCGGCGATATATAGAAAAGTATCGATACTTTTTATATCGGGTATTTTCATAAGTACTAAATACTAATTAAATAATATCGAAAAAAAATATCAATACTTCGATATATCGGAAAAATATCGATGACTTCCAAAAACGCGATAAAAACAACGAAAAAAATTTTTAGAGGGCATGGGACATGAGCACTATTACAAAATTGTATCAAATTTATCGAAGCAAATGTATCGAGTAGTCCGATATATCGATATATATATATCGCCGATCCCTACTCTCTCTCTCTCTCTCTCTCTCTCTAGTTACTGGCTGGTAAAGGTTTTATTTCCTTTGTAAGCGAAGACCAGTTGTCTGTAAGATAAAAATGATTTACAATGATTGTTTTTTTTCATCTTAAATCTTAAATACAGGAACACTGATACGATAACAATTATCGTAAAATTTATTACAGAAAATATTAAATTCACTACACCTTAAGATGGAGTGGCTAAAGTTAGGTGAGTGAATTTCTCTCTATAGCATTTCATTTTTTTAATAAGATCTGATAGTTAAAATTTGTATTATTATTATAATTTATATGAATATTTAAATAATAATTGTCTAATTATTAATTTTTTATTTTTACATATAGTAATAAAGAGATAATTTATAAAGTTAACGTATATATGTATGAGAATAAATAGAAATTAATGAATAATTAAACTTTATTTAATTGATACGATTTACAAATAAGTAACTTACCTAACTAATTAATTAATTAAATTTGATTTATTAATAAATTTTTAATAGTATCATGTGTTAGTTATATATGTTAATAAAAAATCATACTACTACTGAACTATACACGTAAAAAAATAACAATTGTGTCTGTGAAATCTAAATTGCTGGATCTGGGTGAAATGTTATTCGTAATCAGCTGATTACAAAATTATTATAATTTTGACAGCACTAACTAAAAACTCAACCCCATTTTTTTTCAGGGTTATTACTTGTTTTGGGTCTCATAGCTTGTGCTTGGTCACAAGATGACGATCCTCTTGTTAACATCCCAGGCATGGGAGAAGTTAGAGGAACAAAAAATATTAGAACACAATGGAACAAGAAAACAGTTTACGCTTTCCGTGGTGTACCGTTTGGAAAATCACCAAACAGGGAAAGTGGAAGGCGTTACAAGGTTTGTTTAATTTATTAAACTGTTTTGATTATTGAGATTGCAGCTTAAAGAGTCACAATTTTTCTCTTCAGCATTGCATAAATCCCGAGATGAGACTATATTTTACATGATTTTTACGATCTTTATTCCCTTGAAACAGGGGGAGAATAATTTTAGAGCAAACAACCGGCGTTACAATTTTTGTTGTATTGTTATAATAAAGTAATATATATATATATATATATATATATATATATATATATATATATATATATATATAATTAAATTATTATTATTATTAGTATATATCCGTTCTGTAACTGTAGTAATTAAAAAAAAAGTCAAGGATAAATCATAAATCCCATATGTGGAGGGATGTGGTAGGAAATTATGAATGCATCTGATTCAATTAAACACTGAAGAAGAAAATTTGAGGTAAAATGCTACTTCATTGTTGAAAAAAAAAATAATACTAATAATAAGTTGACAATGGGGAGTTTGCATAAAATTGCGCACTATATAGCGCCATGCTTGAGCAGGTAAATACATTGCCCAGTATAGAACAAACATCATTGTCACTTTTTATAAGGAAAATAACGTGTTTCTATAACTTAAGTCTTAAGTATTTTTTTCAGTTATTAACAGTTCATTTTAACTTATGCAACAACCCTATCGATAAAAACACATGAATAATATATTTATATTGAAATTATTATTATTTATTTAATTTGCAAAATAATAATAATAAATCATTGTAGTAATTGTCAATAACAACTTTCCTATTCTAGTCAATGTTTGTATGTGAGTGCTCAAATATACCTTCAAATTATAAGCTTCAATTAATGAGTTACACAACCCAATAAATAATTTTGTTACAGATTTTTTAATTCGAATCTGCATTTTTATTATATACGTATATTATTTTGTAAACTGTTTTTTGTATTATATATAGAATATTTTAAAATAATACATCATTAATTTTTTTATGTTATTTTAAAATTAGCCATCCGTTCGCGTTGATCCATGGACTGGAATATATGATGCACGTATTTTAGGTAGAATTTGTGTACAAACTGGAAATTTTAAGAAAGGACAACCAATAGGATTTTGGGAAACTTTGCACAGTTTGGGAGACGATTTACCTGACAAATTTGTCCCAGATCCAAATGCTGAAGATGATATTGAAGATTGTCTTAATCTTAACATTTTTACCACAAATGTAAGTATTATAATAGACTTCTTTAAACTAAAGGCAATAACTTATTTATTACATTATTAACTTTTTTTTATGAAATATTGATGACTTAAAAAAAAAAAAGTTAACATAGTGTTTTTTCTTACTTAACAAAGACTTAAATTATATAATTGAATTTGGTATATAATTCAATAACTTTAAATAAATATTAATTTTTACGAAAAAAAAAATATATATATATGTATCATGTATCCTGTAAGTTATGCAGCCAGTCGGACACAATTTTGATTGTACAGTATATCAACAGACCTTTTCACAACAGCCCCACTCCCCCATCTTTTCTCTCTTAATTTGCTGATTTTCACACAATTTTGGATTAAAATTTTAAATATTTTATTAATTATTTATTTTACTTCAAAACTTTTGTTACGATCCGAGAAAAATTCGTACTTTTGGTTATAGTAAGATGAATAAAAAAAAATGCAAATGCACTCTCTCTGTCTCTCTCTCTTAAAAAATATGTTTTTAAGGATTAACCTCAGACCTGGAAAAAACAAAATAAGAAACCTATTATTAAAAAAAAAAAAAAAAAAAAATCGAAGCTCATATTATTCTATTCAGCAAATTAAAACTCATTGTTAACTTTTTTTTTTTTTTTTTTAATAATTAGGTTTCTTAGTTCAGAGGCACTGGAAGACATGGCTAATTATTAGAGATATTTCTAATAATAATATATTACAGTTAGTTTTACTATTTTAAAGCATAATTTTACTTCAATGTTTTTATTTTACAAAACAGTACTCTACCTTCATTTTTTAAGTATTGATTAATAATTAATTCATTCATATAATAAGTAATAATTAATATTTATAAATATTAAAATTATTTTTTATTTTTTCTTGTCTTTAATTTATTATATTGCATCTGAAAACAAAGTCAAATATGAATTATAATTTTAATTTGCATTAAGGGTTATGTGTTATATAATAAACATTATATTATATTAAATCGTAATTAATGTAATAAATAGATGTGATAAAGTTGTTCCAAAATGCAAAACAAGATTAATATTATTATCAAGAATGGAGAGATATTCCAAATTCAAGATTACAATATATTGAATGTGTACTTGTAAAGTTCACGAAGATTAAATGCATAAAATCAATCAGTTTATGACATTATTGATAATATGAAAAGTAATACTTTGACATCCATGTCAACCAAGATATTTGTTATTATCATCAGTTATTTTATCACTGGCATGACGTTTGATTTTTTTTCTCAGATAATGATATTTCAAATACCAAATATGTTTTATATATAGAATATATTGAAATATTTATATAATAAAGATAATTTCACAGATTTTTTTTTTTTTTTTTTTTTTTTAGTATATTTGATTTCAAAGTAACTCAACTCATGTTCAAATTAAAGTAAATGCAAAAATATTGAACTATGTTTATTTATTGACAACTTAGAATTGGAATTTTGTTGTTCAAAAAAAATTATTAACTACGTCAAAAATGTATTTTTTACTCACTATGGGGTCATTTTTTTAAAAATGTTTTTTTTTTAAATGCAGAAAGAGAGAGAGAGAGAGAGAGAGAGAGAGAGAGATAGGATTAGAAATTGATTAAACAAAAGGAATAAGTTAGGTCAATTTTACTTATTTAAAAATTACTATCTTTATTATATATTAAATATTTCCAATTGTTTTTGTTTTTGTAAAGTCTTTGTGTGAGTGATAATCAAATAAAATTTAACAATATTGAGTAATTTCAAAATATTTTTTAGACTGGGAAGTTATCCGGAAAGCATAAGTTACTTAACTTATGCTGCATTTATGTTATTATAATATAGAATAAATTATATTAAATTGAATCAACACAAATATGCTTATAATATATATGCTTTGTACCATGGTTTTTATGAAATATGGCATAGATTATAAATGCTAAATTGAACAAATTTTACTGAAAAAAGCTATAATTATAAGTGTTTTTATTTTGTCCGTGTAAATATTTTAATATGAATGAAAACAACTTTGAACTAAACTCATGATACATAAAAAAATAGTATATTTCGATTTTGTTGCGACCAATACGTGTATTTCATTTTTGTTCTTTTTTTTTTTCATTTTGCTACGCGTTACAAATAACGAGATAGATATTTTGCTTAGCGTAACAAAAAACGAAATACACAATTACATATATTGTTCGCAACAACATCGATTTTATAAATGTGTATTTTTCTTTCTTTAATAATATTATTATTATTTAGTTAAATCCTGAGAAACCTCTTCCTGTAATGGTGTTCTTCCACGGTGGTGCCTATGTAAGTGGTTCTTCATATATTTATCAACCAAATTTCTTATTAGATCACGGTGACGTCATACTAGTTGTACCGCATTATCGTCTTGGACCAATAGGTAAGAAATTAAATAAAAAATAATATAACAATTTAATATGTATATACTGTATATACTATATTTAATACTACGTATATCAAAACATGTTACTAAAACTCTTTTAAAATGATGCGAGCATGCGATCGAAGGTTTTAGAAACAAATTTTGGAAACTGGTAATTCAAAGCAAAATTGACGTATCAATGTTAATATTAAGAAAAGTTTAAATTTAATAATTATTTGATTTTTGATAAACACAGAGTAGAATATTTTTATTCATTTCAAACTGGAGTGTAGAACAAAAAGTGCTGTGATAATATTAAATAACGTTTTATTATTGCAAATGAGTATTATATTATCTTAAACGTATCGATCGTGTTGGCCTCAAAACATTAAATCAAATTCATAAAGAGGAAGTTACATGTGAGGAAAACATGTAATTAATTACATGTAGTTGTGAGGAAACTCACATGTGATGACCCAAAACCCTTCCATTGCCCCATGGTAGCCCCTGAAACTTGCGCTCATCCTGCGAGATATGCAACCCGCTACAACATTTTCTATAGTAAAGCAGTAACTATGACGTAAAAGATACGGGAAGCAGAGTTGTATATCTCGCAGGATGATCACAAGTTTGCGGGGCTACGGAAAGGCTTTGGGTCATCATATGTGAGTTTATGAACAGTTCTTCTCATTATCAAACATTGAAGAAGGCATGTTGTAACCCCTGAACTTCTCTATAAGTTGTGACAATTATTCATACACGCATATCTCTCAACCCTTCTGTACTGTCACAAACTAGGGCTAAAGAAAAACTGTAAAGTAGGCAACTTAAGGAATTCATGATGTCATGAAATCCAGATCTACAATAGAAATTGTAGCGCGGGTTGGCTCCTTCACAATTACTCAGTTTGTGTGTGTACAGAAAGAGATATATATAGTAATACGTATAAGGAAGGCCTATAGTAAGTTGCGTGGATGGGATAGTATTGAATTTGTAGTTCCACGTATTTCATGAAAATGCAGCATATTATATAATATATTTTTTTCCCGCAGTGTTAATTTATACAATATGTTGGAGACTACTAGTGTCAGAAATTTGTCTTCTTTTAAGTTGAAAACTAATATCTAGTTTACTTTTGTGTAATGTAACCTCTTTTATTTATTTCTATTATTTTGGATATCAAATTTTGTATGGGGCTTTGTATTTTTTCATCTCCTGTTGAGCAACTCCATTTGACTATGTTCAATGTTTGTATTGTATATTTTGCTCAATAAAATATATATTATTATTAATATAAGCATGTATGTATAAAAGAGTCAAATTTCCTTATTCGTCACTGATTTTTTTTTATTATATTTTTTAAGAGGTTAGTATCTCTATAAGGCCAAATTCTAGATTTATTGAATAGGCTTTATTTCTTACATGAAAACAATATAAAATTACGTTACTAAGTCATATTACAGGATTTGCAAATATGCACGATGAGAGGATTCCTGGTAATGCTGGTCTCTTTGATAAAATCCTTGCTCTGGAGTGGATTAGAGATTACATTTCTGCATTTGGTGGCAATCCAGATGACGTCACAGCTTTTGGTGAATCTGCAGGAGCTGCTAGTGTGTCTCTTCTTGCTACAAGTCCTCTTGCTAAAGGTTGGAAATAAACATAAATATATTAAAATATAACTATCTAATTAACATCATTAATTACTTTGATACAATGCATACTCAATTACAATATTTATTGCTAAATTACACGGATAAAAAAAATACGTTTAATAATTATTGTAGCTCATTTTCAGCAACATTTGTGCAATATAAACATCGTAATTTATACTTTACAGCATAGTAACAATGTTATATAGCATAAATATTTTGTGGTATTTTGTTTAGTAAAATTACTTATACTGTTCCTATTTAGCATCATTTATGCTATAATGAAATAAAATCATCTTATTTTACGTTATTTCTTCTTTTTCGCGTACTGTCTTTTTACTAAAAAAATTTATTTCTATATAAAAGCTTATGGCCATACAATGCAGTCCAATGGAGATTTTACTTGACACAAAACACCATTTAAATACATGTTATTTATTTACTTTATGCCAATGGAATTTTTTTAATAAAAAGACTGTACATATTAAAATATGTATACATACACCTCATATGGGATATTTGTGTAAAAACAAACTTATTTCTCTCTCTTTTTTTACGTATCAATACTGTTTGTTATTATTATTATTTTTTAAATAAAAGAGTACAGTATATACTCTAGGATAATATAGTGATAGCAAGGCTAAATAAAAATTAATAATAAATTTCAAAAATAGTATAATAGATATTATAACTGTGATAAAAAAACTTGTAGACTTATTCTATTATGCTTGAAAAATTTGTATTTAACAAACTACACTCGAAGATCAATTTAATATATATATATATATATGTATTGTATGTATATATGGTATTTTTTTTTTTAGGTTTGTTCAAACGCATCATTGCTGAAAGTGGTTCTGCTATCACGGAGTGGGCTATTGACAGAACTCCTATAGAAAATATGCGAGGAGTTGCTAAATATCTCGTGAACAAGTGTTCAAATTGTACTGATATATCCACTGATGAATTGATTATACAATGTTTACTGGACTGTGATGCACTAGATATTATTGAAGCTTATACAAATGGTTGGAAAGTAAGTTTTCTCATACAGTATTACTATTTATTCATACAAGTTTAAAAATATAATAATATACTATTCCACATATTTTTTCTTATTATTAATCCTGTTCTTAACCCCTGTTCTTTGCTCCTAAAATGACGATCAACATTGTGGTTATTCAAATGGAATGCGCATTTTTTTGGTGCAAGAGAACAGAGTTTACGAACAACACTATAAATTAATTGTTCCCATTTTTGTTATTGATGCTCGAGCTTTTAAATATCATTAAATTAAATACCTCGGAATTCAGGATGCTGTATCAGTTGGTCAATATATCAACAAAATATATTCTAACTGTAAGTGTATTCCAAGAGTATTCCAAGTGTAATTCATGGAACACTGTTGGAATATGGAATTATATTTATTTTTATACTGTAGGTAAACTATTATAAGGTAGCTACGCATGACGTCATTCTGAGTGATTTTCGATGCTCTTCTTGAGCAATGAATAACATTGCTCAGCATAAGACAATCGTAGTTTTTGGCTACTTTCTTTAGAAAATTAGCCATTTTTTTGTAATTCTTCTTCTTCTTGCATACTTGAGGTACTAATTCAACCTGTTAACAGCATCAATGCTCTCAAAAAATTGCGAAGTATTTTTAAACTGGCAAAATGAGCTATTTTCCTATGCTGCATGTCCAATGTTATTTAGTACTCACTCATGACTGCGTCTTTAAAATGAATGAAACCACCCTATTGCTTTGAAATTTTTAATGTTATACACTCTAATAATAATAAAAAAAGTACATTACTTTATACAGTTACGAATGCATACATATTTGAGATATAAATTTATGAGCTATTATATAAGCAGGTAAAATAATACATTTTAGCAAATTATTAATAGCTATTTTAAAAAATTGTTTTAAGTTATTATAAGTTATTTTAAGTTTAAATAGCTATTGTTGTTGATTTGCTAAAATGCATAATCTTATCTTCTCAACTCAAAAGTGTTTATCTCAAATAAGTTAGGATTCCTAACTGAAGTAATGCACACTAGCAGTCAATTAAATTAAATAAATAAAAAAATATTTATTTATTATTATTTTATTATTTATTTATTTTGATTAACTTAAAAAACAAAAACATTAAAATATATTTTTAATAATGAATACCATAAAAAATTTCAGTTGGAGCAGATGGCTGCAGGTTTGACTGGATTTGGAGGAAGTAGTCCTACCGTACAAACAGTTGGAGAACAAATATTTATTGATAAAATGCCAATTGATTATTGGCGAGATCCAGAATTTACATCTGTACCTGCAATGTATGGCGTAAACAAACACGAAGGCTCCTACGTCATGGCTAGTAAGTTTGTTTTGTTAATTATTCTTGATTGATACCTGATCAAGCTGTGTTTACATGATATTCTGATTTTTGAATAACTTTTTGCATAAAAAAAAGATGCATTCACATATTCATTCAAATATATGATAAAGTATAATTTATGCCTATATAGACACCTGATTTATTTGTCCGGAATCGGTGCAGTTGTTTTCTCAAAATTCGGGGGGGGGGGGGGGGGGGGGAAAGAAAAAAGAAAGTGTTTTTCCATAGATAAGCGTAATTCTAAATTAGAGGTCCTGCGCCTTTTTATTGTACCTTTTATTGATGCTACGTCACCGCCGGAATGAAGCATTGAATAAAATGTCATATCGCAGTGTCTGCCATTCAGTGTTTTAATATAAAGGGAAAGCGATAGACATTTAGAGAGAGAGAGAGAGAGAGAGAGAGAGAGAGAGAGAGAGAGAGAGAGAGAGAGAGAGAGAGAGAGAGAGAGAGAGAGAGAGAGAGGAGAGAGAGAGAGAGAGAGAGAGAGAGAGAGAGAGAGAGAGAGAGAGAGGAGAGAGAGAGAGAGAGAGAGAGAGAGAGAGAGAGAGAGAGAGAGAGAAAGAGAGAGAGAGAAAGAGAGAGAGAGAAAGAGAGAGAGAGAGAGAGAGAGAGAGAGAGAGAGAGAGACAGAGAATTAAGGGCGTATATGTAAATAATTAATATCTCAAGAAATGTTCGTTATATACATATAATAGTACATATATAGCAATCAAAATGCAGCGCAAGTTTAAAATGTCCTTATTTCGTCACATACTAAATTTCATAAATATCTATATAGATTAAAAGCTGAGTAAAAATAACATGAGTCTCATAGAAGGTTCAAAAACTCCTATCTTATCCCATGCTAAATTTCAATGATTTCCCAAAGTGATAGAACGTGATGAAATTGGGAATGCAAATAGCTTAAGCTAATTTTAACTGATCCTAAATTTTTTATTACGATGTCATGAACATTTTTTAAGATAATATAGTGCAAATGTCTTCATATCATGCAATAAGCTGGTGAGAGTAAAATGTACAGCCAATTCGCAAGCTAGTCCGGCAGCCTCAGCTATATTCAGTTTCAAATATGTTTTCGCGTTTTTAAAGCTGAAGAAATAGCAATTTATGTTTTTACTTTTCTAATATAATCCTTTATTTTTTCAGTTGTGTACGACGAGTTTTTAATACCCAATGGTTATGAAGATGACGTAACTTTCTTAAAATTCGATTCAATTCGAGTGTTCCTTGATCTCTTCTGTAAGTAATTACAATAATACTAAACGAAGGTTTAAATGTCCTTTTTTTATTTATAGTTATATACTAATATTATATAATTATAAAATTTCAGTAATTAAAGATCCAGTATATTTACTGCAAGATGCTTTGGAGATGGAATATGTTGGAGTTGATAGAATGGGAAATCTTACTGCTATGGTTCCAGGCATGATTGATGTAAGATAAATATTTTTTAATTTATGACTATTAGTAGTAGAAGTATTAGAAGTATAGTAGTAGAAGTAGTTGTAGTTGTAGTTGTAGTAGTAGTAGTAGTAGTAGTAGTAGTAGTAGTAGTAGTAGTAGTAGTAGTAGTAGTAGTAGTAGTAGTAGTAGTAGTAGTAGTAGTAGTATAGTAAAGCATAGTATAGTATAGTATAGTATAGTATAGTATAGTATAGTATAGTATAGTATAGTATAGTATAGTATAGTATAGTATAGTATAGTATAGTATAGTATAGTATAGTATAGTATAGTATAGTATAGTATAGTATAGTATAGTATAGTATAGTATAGTATAGTATAGTATAGTATAGTATAGTATAGTATAGTATAGTATAGTATAGTATAGTATAGTATATTATATTATAGTATAGTATAGTATAGTATAGTATAGTATAGTATAGTATAGTATAGTATAGTATAGTATAGTATAGTATAATATAGTATAGTATAGTATAGTATAGTATAGTATAGTATAGTATAGTATAGTATAGTATAGTATAGTATAGTATAGTATAGTATAGTATAGTGTAGTGTAGTGTAGTGTAGTGTAGTGTAGTGTAGTAGTAGTAGTAGTAGTAGTAGTAGTAGTAGTAGTAGTAGTAGTAGTAGTATTTGTTTAGCAACTGAATGCTATATTTATTTTTTCTTTTAAAGATTTGTTGATTTCTTATTTCTTTTTCTTTCTATTCTTGCTACCTGGATTTAAATTAAATTCACTTTCTTACCAGTCACAGCAGTCATTGCAGTCAGTAATTCTTTCTAGTAATATTCAAGCACACACAAATATTATAAAACGTAAAATTGAGTCAAGTATTACTCATTTAAAAAATTTATCGGCACTAGAGCAATATTTAAAAAAATAAAAAAAATAAAAATAAAAAACGATCCAGCAGCAGTACTAAAAGATAAGATGCTCTATACTAGGATAAGTGTCCCTTTCCATTCCCAGCGCTACTTGTGATGGGCTAGCGCTCTACATCAATCAATAGGCACCTTTAATAAATTAAAAATAGGGAATGAAGTAATACTAATGATTTTTATTTGTGATATTTTTAGCATAGTATCTCTCTTTATATTTTCATTGTGCCCACTTTAACTTAAAAAAAAAGGTTGAATATAATATTATACTCGTATGCTGCTTTTTAGGATTTGGTTAAATGTCAAATCTTCAGTGTTGTAGTCGATCGATCAAATTTCAATCCGATCACGATCCGATCACGATCATTTGATCGGATCGTGATCGGATCGACCCATTTTATAAAAAAATGATCGTGATCGGATTTCGATCACATTTAGGGCTGTGATCGAACGTTTTTTCGATCCGATCATCATGTTCCATACTTTAGTTTTTACAACCATATAGGTATTTTTTTCTTTCTTTTTTTCTTCTTTTTTTCCCCCTCCTTTTTTTATTCATTATAATAAAGCAAAAAGTCAAAGTCCAAAATAGAAAAGAATTTAAAAGTAAAGTACAGGCAGTACTCTGCTAGCAGCTGCTAGGTAGATATTGAGATGTTATCTACTTTAGCTAAAAGGTATCGCAAAACAAAACAAAGAAAGCAAAAATGAAAGAAATAAAAGAAAAATAGCAAATACCTGACTATGAGCTATATAAGCTTCTAGGCTTTCTAGGAAAGAAATTATTATATCAATAGTGTGTCTGTGTCACCAAAGATTTTTTTTTTTTTTTTTTTTTTTTGGGCATGACATTAAAGGCGGTAAATAAAGTTTTGTTTAAAATGAATTCTTGATGTATTATTTTGTTCATATATTCAAGTAACAGAATTTTTTTCTGCATTGAAAGATTGTCAATTTTATTTTAACACAATACATTTCTTGTATGAGTTTTAGAGGTGACTTTATAACCAATTGAAAAATTTTAAGTGCTTTTTACACTAATGATTTTTTCCACGAAATTTTGATGTATTAAAAAACCGCGGTGAGGGGAAATTTTTTCTGAAATAAACACGAGGGGGTTGCTTTGATTAGTGGGGATGAAGACACACAGTACTGTACATAGGATAATTTTTGGACCTCCATCCAGACACCAGTCATTTGGTCTGTACGTTCTCGCAGGTGTCACGAGATAAGAAAGCAGGCAAAAGTGTATTTTTTATTTTTTTTTACATATTCATAAACGTTAATATATTATAATTTATAATATAAATTAAAGGATAATTTGGGTGACAATTTTTTTCCGTGAAATAATAGCTTAAGAGAATTTTATCTTGTAACTGGAGCTCCTAAAAAAGATAAAAGTGGGAAAGAGCTTGGTATTAAGTGTTTGTATTTATCGTGCAAAAATAAACCGAATAACGTCGTATAGCCTTGAAATCTGTTGCAATTAATCTAATAAAACATCTAAAGGTAAGAACTAACAATTATGTAACACATTTTTTTATTAAAAAAAAATTTTACACGGAAATATGAATATAAAAATATTTTTAAGTATAATGTATTTTATTATTACAGTATAATTTCCTTTTTTTTTTTTTTTTTTTTTTTTTTTTTTTTCTTAATTATTATAATTTACAAGTTCTTACATACCTACATTTATTATTAAAAACGATCGAAAATTTTCGATCAAATGATAGTCGATCAGATCGGATTGTGATCGGATAGTCTCGAGTTTTGATGATTGTGATCGAGATCGGATCGAGCTACATCTCAATTGATCGGATCGTGATCGGATCGAAAAAAGGGCGATCGACTACAACACTGCAAATCTTCACCTCGTATTTTCCCTCCTATCCCCCAAATATTAATTTCTTCATACTGTACAAAAGAAAAGAAAAAGTATTTTTGGTATAAGAGAGAAATTCGAAATATAAATTTTAAAGGCATTTATAACTGGAAATACTAGAATATAGAGATTTTAATAATATATTTTTTCTCTTAAAGTTTGCAGGAGCAACGTTCCTTAAAGGTCCTTCTTTCGAGCAGATGAAAATGCACGCTAAACTTGCTGGCAACAGTTACTTTTATGCTTTCAATTATTTCAACAAAACATCAATGTGGAATTTCATTGGAGGCAATCCAGGCTTACCTTTCCCCGGAGGTGAGAATGACAGCTTAATGATTAACCTCAATCCACCCGATAAAAAAATTATCATAAAATAATTGAAAAATTATTTTTGGATTAATATCGTATAGTTTCTTTCAAAATAAAAGTTCAAATATATTTTCTTCGTACTACATATTATTACATCATATTATTCTACCACATATGTTTTTTCTGTTTATTTCTCACAACTGTTAAAACTTCTTTTTTTTTTTACCGCGAATTAAACAAAAATATTATATTTAAAACGACAAAGTAATTCTTAATTTTTCTACATATAGAATGGATTTTTGTGTGTAAAACAAAAATTAATCGAAAGAACAAAATGTGTACCTATAATATCAGAATAATTAAACAAAAGTTCTAGGGCCAAATATAAATGATTTAAAAACAAAATACCATATAATTATTCCTTAATAATATTAATAATAATAATCCTTATAATAATAATAATAATGACAATGACCAAAATGTAAACTTTATGCAGTATTGCGTTAACTGTAGCTCATATAGATTTATTATTTACTAATCGTTTTTTTTTTATTAAAAATAAAAAATAAAGCTTTTTTGACCCTCTGAATAATTTGGATTTTTTTCCAAAACATTTTTTTTTTGTATCAATATAAAAAGTTATTAGTTCCATTTCCAATCATTGTTATTATATTCATGATCTGAAATAATAATGAAGTGCAGAATAAATTCATGATTTTGTTCTTTAACAACAGGTGTAACTCATGCCAATGAACTTTTGTTCCTTTTCAACATTCCTGGTTTGACTATTTACATGACTTCACATGAGATTAAGTACGCAAGAAAGTTCTCTCATATCTGGTACAACTACGGAGTTTATGGGTAAGTTATGAATTTTAAGTAATAGAGTATTTAAAGGTCTTATAGTCATTATAATTTATTCTGTTTAATGATTATGGTAGTAAAAATTATATATTTGTTACATTTCATATACTAATTATGTGAATAATTATTTTATTATTATAATTCTTGTGTATCCTATCCTATCCTATCCTATTCTATCCTATCCTATCCTATCCTATCCTATCCTATCCTATCCTATCCTATCCTATCCTATCCTATCCTATCCTATCCTATCCTATCCTATCCTATCCTATCCTATCCTATCCTATCCTATCCTATCCTATCCTATCCTATCCTATCCTATCCTATCCTATCCTATCCTATCCTATCCTATCCTATCCTATCCTATCCTATCCTATCCTATCCTATCCTATCCTATCCTATCCTATCCTATCCTATCCTATCCTATCCTATCCTATCCTATCCTATCCTATCCTATCCTATCCTATCCTATCCTATCCTATCATATCCTATCCTATCCTATCCTATCCTATCCTATCCTATCCTATCCTATCCTATCCTATCCTATCCTATCCTATCCTATCCTATCCTATCCTATCCTATCCTATCCTATCCTATTTTATTCTATAGTCTGTTTCAGACTGTTATAAGTTATGTTATAACATATTTAATTAAATTGATTTATTCCTCGTATTCAGAGAGACACAACCTGAGGGCAACCTTGTGGAAGGTGTTCCTGCAGACTGGAAACCTTACGATCCACTCACTGATACTTATGCTCGCTTCGACGAAGAAATTCAAGTACTTACCAATTTCCCTGATGAATATACGATAGCTAAAGATGAAGACTTTTCGTTGAAACCAATAGAATAAAACATTTTATATATTATTAAAAAAAAATAATATTTTTTATTAATTTTGTAAATTTCAGTAAATATGCTGTATAAAAAATAAAGTATGTATTTTCTTATATTTTATAATCATAAATTTATTGCATTATCTGTACGTATTATAGAAATAGATTATTAATTTATTATACACAAAAATAAAAAAAGGCACTCAATTCATTAAAGGCATGTACACTCCCCCAGAAAAAATCTGGCCGGTCGCGGTAAAGTTTCCCCATATATTTAACATTTGGAGACATGAACGCTGCGGTCAGATTTATTCGGTGTGTATATATATATATATATATATATATATATATATATATATATATATATATATATATATATATATATATATATATATATAAAATATTTTCTGTATTCAAATTCGTACATTTCGTTCTATATCTACATATTTATAAAAACAACAACAGTGTTTTACTAAAAGTTTTCATAGTATGCAACTATTTCAATAGATTATACTATGAGATATCATTAGCAGATCGAGAGAGAGAGAGAGAGAGAGAGAGAGAGAGAGAGAGAGAGAGAGAGAGAGAGAGAGAGAGAGACTTCATTATGGAATCCCGAACGAACAGATCTGTGGAACAGACATAGACGAATGTGATACAACATTTCTTTCTATTGCCTGATATACATCCCAAATACATACATATTTGTATAATATATGTATATTTGTATAATGATACGTACATCCCGTTAATTTATGTTTCCATCATCAATTATCACTGAAATTACATGTAGCATAGAAATAAAACTTCTATATCACAGTATAATACTATATACGTATAAGCACAATTCAGAATATACCTATTTAGACTTGTATTTAATTTTACATTTTAATAAGAGTAAACATTCCAAATTAAAACCGTACTTTAAGATATATTTCCCCAGTATAATATATTTAAAGTGCAATATAAATCTTAAATTTATTGCATATTAAAAATAGTGCAACTTGAAAACAGGTCATAGATGTCCTGTTTATTAAATTAATTAATAGTATATTAAAATTTAATTATCAAATTTTTATTCTGTAAGTCAGTTACCACGTTGGTGCATATACCTTTTTTAAATTTTTTTTTTAAAGGAACGTACATTTTTTAAACATTTTACATACAGTATAGAATAGAGGCAAAAAAAACAAAAAAGTTTTAGTAAGTCGAGACTAATCTTTATAAAAATTTTCAGTAAGCTTTCTAACACTTTTTATATTTATGAGATTATCTTTTATAGATAATAAGAGTAAAAATGATTTTAAAATCTTTTTAAATGATAAAATAATTTGTTTTTGGAGACACTTATCATCATGGCGTTACAGTGGCTAGGTAAGTTTTCAGTTTCATTACATATATATTTTTTAACAGCACATACTAATACTTAACATGTAAAAAGAAACATCAATAGAATCTCTGCTAAATTTTGAAAAAATTCTAATACATGAATAAGTTGCAGTTTTCTATTATAAAGAATTCATTTCATCTATAATGAGGAAGGTGCATTTTTTTTTTTTTTTTTTTTTTTAGTTTATGATATTTTTGGAAAGAGTTTAAAAAATTTTGAGGTGGTATTTTTTCTTAGGACGATTGGAGCATGCAAAGTATTTTTAATTAATTTTTGAAAATTGGCCTAGAAATCCTGTGACGTCATCAGTCCACTTTTTTCTCGGCAAATACTAATCTTTCGAGGTTCAGTAACCAGTTTAATGAAATCAGCTCGTCCTCAGGATTTTAAAAAAACTGGCTACTAAACCTTCTACGGTCAATACTTTCCGAAATAAATGCCCGATTGATGACGTCACAGTTACAGGCTTTTTAGGTCGATTTTCAAAAATTAATTAAAAATACTTCCCATGCTCTAATCGTTCTAAGAAAAAATAACGCCTCAAAATTTTTTAACGCTCTTTTCAAAAATGTCATAAAAAGTGGGGGTTGAAAAAATTCACCTGCCTCATTCTTATTATTTTTTTTTTTCAACATTTAAAAGTGTACTTGATTAATATAATAATTATTTATTAATTAATAATAATGAATTAATTATTAATTAATGGAAAAAAATAGCAGTATGTATATAATTCGTAATAAAAATATATTATTATACTTACAGAATATCCTGTTAAAAGTTGAAATATACAATTTATCTCGCATTTAGTTAAAAAATAATAACACACCGCACGAAAAATAATAATAATAAACAAACAAATAAATTATAAATTACGTTTGAACACATAAAACAAATATTCTAACTGTACACAGCATAATACTATGTTGCAGAATGTAATTTACAGTAATTCATTTACCAGCAAGATTTAAATCGATGGTGAAAAGTAAGCTTTGCTATATAGTCTATACGTATCCTAAAATTTAAAAATTTAATGTTTTTACAGTGAATTATTCCCTATACCAAAAGCATAAATATATATTATGCTACCAAATTGTATATATATAAATATATATATATATATATATATATATATATATATATATATATATATATATAAATTTTAATCAATTTTCAAAAGCCAACCATGCAAGGACAAATCCGTATCAGATGGTCCTATCAATTATTGTTACATCAGTATTATGTCATTATCATTGTAATCATATTTTAAGTATTTCACAAAAATAAAACATTAAAATTCAATTCCACTAAAATGTAAGCGTTTTCCAGGTTTATTCAATATATAACTGATTTTTTTATTATAATTTATTGTTCATAAATAAAGACTCTAATATCGCAAAAAAAAAAAAAATAAAAATAAAAAAAAAAAAATAATAATAAAAAAAAAAATAAAAATAATAAAACAAAAACTTTAAAAAAAATGTAAATTTTAGGTTTAGGCATTCTAGTGACGTGCTCACTGGTCGCCAGCCAGGATCCACCAGTTGTGGAAGTTCCAGGCCTAGGTGGTCAAATTCAAGGAACTCGAGAGAGATCAGAATGGACCAGAAGAACTTTCTTTGCATTCAAAGGAATTCGGTTTGGATTACCTCCTGTTAATGCAAAACGTTTTAAGGTATAAAGTATACATTATATTGAAATGTTAACTCAATGAATATTGAATGAATGACTTTAGTAAACATTAATATAAAAAAATTTGTCAATATATTTATATTTGCTTTGTTTGTATAATGGGAAAAAAACACTTTGTAGCATTGTTTTATGGAACTCCCTATCCCTCCTGTTCTCTTTTATGTTCCTTACGTAAAGTCAAAGACATTGCAGTCTGATTGCAGTTTTACTACTGAGATACTAATACATATTATACAAATAGTTGCGCGAGTCAATATATTGCGTTTGCGTTATATTTCCCATTTCAAATCAGTTGAATAAACAATGATTCATAATTATATAATTATGAATAATATATAATTGAATATGCGCATAAAATCTCACCGGTGGTATATAAAAGTATTATACTTTTGATTTAATGACTTGTCAAACAAAGTCTTACCTATACTAGCTGCTATAGTGCTAACTATACATAATAAATAATTATATAGATTTAATAAGAATCAATGCTGATATTAGTGATATTGGATTCATATTGCTCTGTGCAAGCGCTGTGTATAAGCCAGAATAGCAATGAAATTTTATTTTATCGGCAGATCAAATGCTGGAGTTCATTACTCGTCAATAGTGAAAATTTTAATTAACTAAAGTCCTAGGGAAGATTTTTGTAAAATTTTATTTCATTTTATTACACAAAATAATAATAATAATAAATAAAATAAAAAAATATAAGAAAGAAAGAATAAAAAACTGTCAACTATAAAAGTATAGTTTTATTTGTTTCGAAGGGTATTAAATTTTAATTCAATTGTTTCGACATTAAAAAGCATGTGAATTCTATTATGGTTCCTAAAGTACATTTCCTGCATACATAATTTTGAAAATAAAACTTCATCATTAATCACAATGGAATTTTAATTTCAGTATCATAAAAAAATCTTTATTTATACTTTGTTGCCAATCCATCAATTATTATTTCATTTATTGACATCTAATGTGACGTAAAAATCCCTGATAACGAATTTTCTTTATTAAAAGTTATCTATAATTTTTTATTGATGTGAAATGATATGATGAAATAAACATCAAACATCTTAATTTGCATATATAAAAAAAAAAAAAGGAAACTAACTTATTAGTATTTATTTATTTAGATTACAGAATCGTTGCGTTTTTATTAATTTTTAATTCAACGTACTTATCGATCGTTCTACTATTTTCTTTCAATGATTTATTATATGTATATATATTTTTAACATTTTTGTATATAACTGCAACCCCCCCCCCCCCCCCCCCCGCCTCAACTTTATTTATATCTTTTTGTTTATTTTCCAGGCCTCTGAAACTGCAGGTAAATACTGGACCACCGATCCTCTAATGGCAGAAAACTTCGGTCGCACATGTCCTCAATTAAAAGTTGATGTCAACGCTTCATCCGCTGGAGATACGGGAGGTTTCTGGGAACGACTTCACAGTCTTGGTGATCACCTTTATGAACCCATGGAGAACACGAGAGCACTTGAAGGAGAGGGAGAGGATGAGGATTGTTTGTTCTTGCATATATATACTCCTACTGTACGTTGAAATTAAAATTGATCTGTTTAAACCACCGATATTTGCATAATGAAAGAATATATTATAATCAGTTTTAAAACTTAATATACTGTATATATAGATAGATATAACAGAGAAATTATTCTCAGTTTCATAGTAATTTAAATTATTATTATTTTATTAAAAAAAAAAAATGCATAAAATATAAAAATATAATACAAGAGTCTTCTTTATGGAAGTTTAATGAATAAAATCTTCAAGTATATACAATTGGTTGTAATTTACCTTACCGCGTAGGACATGCTGTTATTATTATTATTTTGCAGACCGATTCTACCAAAAAGTTACCTGTGATGGTTTACTTCCACGGAGGAGCATTTTTAGATGGTTCAGCTTATATTTATGGACCTGATTATCTCTTAGAAAATGATGTTGTCCTTGTGGTACCACATTATCGTCTTGGACCTCTTGGTAAGTATTCATCAAATTTTTTTCTAATAGTTTGATATTAATAACTTATAGTTTCAAATTCAATACTATACGTAAAACATATTATTTTCATTCCATATTTATTATTCTTAATAATAATATATATATCGCGATAAACAATATTTATGTTTCATTTTTAAATACCTATTTTCAATAATGTTTATTATTATTTTTTTTTTTAATATTATAATATTTTATTGTTTAACGTTTTGATAATTTCCAATATTGTATCTTAAATTTTGTAATATATAATTTTGTGTGATAGGTTTCTTGTGCATGCACAATGATGAAATTCCTGGAAATGCTGCGATGTACGACCAAGTTCTTGCTTTGCAATGGGTCCAAGATCATATTTCTGCATTTGGAGGAAACCCAGAAGAAGTGACGGCGTTTGGAGAATCTGCAGGGGCTGCCAGTGTTTCACTTCTCTCCGTTAGTCCAATTGCTAAAGGTAGAAAAAAAACTAGTGTGTTGCGCTATCATATTATGTATTACATAAACATAATATATTTATGTTCATTGCAAACAATCTGAAATTACTCAAGTTTTTTTTTTTAATTGCATAATAAAAAAAAAAAAAAAAAAAAAATTAGGCGTTGATTTGATAATGTAGTTTTACAAAGGGATTAAAAGATATAATAAAATTTAAAATTAATTGAGCGAGTGAGAGAGATTATGTTTGAATTAAAATAAGAATTCATTAAAAAAATACATATATTCCAGGTTTATTTAAACGTATAATCGCACAAAGTGGTTCCGGAATTGCTGAGTGGGCGATTGATCTGGATCCAGTCATGAACGCCAGAGGAGTTGCCATTCACGCAGGTTGCGAGGATGGAGATGATGCTGCTATTACTCAATGTCTTATGGAAAAACCAGCTAAAGAGCTGGTGCGAGCTTATAAATACTCATGGAAGGTAAACAGTATTCTTTAACTCTAAAGTAGAGGGAATTTTTTATTATTTTTCCTTCATGAAAATTCACGAAATTGACTAATAAAGGAACTACTGTTTTGAGGCCAACTATTTCGATCACATCCGCTTCCGTTTCGACTTACTGCGCATGCGTAGTAAATAGAAACGGAAGCGGATGTGACCGAAATCGCTTAAAGTCGGCCTCAAACAAAACAGTTGTTCCTTTACTATACATTTCAATATATTTTTTTCGATTTTTTTTTTGTACATTTAAAAAAAAATTTAAATCAAATAATTACAAATAGAAAATTAATAATATAAGAGATGAAGTATCAAAATTGTATTATCGTTTGCATTATTGTGATTTTAATTTTTAATACTATTTTCCTCTCATTAAATTTGCTAATAAATTTATTTTAGGTTCAGAACAATGCAATTTATAATAATTATCTCTATTGTATATATACATTGTTTAATTTATTAAATATTTAATTAATAATTTTATATTTTTAGCCTTATCAACAAAGCTTAGGACAAACTGGATTCGGAGGCTGTGTTCCTGTAGTCCAGCAATTTGGCGGTGAAAACAAATTCCTAGAAAAAATGCCTTTGGATTATTGGCGTGAACCTGGATTTACTACTGTTCCCGGAATGTATGGAGCAAATAAGCACGAAGGAACTTATGTAATGGCCAGTAAGTCTGTAATTTAATTCTTACATTTTATTCTTATTATATAGTTGAAATATTTTATCCGTTACACATAAGTCTGTATATACATAATATATATTACAAGAATATTATCTATAACCAGAATAATAAAGGATTTTATTGACTATAGTAAGGGAGCAACTGTTTTGAGGCTGACTTTAAGCAATATCGCTCACATCCGCTTCCGTTTCTATATTTTACTACGCATGAGCAGTACGTTGAAACGGAAGCGGATGTGACCGAAATCGCTTAAAGTCAGCCTCAAAACACTAGTTCCTTTATATTCAATAACGAACTAAATATAAATACTATAGTTATAAATAAATAAATAACTTTAAAAAATGTTTCGATAAAACGTAAACACATTTATCATTTATACATTTTAAAAAGCGTGTTCATAATATTTTTACTAATATAGAGGACTTCCATAATAGAAGGTTTAATGAAAAAACAAGTACATTTTTAGAACAAAAGTATATACTAGCAGCGACTACAACTTTGTGTTTGTATCTGTATTAATTTAACATGCTTTAATGTATATTCGTGAGTATATGACGAAAGTTAAAAGCAATGTACTGTACATAACTCAAGTTAGAAAAATAAAAATCTCAGTACTGAAAATTTTCCTGTATAGCCTAAGCCTACTGATGAGTGATGAGCATGAGCCTCGTCAATTCTATTGTTGGAATGAATACAATATTACTATTTTTTATTTGAGGCTCAATAAGCCATGTTATACAATACAAATTTCAGTATCGAGAAAATAATTTCTACCTTGAGTTACTGCTTCATTCCACCGTAAGAAACCATGGTAAATTCTTAGACAGGGACTCAAAGTAAACTACTATGCAAGTTTGTAGCTCTTTTTTGTTATTAATTATTATTGTTGTGTTGGGTGTTGTTGTTGTTTTAACTAAAATCCCTTCTTCCAAGTCTTCTTGAAAAATTAGATTTATTATTTGATTAAAATTTGTTTATTATTACAAATGAAATGTATATTATTATTATAGTTATTTTATTTATGTACACGCAAAAAAAAAAAAAAAAAAAAAAAAAAAAAAAAAACTAAAGAGTTTTACTATTTAGACTTTTTTTATAATAAATTTGTTAGATATAAATACAAAGTTTTTAAGATCTAAAGAGCTATATAACTATTTATTTACTGCTGAAGAAATTACGTTTATATACGTCGAGTTACTGTTTAAACGTTTTTCAACCGAGTCATTATTGGTTTGTACTGAAGAGTTACATCTATATAACTGAATTATTTGACAAATTTATGTTTTCCGTGTACAGTACATAAATTATGATGATTTCAACAATCAACTAAGATAACAATTCATTTTTAAATTATGCAATACTGTATCTATATAAATTATAAAGTGACAATATTAATTAAATTTAAATGTTTTTAGTTGTTTACGATGAATTTTTACGTACTAATGGATTACTTGAAGACCAAGAGTATATTAAATATAATTCTGTGACTGTATTCCTTGATCTATTTGGTAAGTCAAATTTAATCTAATAGTTTGATATGAAATAAAATAGCAAAACGTTTACGTTCTGAGGTGCGTGGAAAATGTTATTTCACACTTGACACGAAAAAGTCATATATTTAAAATATTATGAAAGAATTAAGACACAAGAAGAGATTCATTTATTCCATTATTTAATTTTTTTTTTAACAGGTATTAAGGATACATCTTACGTATTGCATGATGCTTTGGAGACAGAATATATTGGAATGGATAGAATGGGAAATCTGACCGCTATGATCCCTGGCATGATTGATGTGAGTTTGACACGTAATTAAATACATTTTTCATCCTATTTTTTATCATTATTATTTTAGACTTCTTTATTAATTAAAAACTTAACAATAATATATGTATTGTAATGGTGCTCCATTTGTATAATATTTATACTTCTTAATATGTTTTTCTCTTCCATCATTATAATTTAAAAAATTAATATTGATAAAATAAACCTATGTATTAATTATTATCGGTAAATTTTGTAATATTTTAGTATAATGAAACTATGTAACTAAATATAATTCAAGTGTATTCCCTCTTAAATGTTACTAAAAATTGCTGCTAATTAATCATTTAATGAAATTATCAGTTGTTTGAAATATTATATTTGAAATGAATATATATAATGATAAATTTTGATATTCACCATTTCTATCTAATATACTATAATATAGTGTCAATTAAATTAATATAATAATATTATGAAGTATTTTATTTATTTTTCTTTTTAAATATAATTTTTAAAAATGAATTATTGGTTTAATGGAAATGACGGGTCGAGCTTTTATATTTTACTTTATTATAAATAAAAACTTAATTAAAATTTTTATATATATTTGTTTACACATTTGTTGTTGTTGATGTGTTAAAGTTAGAACTCAGAATTATTACTCAGAATATTTTGTTAATATTTTTGTCATAATATTGCAGTTCAGTGGAGCTACTTTTCTTAAAGGACCAGGATATGAAAACGTAAAGTTACACTCAAAACAATCAGAAGGAAACAGTTATTGGTACGCCTTTAATTTCTTAGACCAAACTTCATTGTGGCTTGCGGTAGGAGCTTTTGATGTACCTTTTACTGGTGGTAAGTACGGATAAAATAAATTAATGTATTATTTCTTTTTTTTTTAAATCATACAAAAATAATATGGAATTTAAGTAATTTTTTTATATTATTGATTGTAAATTATTTATTAATATTCTTGTATTTTTTCTTGTCTTGTGTGAAATATTATATTAATTTTTATTTAATTATGTATTTTTGTTACAGGTGTATCGCATGCCAATGATTTGCTATTCTTATTTAAGATCCCAGTCGTATATAGGAACTTATCTGATAAAGAGGTTCAGATGGCAGAAACAATGTCAAAACTTTGGTACAATTATGCTGCTTTTGGGTAAGATTTCAAATATGCAACTATTATGTCTGTATGTATGCATGATTGATTATTTCCCCAATCTATATATTTTTACTACTGTACGCCTGTTTATTTATTTGACTATTATGTAGTATATTCAGTGTACATGTGGACTTGCTCTGGTGCTGAATCAACTATATAGTTTTTTTTTCTTCTTTTTTAGTGAGACTCAACCAGAGGGCAACCGAGTTCCTGATGTCCCAGATTGGCCAGCTTATAACACGGACACTGACGTTTACATGCGTCTGGACTTCACCAATCAAAATTTAACCTTTTTCCCTAATGAATACACTATTTCTGTAGATGACAATTTTGATTTCTTTAGCAAATAACAATGTTTTTATTGGCAAAATTGTCTTTATATATACCCTAAATAAATATGTTCATTGGAATTTAGTAATATATATATATATATATATATATATATATATATATATATATATATATAATATATATATATATATATATATATATATATATATATATATATATATATATATATATATATATATATATAATATATATATATATATATAATAACTTTGATATAAACATGATTTTTATAGACAAAATGGCACTATACAGTACACACACACACACACACACACACACACATATATATATATATATATATATATATATATATATATAAAATATTATTATATAATATATTATATATGTGTGTGTGTGTGTGTGTGTGTGTGTGTGTGTGTGTGTGTATATAGTGCCATTTTTGACTATAAAATCATGTTTATATCAAAGTTTAGTATATTAAAAATAATATGTTGTCTTATAATAATAAAGCTTTTTATTTATATAATTTTTTATATTTTCCATTTTTGAAAAATAAAATATTACGTTTTTTCCTTACGCTTCAATAAGAAAGAAAAAAAAAGTGTAATTTTATTGCATATATTCTAAGCAATGACATCGTCCTGAATCGATATAGATATGTGAATTTCTAATTTTTGAGTCATTATTATAATCATGTTTAATAACTTTTTGAAAGTTGCGAAATGACGTCATGGTTGCGGTAACTTTTCCTATACCCATATATATATATATATATATATATATATATATATATATATATATGCATCATTACCGTTCGTGTCATCATTTCTTAAATTTCAGTGATCTAAAAAAATAATAATGACAATAATAAAAATTCGCATATTAATTGATTCAAGGCAATGTCCTTATTAAAATGTGAAATTATGCCCCCCCCCCTTTTTTTGTTGTTGCTTAAAAAAAGGAAAGAATCTCTGGTATATCATTACTTTCTTCATCGATTACATATAATACATTATGTGCATTAGAAATCATATTTTATCCGTCGTCAATAGGTTTATGCGAATGACATCATATTTATAATATTTAATGCGCTTGGACGCCATACTGGAGTAATGAATAAAATAATTACTCAGAATAGGACAAACTTCGTTTTTTTTTTTTTTTTTTTTTTTTTGGTATTTTCTTTGGAAAATTGGTTGAATTTTTGTTACTGTTATTTTTCTCACATACTTTTGAAATACTAATTCAACATAATTTTATAAAGCATAATGCTCTCAAAAATATTGCTAGGTAGTATTTTTAAGCTGGCAAAATGAGTTATTTCCTATATGGCCCATGTTATTGAGTGATCCAACATGGCGTCGACTTTAACATGAATGCGCATACACCCTATTAAATAGGTTATATAATTATTACAGAATTGAAATGTCACACAATTACTGGAGCACCACAAAAGCGCAGTTAAAAATTTATCCATTTCTAAAATGCATTTTCACGTAAAGTAAAGACTTTAAATAGTTTCCCATCAAAACCAAGTGCTCAAGTAATTTCAACTGATTGGGATTAATTGTATAGCTAAAAAAAAATAAAAATAATGAACTTAAATTATTTTGTGGTATGCTACTGTGCGTTGCGGCTTTGCGGTATTTTTCGTACCGCTCTTTTTGTTTGAAAGTTTTTAGTTACAAATTTTAACTACAGGGGACAGACATGCTTTGATAAAATTTAAATTACACTCATAGATGGCGTAAAAGTTCATATTTTCAACTTCGTTGATTGTTTTGACCAATCAGAACGAAGTCAAAGAAGTTTTTCTTGCAGATTTTAATGGCTAATGTTTTGTTTTGACATAAAAATCATTCTAGAATTTTGTAAAAAATAAATATTAAATATTTTGATATGGAAGCATTAAAAGCTGAAATAGCTCGTAAAAGAAAACTCATAGAGGATAGCAAAGTAATGGTAAGTGTGTAAATTTGTGTACTTTAGATCCATTATATTTTTGTTTTAAAGTGTGTGTAAAAACTTTGTCAACAGAAGCATGGTGATTGTTTTTAATCGCAAATTTTGTCCATATTACAGGCTCCTGGTCAAAAATTCTTTAAAAGAAATGATTTAATTGTAAAGCAAGAAGAAGAATATTTAAAGAAATATGGGCCTAAAGTGGATACTTCTCAATCAACTTCAAGCAAAAGTGACCAAACAGGTTGGTAGAAAATTGAATGTTTTGCGATCACTGATATGCTGTGACTTCAGGGTCGGACTGGCACTTAAGGAGCCACGTCCCTGAAAGGGGAGTAACACCCTCTAGGGGGCCACAAAAGGGGGAGTAACACCCTAGTTACGCCCCTTTTAGGACCTTAGGGGCCCCCAAACAAAGGGGGCTATGTCCGCTATCGCGGACTTGTTCTTATGGCCAGTCCGAGCCTGTGTGACTTTATCATATAAATTGATTATATTTTTGTTTTTAAGGGGCTGGAGCTGAGGAATCTTCTGGACCATCTCTACCAAGGAAAGAAGTCATACGCAGATTTAGAGACAGAGGACAACCAATTCTAATGTTCGGAGAATCGGAGTTAGATGCATTCAAACGATTAAGAAGACAGGAAATTTTGGAACCTGAAGTGGATAAGGTATTGTATAGGCCTATGTTAAAACAAATATATATTGCTATTTTTAACTACTGTATACTAAGCTAAATGTACATAATTATATCCTGTCTTGAATTATTATATTGTGTCCTTACGTAGTTGCCACTCCATTACATAATCATGTAAAAAGTTATTTGAATTATTCTATTATCAAATTACTCATTTTAAAATTTCCAGGTTTGCCACAGGTTTTCTCAAAAGTCACGTACTTCAGGGACCTGCTGTGCTGAATACTAGTGGGGAGGGATTATTACTTATTCTGAAAGTGGATCACATTGTCCTGAATTGAGTGATTTGATATTTTAATTTTTGAGTTTATTATAAGTATTTTTACTTAATTTGTGATAATCCCAATATAACGTCATGGTCTGTAACTCTTGTATGCATGCTCATGCAAATGCTACAGATGCTGTTATATCATGATCTTTAAAAATTAAGTAAAAATACTTAACAAACTCAAAAATTACATCGATTCAGCACAATGTACTCTTTTAGAATATGTAATACAGTAATAATATTTTGTTTTAATCTTGGTCTTTTTTTATTAAGCCCGAAGCAGCTGCCAGTCGGTTGTTTGCAACAAGGACTGCTACAGTTTGGATTGTTCAAACTTTTGCGCTAAGCTTGTAGTTACCAATCAGGAGCCAGTGATAGTTGTTGCATTCTTAATCACTGAAAGACTGATTGACGGCTTCTTCAACCTTTAAGGATCAATCTGCTTGTCCCCCTCACCACCTGCGATTCATTAGCTTCATCGATAAATATTCAAAATTTGTATCTATACTTTTAGGGTATGAGAAACGATTTCCAAGCTGCACTTGAGCAAGTAGATCAAGCGTACGTCCAAGAAATCTTACATAAACGTAAGAAACAACAGGATGAAGATTACGGAGATAGTTCACCTGCAAGTTCTACTCAAGGAGAAGTAGAGGGTGAAAGTTCAGGAGCAGGAGGAGATGTCCCAGTGCCTGCAGGAGATGACGTTGATGAAGATTCCTGGGAGAAAATAAGCGTCATGGCAGCAAAGCATCTGGACAGAGGAGATAGACAATGGGATATGAAAATTACTATGAGGCTTTTGAAGGTAATAAATTAAGTACAGTACAGTACTTTAAACTGTTTAACATGTGTAGCTAGGGTTAATTTTTTTTAAAGGCTTAGAACATCTTGAACAATAAACATCTAATATCCTATCACCTAAATATGAACTTCGATTTTCAGGTATATTAGGATATCAGGTCTTCCGGATAGAAATGTCATAAAGTAGATTTTTTTTTTTTGTGATGCATCCTTGAATCTTACCTGTGGGGCTGATTCGGTAACTTCATAACAAATGAAATTATTCGATACCTAATGCAAATTTGTTTGTTGCAACAAAACGAAAAAGTTACAGAATCACCCCCCTGTTCTTTTCATAGAGCTCATAGTCGCATGGCAAAAAATCTCTACTAAGACATTTCTATTTGGAAGAACTTATCGTACAGTATTTCAAGTTTTTTGTTCACAGTGTTCTACGCCTTCTAAATGCTTTATTTCAACCTTTTAATTTCAATTTTTTTTATATGCATCCATAAAAAGCACATAGAAGGGTGTATAGTATCCTCATACAATTTTCCCCAATAAAAAATATAAATAAATAAAGAGGGTGGGGGGTGGGAGCAATACTTTCTTACCAATGAAAGACAGAATATACAGTACAGTAGTTACAATAATGAAATTGGGTCGGAACGTAGAATTGATGTTGTGCGTATAATTTTGCTTATGGAAATTACAAACATAGTTGTTTGCCATTAAATTGATCTCACAAAACTGCTAGAGGGCTGGGTATGTTTAAAAGATATTAAGTTTGGTGCCTCTTGCCTTTTTGCCCTCAGAAGCTTATACAGTAGTATCGCCTATGCTAAGAATGTCAGATTGAATGCGCGGAACCTGGAAAACACTGCAAGAACTAATGATTTGGTGCAAATCATATCACGCTTCTAGTTCTTGCAGCCTTCTCCCAGGTGCTGAAGTAGCGCTCATTTGATCTGACATTTAGAGCCTCTTAACCAAGCAATGACAACCCCATGATAATGCTGTTCTGAGACATAATGCGCAGTGAACAAAATCACATACAAATCAGTTGAGCAATACCCAAACTAATGTAATGCAGTGTGGTATCTTTTAGGGGTTGTCGCTTCTCTGTTAAAGATCTCTGCTGACATTCCCGCTATAGGAAGTACAGCACTGTATGATTTACTCCTGTGTAGCCTGTAGTTGGTTAGCATGCTTGACATAATACTTATTCTAACTAATTATTGCAATTTTGGAGGCACCTGTGAACACTCCCCTCCCCCCTTCATCTATTTTTGCTGTAATGTTCTTATCCTTTTATTTAAAAATTGTCACACTATATTTTATGTATGCAATGATTGGTGTTGTTTTAAAAGTAGTACAGTAATGGCATGATAATAAAAGCCTTATTTCAACATTGTAAGTCCTATATTAAGCTAACATTAGCATGCTTGAATTGATAAGTTCACAGATGATGTGTCTGAAATTAGAATTTCCAATGTCTAATGGATGTCAATCTGTTTCAGTTTCTGCTGAAGATGTGGGGCCAAGAGTTGAACTCACGTTGTCAACAAGAGAAGTCCACTAGCAAAGGCAAGAATGCGTCGGCTATGTATACACAGACACAAGTTTACCTGGAACCTTTGTTCTCTAAGCTACACAAGGGAACTTTACCTGATGATATCTCAGACAGTCTTACAGAAATTATCAAACATCTTCTAGATAGAAACTACATCATGGTAATTATTGATTCTTTTGTCTTGCCTGCTCCAGTGAAGCCCTCCATCATGTGGACTTCATAGTGGACTATGAAAAAAAAAAAAAAAAAAAAAAAAAAAAAAAGAAAAAGAAAAAGAAAAAAAAAAAAAAAAAAAAAAAAAAACCTTAGCGTCATAAAACATGAAATACACATATTTTCCATTATAATATCGATATACACTCAAAAATAAGATGAAATAGGAGATTGAACTGTGACTATCAGGAATGCCTTGGATGTGAGAGAGAAACGATTCTAAACCATACAATATTATCTCTCGCATGTCTCACATGCTCTGATTTTCCAATTTTTTAAAATCCTTGTTTTTGTAACATTTTTTATCAAGCAAATGCTGCTGTCAAATTTTCCTTACTTATCATAAAATAATAATATATAGGCTAAATATATAATGAAAAAACCATTGCGGTTAATGATACTAACATATTCGGATAGAAATAGAACGAGAGAAATAAGAGCACTGTGTATTGAAAATTAATGCAAAGCAAAATTCTCTAATTTTGATAGTTCACTAGTAATGTCTATAGTGAATTAATTTGAATCCTTATTTCCATTTACTATCAAAATTAGAGAATTTTTCTTTGCATTAGTTTTCAATACACAGTACTCTTATTTCTCTTGGTCTATTTCTATCCTATTATATTATCATAAAATAATTTCAATTTAAGGAAAAAAAAACCACTTAGGATTAATATTAGGTATAGTAAAAGATAGAAATACATGCAAGGGCATTAACGTAGTAGAAGTTCTATGTAAAGGTCTAGGTCTCAAGTGGCACAAAGATTAGTTTGGTCATTCATGTTGAGAGAATGGGTGATGAAAGAATAGCAAAACAGGTATTTCATAGTATAGTGGATGGAAGGAGAGATAGAGGCAGGCCTAAAACATGTTGAGCTGGAGTTACTCTTTGCATAAATTATTTTACTACATATCTGTAGCCGTAAAGAAAATTTATATACGTAAAATATTACGTCAAATAGCGAGAGCAAATTTATAACTCACGCTCGTGTCAAACTAGTATGAGAGCAAGTTGTAGCTGTGACGTAGGTTCTGAGTCGCTAAACGGCTTTTGCTCTCACGTCAGTTCGTTATTAATTAAAATTTTAAGATCGCGTTTTTGGATTGTTAAAAAAAAAAAAAAAAAAAAAAAAAACCGATTACCATTAAAAAAGTCATTGTTGACTACATCTTTAATAAATGGATAATTTTTCTACAAATACAAATTACTTTCAAATATAATGTAGGTACTAGCAAGATTTTTACCAAAGTATGGGACTCTTCACTATGGTAAGGCACTTGCTGTTTTTCTCCTATACTTTTCTTTCTAATTTATCATCCCTAACCATGATAGTAATATATTAACATTCATTACGTTATATTTATACAATGATTTTTGTTTTAATTGTTCCAGGCTAATGACTCATATCTTCAGATGGCAATTGGTAATGCTCCGTGGCCAATTGGAGTCACCATGGTTGGTATCCATGCTCGTACGGGACGAGAAAAGATCTTCTCTAAGAACGTAGCTCACGTGATGAATGATGAAACTCAAAGAAAATATATTCAAGGATTAAAAAGACTTATGACAAAATGTCAACAGTATTTTACTACAGATCCTTCAAGATGTGTAGAATATGCAGCATTTAATGAGAGAGCAAAACCATAAATCAACAACAACAACAAAATTTAATACTGTAATTGATTATGTAAATTAGAAATTTTTACAGTGGTACAAACTTTGTAATTAATTTGGTTTTCTTTGTGAAGGTGAATTCACAAGTAATTGTTTTTGCTGTTGTAACTTTGAACAACATTTCCGCAGCAAATGCATCCTTGTGCAAGTATTATTATTATCTTTTCATACTGTACCCTAGACTTTAAGTTTTTCCAGCAATATTCTACAACCAATTTTATTTCCTGCGCAAGTGTGTACCTTTGTTGGACTTTCTAGTAACTTTGCACAGCATCATAATTCTGTTTCTGTTGAGCAGAAATGCGCAGACGCAGACTTTCTGCAACTGTTTTTATCTTGTTTTATTTTGTGAAAAAAGTCAGCAAATTTTGTGCAGCATTTAATGCTGGACAAAATGACAAAAACAATATGTGAATACACCTAAGCAACATGGTCACTGATGGTAAAAAAAAAACAAAAAAACAAACAAACAAACAAACAGATACCACTCATAAATTGTAACATTAATACTGTATCTGTTTATCTTATTATACTCCAAGTTAAGTACCTTCTGTCACACAGGCTCTGCCCACATTTCCATTTTCATTTTGTATTTACCCTACAAAAATTTACAGATACAATGAGGAAGGTGAATTTTTTTAACCCCCACTTTTTATGACAATTTTGAAAAGAGCGTTAAAAATTTTTGAGGCGCTATTTTTTCTTAAAACGATTGGAGCATGGGAAGTATTTTTAATTAATTTTTGAAAATCGTCCTAAAAAGACTCTGACGTCATCAATCGGGCATTTATTTCGGAAAGTATTGACCGTAGAAGGTTCAGTAGCCAGTTTTTTGAAATCCTGAGAACGAGCTGATTTCATTAAACTGGTTACTGAACCTCGAACGATTAGTATTTGCCGAGAAAAAAGTGGAATGATGACGTCAGAGTCTTTTTAGGTCGATTTTCAAAAATTAATTAAAAATACTTCGCATGCTCCAATCGTCCTAAGAAAAAATAGCGCCTCAAAATTTTTTAAAGCTCTTTCCAAAAATATCATAAACTCAACAAAAAAATTTCAATTCACCTTCCTCATTGTTACGGAACAGCCACCCTTATTCATATATGCATATAATTTGTGCCGTATAGTATAGAAGAGAGGTTATTACAACCAAATGCACCCCTTTTTCTCGGATTCTAATCAAGTTATAGAAATAAAATTTAACATATATTATTAACTTCAGTATTATATTGATCGTCTGTAAAATTTTGGTGTTTATCTGAGGAAAATTGTTTCAGAAAATGGGTTGCATCCGGTTGTAAAAATTTCTGATCTTATTTTGGCTATATATTAGTGCACTTGCATTTTATGAGTAAGGAAGTTAAAGGTAGAGCCTTTGCGATAGAAGCTGTTGACGCCATGTATATCTATCTAGGGCCGTAAGTTGCAACCTCTGGTTAAACCTTAGTTACCTTATATAAATTGTTGCAACAATCTAAACAACTAAATTATGGTTTAACTAGTTTAGTTAGTGTTGCGACTTAGGGGGGTATGTATCTCTCTTCTATCTTAGCAACACTTTGAACATTCTCTGGAAATATATATTTAATAATAGTGAATTAGCATTTTTGTCTTTGTCAATACCAATCACGTTGCCTGCCGATAATTTATTCGTTGGAAAAGACAAGAAAGAGAATAAAATCTTGCAAGAAAACATTGGAAAGGGATAACAAAAAGTGTAAGCTATGCTTTTAAATTAAAGGTTGGATTTTTTTTTCTTGTCGGCAAACTTCAGCATTTCGATGCTTACCCGTCGAAGTGAACGAACTACATTTTACAAATTTGGAGAAAAATGAACGTTCTACACTTTACAATTTCCAAGTTCCTCCATCTAGTTCTCATGTTAAAATGCGTAGAAGTGCCAAATGCAGATCGTTCATTTTGAGTGAAATTTGTAAAGTGCAGTGCGTTCACTTTGAAGGGTAAACACCGATTTGTGATGATAAACCTTAAATTGTAATGATAAAAAAATTATTTTTAATGATATAATTATAATAATATTATACACTTTTCACTGCAATAATCAAAGTTAAAAGGGAACAATAAGTAAAAATATAATGTACTGACGTTTCTAGGTAAACTCTTGGGATCCAGATTTAAATTGAGCTTCTGATATTTTCTGTAGAATTTAAATTTATAAATTTTAACTTATTTACTTTGCTGCATATTTTATGTATGTATATGTACAACAATAATATGTCAAACTGTATTTGTATATTTTGTAATAAAGTGTTAAAATTATAATCAATTACATTATGTATGTTTTTTTTTTTTTTTTTTTTTTCATAGAAATATTTTTAGATCCAAAATAAAATAATTAAAATTGAAATATAACACATTAGACTAATATGTCACTAAACTAGAAATAAACTACATGTCACATTAATTATATAAGGAAATCTTAAAATATTTGTGCTATCTTGATTGTGACTAATGTGATTTCATCATACAAAAGCTATAAAATAGTGTAGGAGGTGGTGACTCATTATTTTTGGGACACATTCTTAATTTTATATCTTCCTTTTTAAAAAAAAAATAGTTAATTTTAAATAATGATAAATTCTTGAGTAATATTAGGGTTTAATTTTATGATATAATAATACCCTAATTAGACCATATTCTTTAGTATAATTATTTTATTTCTATAATGATTAGAAAAATAAATTTAAACTTATTCAATTTTCCCGCCACAGGAAATAGTAATTTGAGCGTAAAGTTTCGTATCTTTAAAATGGAAGCTCGTGTCATCCGGGGCGTTTAGTGTGACGACAGCGAGCTGGAATTTGTTGTGTTGTTAGGGAAATATGGGTGTAACAAGTTGGGTAGACTAGCTCAAAATATCATTTTGCAATATTTTATCGACGTAAAGTATATAATATTATCTTTTTTATATAGACTAGAATGTACAAATAATTAAACAAATCATCATGTTTCGTTGTATTCCAATATTTAAAGGTTGTAATAGACAAGTTGAATATGTTGATAAAAGACACTGTTCTTTACAAACGGTGCCAGAAGAAGTTTTACGGTATTCTAGGAGTTTAGAAGAACTTTTATTGGATTCTAATCACATTCGTGATCTTTCCAAGGTAATATTTAATTATAATATGTATTTATTTAAGTCAAATTTTTTATAGTTATGTTCATATTAAATGTTTAAAGTTCGACGTTATACTTCAACTTTTTTTTTTAATGTTTTCTTCACAGAATTTTTTCCGACTAAACAAACTTCGAAGATTAGGATTAAGCGATAATGAAGTTCATCGTTTACCTCCAGATATTCAGAATTTTGAAAATCTCGTTGAATTGGATGTATCTAGAAATGGTAAGTAATAATTTTATTATGTTCTTTAAATCTAAATTTTGCTAACCTACCGCTGTCTGGTTTTGCATTTTTTTTTTCTGACTCATTTCTTTCTTGAATCATTCAGACCATATAATAGTAATAAAACTTAATCATTCAATTCATATTCTCTGTTATATAAGAACTAAAGAATTATAATATCCTTATTAACATTAATAAAATATAATAATAGAAATTATAATAAAACTTTTTTAAACTACAAAATATCGTTTTAATCATAGCGAACCGCAAAACATACGCGCGGCAAAAAAATTACCGTTGTTTACGCAATCTGTTACCAATCTTTTTTTCTTTTAATTTTAGTCTTATTAAATGATATAAATTTAAATAACCACAACATTAATATATAATTGGTGAAGGTCATTTTAAGTAGATTGATAAATTTGGGTAACGCGCGTGACTTATTTTAGATGAGAGCCGTACTACATACAGACAGTAACAATTTTTTTTAGGGTGAACGAACTTTTGACAGAGCAGTGCACCGCGGTTTCACCTCTCTTCTTATTCCGTGTGTGTGTGTATTATAATTGCAACTGTTATTGTACACAATACCTTTCCGATTAGGCTTTTTTTTTTATTATTATTTTTTTTTCACGTATGTTGTTAACATTGGAATTTGACATTGGTTTTTAATGCTTTACAATAGGGAGAGTAATAGAATATTTTTTCAACTACATTTTTAAGTCTTCTTTATCGAAACCTTACAAAATATTGCATATTGTTATACTTTCTGCTTACGCTGAATTTTATCATACTTTTTATCTACCTCTTGCATAACTTATTTTTTTTTTAACCTGTGTTTGTTTTATGAAAAAAATAAAAGAGTGAGAGAGAGAGAAAGAAAGAGAAGTAAAGATGTTTTATGAGAGGGTGTATTTTTAGATTTAAAGTTGACCCCATTCATTTTTATTTTGACGTTAAAAGATTTTTTTTTCTCCCCCCATATCTCTTTTATTCAGCTTTTCATTCTTAAAAAGAAACAAAAAATATTAATATATTTCTATAAATAGCAAGCACTTGATAAATTGCTAATATTTTTTCTCTGTCTATAATTGTTTAAGTAATTATGAAATGAAAAATTAGGGATAACCCTGAAATTAGGTCAAGATTTTTAACTAACATTTTTTGAGCTATCTTTAAGTGTGTGAAAGATAATTTACGTCATACTAAAACTTTTGTTTATGTTAAACTGAACTATATGATAGGTAAAAGCTCTGCGAGAAAAGAAAAGAAAAAAAGTGTTGAAATGAAAATTTACGATACCAGCAATGTTAAAAACGTTTTATGGTAGATAAAACGTTTTTTTTTTTTTTTTTTTTTTTTTTTTTTTTAGAACTTATAATATTTTTTACTTATTAGTAAAGTATGCACATATACTTATCAGGCCTGAAAATTGTATTTGATAAGTTTAGAAAGAATATAATTATCGATTCTGTACATGACTTGTTGCGTTTTAGTAAAAGTTTTCTATAGTTTTCTAGCATTTAGAAATGGTTACGAGAAAGGCTTTTTTTTTTTTTATCATTTCTTAATAGTTTATTATTTACATACACCACATAAATTTGTAAATTGAATATTGTTAAAGGTATAGACCAGAAGAAAACATAAGCATTTATATCACAAAACACTCGATAAATAACTGTAGCTTGTCTCATTACCCAACTGTAGCTCCATAGCAGTGATCAAAAAATTTCGATTTATGCAACCCGCACAACATTCGTTACTAATTTTTGCATGTTTCTGACATCAGAAACATGAATAGTCACGCAAATGGCATACTTTACAGCATTTTCACGTCCTCTCTTGGGGCTACGTTAACATTGTGGAAAAAATTGTCATCATTTTTGAAGATCCCATTTTGTGTTTATTCATTAAAAAGCACATATGTTGTTTTATGTGGTCTATGGCTTTAAGACTAAAAATAGAGATGTTCCTAAGCCCTGTCCCCTTGCTCTAAAATGTGCCCAATTTCATTTAAAAACCATTTGGCGATCGTCATTTTTTCGTGTTTTGGAGCACAACAAAACAACAACAACTTTTCGTCCTAGAACTAGAGTCCTAGAAGTCTTAGTCCACTTCTAGGACTCTACTTACAACTACAAATAAGTTAAAAAATTAGAGGGTTGCAAAATACTTTTTATTTTTTTAAATTGTACAAAATGTTTTCTTTTCTTCCTTATCTAATGATCACAGGTCCAAAAGTGATCACTGATCACAAATAGGGTTAGAAGTAAAACGGGAAATGCGGACTGGTTCTCGGCAAAATAATTTTAATTAAAATTGGGCTTATAAAACTTTTCCTCTTTTTTCCTGTTAATGTCCCGACATGAAAGTCAAAGCCAGTTCTACTCATGATTACTATTGACTTATGGAAAGGAAAAAAACAAAAAAAAAGAGTTACGAGTCATCTTATTACAAACCTCAAAATAATATTCCTGCATATCAAACTTAGTTAACAAACTTTTTTGTACTATAGCTTATAAATATAACACACAAAGACCAGTATTACATACAAATTATTTTCATAAGGAAATAGAATTAAAAAAAAAATTTTGATGGCAGAAATTGAATAATATGTATAAAAAGATATTTTGTAGGGCGTCTCTTTGCTATAATAATTTTTGATCAAGATTTTTTTCTATATTAAAAATGAACCAGAAAAAAAAAGAGGATTGAGAGAGAAAAGGAGAGATTTTGAAGTATTATTAAAATTTGAGTCAATGCTAACATACTCTAAGCTTGACGTACAAAAAGTGGAAGGAAAGGAAGAAAAAAAAAAAAAAAAAAAAAAAAGTGCCATGTATTTTAGAACTTACAAAAGAGTGAAAAAAAAGTGCCTTTGTTCCGCGAGTGAAATCAATATTTAGACTCATGCTAAAAGATTTTTTTTTTTTTTTTTTTTTTTTGAGCTTTCGTCAAAAATGAAATAGAAATAGAAACCTCTCACAATATCATTCACTTCCATTTTTATGTACAGATTGAGCTTTCAAAATATTGCATGTTCAAATACCCATATTTTTTCTTATTATACTATATGACTATAATACATGAAGAAAAAGATTTAGATATTATAAATATGGGTTTATGATCT
The DNA here is from genome assembly GCA_949318235.1 of Ecdyonurus torrentis. Classification (NCBI taxonomy): domain Eukaryota; kingdom Metazoa; phylum Arthropoda; class Insecta; order Ephemeroptera; family Heptageniidae; genus Ecdyonurus; species Ecdyonurus torrentis. The sequence continues at coordinate 20,315,463 of OX439136.1, read as the reverse complement.
CAGACTATTGAAATTGATAAGAAAGAAGAAAATAAGAGGACTTTTTATGTATAATGCTTTGTTTCATCTCAATTTTTAAGATAGGAAAATATTTTTTTTTTATAAGAATTGTTATATTATAAATAATATAGGTCATGTATAATGCTAGAATAAAGCTATGAAGAGAGAGAGAGAGAGAGAGAATTGCAAAATATAAAAGAACTTTTTATCATCAATTTTTCTTTTTATGTTTTTTTTTTTTTTTTTTTATAATTAACCTTTCTTTACTAAATAATTTTTTTGATAAAATAATTAAGAAAATAATTTTTCCTATAATAATTAATTTCTTAAGCCTAATTAACTTGCTTTATTATTATAAAGTCTTTTGTTTCTAAAATTTAATAAGTTTATTAAGATTATTAAATATTATAGACTTTTTTGTTGTTGCGGGAAGATTTAATTAAGTGTCTTTTATTACCCATCAATATGTATATGCATAATCTGTAACTAATTTTAATTTAAGTAAATGTATGCAATTTTATCGTAATTGTGATTAATTGACTATGTGTATATCATTGGGTGCAAGACTGTTTTTGATTGACAATAGATAAATAATTGAAAATATAATAGATGCTAAATTATGGTATGAAAATGTCATCATGATTTTAGAGGAAACGATTACAGTATTTCAGTCGAAGTAATAAATGACTTTCAGAATTCAAATTGTCATTGTTTTGTGAATGAAAAGATAATAAATTTGTTATTCATAGGATACTTTATATTTTTCTTTAGTAATACCGGCATAATTATAAGAAATCTCATACAAATAATATTAATTATACCGGTATATGAAATGAAACAATCAGGTATTTTTGCATTGTAGTACAATTACTTTTTATATATGCAGTTCGAGGCTAATTGCTTTAATTATCAAATTTACGTAAAATTAAGATTAGCCTCCCCTTTTTTTAGACGGTTTGTATTTTTGTATAAACAGTAAAAACATGCAATCGGTGTTTTTATTTAATTTAAGTTTCTCTTTACCAGCTTACGAGCAGTTTTCTCAAAAATTACTAAAAGTACGGTCCTGCAATGGTAAAGGATATAGGAAATTAGGAATAGAGTTGTTAGTAAACCCTGTTATCCCGCAAAAAAATAAAATAATAATAATAATAATAAAAACAATAATAAAGAGCACATTCCAATTTAATAGATATCAAAGTTGATCGTCATTTTAGGAGCAGAGAGGAGGGTTTACGAACGGTATTAATCTTCTGCTGTTTTCCCGTATTCAAATGATGTGTTACACCTTACCACGTGTAACCAGCTTTTGCGGAAAAAGCCCCTAATATTTTAACATGTTTAAAATTGTGGATCATATCACTGCGATGTATATAAAAATAATTCGATTTTATAAGTTGCATGTCTAAGAACTTTTTAAAATTGAGTTACAAAAATATTCCTTAACACTTTTCGCTGATAACAACAAGCAATTATGATTATGATTGTTTTGTATGGTAAGAATAGAGCTCGTTTTTGTCAAAGTCAAAATAATTTTTTAGCCTTTACAAAAAAATAAATAAATAAATAAAAATAAAAATAAAAAAACTAGAGATGACAGTGATGACTGATGATAACATATAAATGTAAAATATTGCTGCAATATTATAAAGCAAAATATTAAAAATATTGTAGTTAAGTTATTAAAATGTTGAAATTAATATTGTTCTAACGTTTACAATTAATAATACAAGAGTTTTAAAAAAAATCAATAAAATATGTTTCAGCGTCAAACATACTATATTATAATATATTCATCATCTATTTATAAAACTAAAAAAGAAAACTTTGTTTAAATTTTTCGACACTCTGCATATATTTTAAAATGTAAATATTATCGTTATAGCAATTTAAACTTATGTTGGAAATAGTTATACATATAGAAAAAAAATATTGCATTTGTCGCTTTTACATGTAAATTATATTTATGCTAAAGTTAGAAAAGAACATTTGTATACTGTCACTTGTTGGTTTTAATATAAAACGAATGTTGAATTTTTATTTTAAAGTGAATTCTTTTTTGTTTTTACAAGATTTAAATTATTCAGAACTTATCATTTTTCTTTTGTATAGTTTCATTATTAAATTTGAGAACAGTATAACATGTACGAGTAACGTCATTTTAATGCTACCTATTGAAAATCATAACTCAGCTAAGGGTAAAAAATAATTCTTTTTTCAAATAAGAAATTAAACGGGGTGAAAAAAAAAAAAAAAAAAAACTGCTAATGGTATAGGTACACAAAGCCTAGGAATTAACCTGGAATTAGTTTTGATATACCTAGTAGGGTACCATTTAATACCCTGGCCAAAATAAGATTATATATTTTTACAACCGGATGCACCCATTTTTCTAAAACAATTTTCCACAGATAAACACCAAAATTTTACAGGTGATCAATGCAATATTGAAGTTAATACGTGTTAAATTTTATTTCTATAACTTGATTAGAATCCGAGAAAAGGGGGTGCATCCGGTTGTAATAACATAACCACTCTTCTTATTTTGGTAGTGGTGTGCCACATAGCCATTTCTATGATTCTACCTACATTGTATCATCTCCTATATATTTTTTTTCCTAGAATCATAAGTAAAATGTCATCTAATCTAGGCAAGACACACCATGTTTTACCTGCATTAGGTATTAGTGTAGTTTTACAATACCTACTTAATATTTGCCTATACGTATATGGGCAATTTGCAATTTACTACCTGCATTAGTATAGTATTTTTTTCCGTGTGAAAAACAACGCCTGCCTTTACAGGGCTTCATACATTAATATAAAAGGGGAACAATTTTATTTAAAATTTTTTAACACACAATGCATTTTTTTTAGTATAGATTGCTAATTTAAAGTAAACAACGTAATTCATATTATGTATTTTTTAAATAAGAAAATGTATATTCAAATCGTATTATTTTATATTTGAAAATATCGGTTTATATAGTTGTATCTTTTGTTCCAAAATGAGTAAAATTTGTAAATATTTAGAACCCTAACATGTAATAATATGTGTAAAAGTTCTAACAGTACGTCTTTAAATTAATGATTAATTTATTTATTAAACACCAAGGTTGTAAAACTCAATGATTATCATGCGTAATGCTAATTAAATTAATAATAATAATAAAAGAAGGTGTTCTTGACTTTAAACGCCACCGTTTAAGTTTGAATCAATGGATATGAATATTTGATGCTTTAAATAATTGAACCACTCAAAAAGCAATTACGTATATTCTTGAAAATATAATTGCATTATTTATTTTGTATATATGTGACTATTTTTTTTTTTTTTTATTTCTAAATGTAATTCAACAAACCTATTTCAAACAGTTACTTATAAGAACCACTGTTTGCAATGTTTGCGTATGACATTGTTTTACTATTAAACTAATATAATTTATAGCCATTCTCTGGTCATTTTTATGACCCCTATATAGCTGAAGTTTAGTCGATGCAAGTGCAAGAGCGCATTTTATTACATCTGGAGCAATAAAAATATTTCATTTAAAAAAAAAAATCAAGTTAATGTTTATAAAATGTAACAGTCTATTTTTTATTGTAGATAATTTATTATAATAAAATGAAACTTGAGAAAATAAACTAGGATAAAATGAAACACACTGTACAAAACATAAAATAATGGTACATATATTTAAAAAACGGTTGTTGATTTTTTCTCTCTCTGTGTCTTTATACATTTGATTATTCAAGTTTGTATGTACTGTACTCTGTTTTTAGAACGCATATTAAAAAAAAAAAGAAAAAAAGGTTACATGTTTACTATTGCAGCACTTGAGAATGGCAAAATCTATTTTCAAAATAAGAACGAAGTAATTCTGCTTAATTTTATCAGTTGTATAAAGAGTTTACTTCTCTTTGGCGTATGTATATTTTATAGTGTATAGTATACGTTGGAGCACCATCGTGCTTTTTTTTTATTTTTTATTTTTTTAATAGAATGTACTTTAGACAGATAATATACTATAATTTAATATAAAATTTTAATATGGACTGCTCAAGGAACAACTGTTTTAAGGCTGACTTTAAGCGATTTTGCTTACATCCGCTTCCGTTTTGAAGTACTGCGCATGCGTAGTAAGTCGAAACGCAAGCAAATGTTATCAAAATCGCTTAAAGCCAGCCTCCAAACAGTTGTTCCTTTACTAGTTAATGGGTAGTTGTATTGTTTTAATTTAAACTTTTGTATAAGCAGAAAATAAATCAGTAGGCCTATAGAAAAAAATGAAATTTTTCTCCATTTGAAAAATAAAATAACATAATTTGAATAAAATATTGACGATTTTAAATAAGCAGTTAAAACCAGAGAAAAACGATAAAGTTGGAAAAGTAAATTACTTTCATTGCTAAAAAATAAAATAAATAACTAAATAAAATAAAAAAGAAGTTATTTTGTCCTATGCTAAGTGCTAAGCATGATATATCATGGTGCTAAGTAATACATTTTCTACAAAAACATGGCGTTAGCGCGCAATATCAAACAACCACTCTATTACCGTATGGTAATTAATTAAATTTATATAGATATACTATAATTAATGTAATGTTCCATCCATGCATGGTACTATACCAAGATGATAATAAAAAGGCAACAGAGTAAAATTTTACGTAAACATGCAGTGTCAGTGAAGTGAACTATAATATGATATTGCTTATTAACTATTTACAAAGAAATAAAAGAGCAATTTTACGATGTTTATTACATTTTTTGTTTTTGTTTGTTTGTAAAATACGGGAAATGTTGACATTTAAAGGAGGATATAATTAAAATGTTGCAAATTTGCATATCTTTGAAGTTCCATAAACATGAAAATAAAACTGTAGCACAGTATTATATAACGTGTCATAGTTTTTTTTATTTTTTATTAAAAATCAAGTCTAAGAGAGATACACACACACAGAGAGAGAGAGAGAGAGAGAGAGAGAGAGAGAGAGAGAGAGAGAGAGAGAGAGAGAGAATTTAATTTAAAGTACTGAGAATTTAATTTTGAAAGAAAAAAAAGTATCCTTTGATATATAAAAGTCTGTCAACTCATACAACTTATATAATAATAATAAAACTGTTATCAGCAGATATATAATATATTATATGTATATGTATATATATATATATATATATATATATATATATATATATATATATATATATATATATATATATATATATATACATACATATACATATGTATATATATATTATGTAATTATTCAAATAGGAGCAACTTTAATAAAGACTCTTAAGAGACCTCAATCAGAATGTAATTATTGAGTTTTAAAGCTTATATTTATATTATAGTATAATTATAAATACTATATTACTCTGTCTACTGTAATATTCTTTATTAAATAACCAGTTCTTTTTTTATAATTTTTCATTAATTTAATATGTAAAAGATATGAAAGTTCTAAAAAGAAGATAAATGACGTAATTTTTATATTAATTTTTTCATCTCTCTGTCTGTCTGTCGTATTCTCTTATTAAGGTAAATTGGTTATGTGGGTGTTTTTCTTTAGTACTTTTTTTGGGGGGGGGGGGGGGGGGGGGGGAGGTTGATAGTTACTGTGTTCTGGAGTTGGCTTCTCCTTCTTTATTTTATTTATTATTATTAGAATTTTTTTAGATACAAGTCCTAATTTAAAAAAAGTTATTTAAAATTTTAACGCAACAATAATAATAATAATATAATAAAAAAAGTTCGTATGTTTCAAAATCCTAGATTTCGTATCTATATACATATAAGGAAGTAAGAAAGGGAAGGACTACAGTACTAAGTTAAAATTTAAGTTCATTGTGGGGACCATTGCAGTAAAATTTAAAAGATATAGTTTTAATTTTCCATTTCAGCGAATTAATATTTTGATAAGTGAATTCTATTTTATTTCAAATATTTTTAAGTGCAATTTCTTAAAGGCGTAAAACACCTTGAACAAAAAAGTTCAATCCGGAGTCATTGATTTCTAATTTATTTTCCATTCACAAAATGCCACTGGCGGTCAATGGCGTCACAGCTCGCCTGGTTCACGCGCGCGTAAGACAAGCGAGCTGTGACGTCAGTGACCGCCAGCGGCATTTTGTGAATGGCAAATAAATGAGAAATCAATGCCTTCGGCCAAATCAACGGAGATTTTCAGGTTTGTTAGGATATTACACAAATTTTTTGTTCAAGGTGTTATACGCCTTTAATAAAACAATATATAATATATTTTTTACTTGATTCACTACCTTTTTTTGTTCGTAAACAGAAATGCTTTTTTTTTTTGAAGTAATACTTTTTACATTAATATTAACTTCGTAGAATAATTAAAATTTTTAAAGTTCATATTTGTATATATACGCATACATAATACACTCAAAAGGCTTTATTATAAATTTAAATTATTAATGAACCTAAATTACTAGTTCCATTTGTACATTAACATTTTCCTAAAATATATTTATTATTACGTGTTGCCTAAATTACGCATTTTCTTTGTATATATATATATATATATATATATATATATATATATATATATATATTTATTATATACCTTTGAGTTGTATAATAATTTTGAGAAACAATATTTTGTGTATTTAGAGGAGAGCATTTCAGATATTATAATCTTATTAAGAGAAGCCTTTTTATTGTTTTTTTTTTCTCACTATAAAAAAAGTATACCGGCTTTTGTTTTATATTTGGACCTTCCTTCCTTTGATTTTAAGCCGATTTGTGAATGAATAAAATTTTATTGTTTTTATAGGTAGTAAGTTTATAATATATATTTAGTTTTGTATTGTATTAAACACAATTAGGTAATAAATAATAAAACATTGTGAAAAGTAGGTGGAAGTAAAATAAAACAGTAAAAAGAAAATCATTTTATAAATGATTATGATTTTTGTATAGTAAAGGTTAACAATAAAAATAAATTGGCCAGTATTACCGAATGATATTGAAATCAAGTTTGGTATTCAGAGGCATTACGTGTTAATAAAGAAGTCAAGATATAGAAATATATAAAAGGAGTGTATTCCTTTTTAATGCACTTAATTACAAGGTGACGTACTTGATAAAGCAATATTTTTGGTGCGAATTAGTATAATACTGTATAATTATATATTTTTTTGTATATTGTTGCTAGCGTGGTTATTTATTTATTTTGTGAATATGATTGTAAAGTATACTTATATAGAAAGAAGAGAGAGAGAGAGAGAGAGAGAGAGAGAGAGAGAGAGAGAGAGAGAGAGAGAGAGAGAGAGGAAATTAGAATATTTACCGTACATTAATTACGATACCATCAACACGAAAAAAGATCAGATCAATTATTCACTATGTTACATTTTTCTCTCGACATTTTAATGGAATATTACATTAATATAAAAATGCATAAAATAGTTATGTATGATATATCAAAGTACTTCGGTCACATAAAGGTAGGACCTTCTCTATTTAGAAGGTGCCTGCCTACTTAAAAGCCTAACTACATAATATGCTTAGAAAATATTTAACCAAAGTTTTTTTGATAAATCTTACCCCTGTACTATACAGGAATAATAATAATGATTTTTATTGAGAGGCCATACAAAATATAATATAGAAGGAATGACCTTGCAGTTAGTGAAAATAATTATAACAAGCTGATTTTCCTTGCACTTTTTCCCCCCTACAATATTGCTATATAATGCAATATTGTTGATATTGATAACAGTTTGTATGCAAAGTTTTAAAATAATCATAAAAATATATACTGGAAGTAGGCCAAAAACAGTACATGTATATGACATTTTTTTTTTTGGATACTACTAACTATATTATACCGTATTATGTAAAAGAGAGAGAGAGAGAGAGAAAGGAGCTACAATTCTCTGAGAACGTGCTATATAGATGATTTCTCAAATAAATAATATATAACAATAATAATACTATAGCACATGACGTGAAAATATTATATAGTTATAATATTATGCAGCTATACAGTAGCAGACTAAAAATTTATACACCGTTACCATCTCATATAGATTTAATATAGAAAAGTTTACATAGAACTGAAAAAAAAAAAAATAAATAAATAAAAAAAAAAATTGAATTTTAAATTAAAATTTTAATAATTTAAAACATTGGAATGCTTCTACAAAAATATAATAAACTATATGTACAATTCTGTGTATATGTATGTGAGCTCTTCTTTATTTTATATTTTATGAAGAGTAAAGTTTTTAAAAAAAAGTGTTTTGCGGGTTCCTGGAGGGCATTTATTATTGACACTCGTGCGAATGAGAACAATAGAAACTCCAAAAATATATATATTATATGTGTATATTTTATTTCCCTTCAAGCATTTTAATTTTAACTTTTTGTATAAGTTATACAATATCTTTACACTATACTTGACATGGTGTTGGTTGTATTATATATATATATATATATATATATATATATATATATATATATATATATATATATATATATATATATATATATATATATATATATATATATATATATATAGAATCTCATTCAATTCTGAAGATACACTTATTACGTGTAAGATATAGGTTATTTTTTAGTTAAAACTTAAAATTGTAAAGTATTGGTTTATAAAGTTTGAATGAAAAATTTGATTAGACTTGAATGAAATTGCTAAATTAAATATTAACAAAAGACTGAAACTAAAATTGATTATATATAGTTTCTTTAGTAATATTATAAATAAAATTTTGCACTATGCTTTTTTTATTATTATTTTTTAATGTTGCATGTCTTTTTGTCGTATAAAATAACGTTTTTTTTCTGAGCTTACCAAGAGAAAAGGAAAAAAAATACAACAATTTGTGCCAAGTTTGTCGCAAGTTGACTACCCTCTTATACCTATGTTTTATAAGTAAAAAAAAAAAAAAAAAAAAAAAAAAAACAAACAAACAAACAAACAAACTGTTTTGCATCATATTTATGCCTTTTGTTCTTGGACGTCTTACTGCTTTACTATAGTTCTTTTAAGTATAGTGAATCTCATTAACAGTGATTGGCTGACCAACAAAATAAGGCACATTCATTGGTTGATCTTTTGTTTTTTGAGCCGATAAAATTGAGTCGCATGTTGAGCATAGAACTTTTTTGTGTGATTTTTTCTTCATTTTAATCTGGTCCAAAGTTATAAGCGAAGAAATAACCATGATCCATCATACATATAAACGTAGTAAACAGGTAATGACGTCATGATCAGGTGTATTTAACAAATTACATTCATGTGCATGTGACCCCCACGTCCCACGGCACATGAAAGCGTGGTCCAGTAAAAAACGTTATCATTAATATATATATATATATATATATATATATATATATATATATATATATATATATATATATATATATATATATATATATCGAAGCTGGTTCAATATTTGTGTGAAGTTTACAGAACGAGCTATATTATGCTATATAAAATAGTGTAATAATTGCAGCTTAGCTTTGTTTCTTTTGTGGTAACAAGTAGCTTTGATGTATGCAGCAAAGTTGTACCGAACATAATTCATTCCGTGTACAGGAGCTTTTTATCTTAACTCACATCGGAAGTGTCCCTTTTTGTCGAAGTCTAATTTATGACAAGTACAAAATTAGCTTCAATAATATACTATAAAGACTATAGGCAAACTATTTACTTTAACCCTTTTTTATGATACGAGAGAGAGAGAGAGAGAGAGAGAGAGAGAGAGCGAGCGCGAGAGAGAGAGAGAGAGAGAGAGAGAGAGAGAGAGAGAGAGAGAGAGAGAGAGAGAGAGAGAGAGAGAGAGAGAGAGAGAGAGAGAGAGAGGTGAATCCGATTTGAGTAAGAAGAAAAATTTGATCTGGTTTTAACTATATGCATAAAATGTTTCTATTAAAAGCGTTAAAAAAAAAACTTTTCTAATATCCTAAGAAACCTGAAAATCGACGTTAATTTAGCCAGAGTCATTGATTTTTAATTTATTTTCCATTCACGAATAATGGCAAGTGCGCGTAAAACAAGCGAGCTGTGATGTCATCGTCCGCATCTACCTTTATTGGGAATGGAAACTAAATTAGAAATCAATGACTACAGCCAAATCAGCGTTGATATTCATAACTTTTCATCAGGTTTTCTTATGATACAGTACTAGACAAGTTTTTTTTGTTCAACGCCTTTAAGTCTAAAGGAAAGAATGTTTTTATGTGGAACATTTTTCCATATCGATCCTAAAAACAAAATTCTTTCGTATACTGTACGATATTTTAATATCTTTTCTTCATGCACGTAAGGTGAAAAGAAACTTCATATTTAGTTATGTATTTTAAAGTTGTGGGTATTTAAAATATTTGTATCATCAGCATAATATACATATATCACTAATGTAAACATACATTATACATACGGTGTTGAAAGTTCTACATATGAATGTTATTTATTTTTAATTTATCACCCTATATGTATACACTAGGTAGCTAAATATGGTCGTGTCTAACCAATTATTTTAAGTCAAGAATTTTTATGTCTTCGCCCCTCCCTATCTTTGATGTTATAATACAATCACCAATTTTTTCGTTCTCCATTTTTTAATGATTTTATTTTTCTTCAGGATGCCTTGGTAAGATACTATATAAGGTGTATACGCATGACGTCATATTTAATGCACTTGGAGGCCATACTGGAGTAGTGAATAACATTGCTCAGCATAGGACAAACTTTATTTTAGGTAATTTTCTTTGGGAAATCGGTTCATTTTTTGTTATTGTTATTTTTCTCACATACTTGAGATACTATAATTCAACATATTTACAACATCAATGCTTTCAAAAATAATGCATAGTGTTTTTACACTGGCAAAATGAGTTTATTTTCCTATGCTGTCCATGTTATTGAGTGATCCAACATGGCATCGACTTTAACATGAATGCATAGACCCTATACAATAAGCATACACATATCAAACTGAAAATGTTATTTATATATTATACTGAATGCATCTTTGTACTGACCGCATTCTGTAAAGACTATTCGATATTTACAATGATTTTCTATTTAAATTAATGTTTAACTATTGAGATATTGTACTCATAACATGATTTCTCTTCTCTGATAAAAATGATCATTCGAATAAAGAAAATAAATAATTTGATGGATGTTATGACTTAAATTAAAAAAAGGCAAAAAAAAAAAAAAAACTTTTTAAGTTACTTTGATTTTATTAACTTTAAATATAATTTTGACAGGTGCAAATTATAAAAATTGTATAAAACTATATTTGTCTAACGTTGATCTAATTTTAATTACAATAAGCAGGTGTAATCTCTCTCTCTCTCTCTCTCTCTCTCTCTCTCTCTCTCTCTCTCTCTCTCTCTCTCTCTCTCTCTCTCATAAAAATCCCATAACTTTACGTATTTTTTTATTGCACAGTTTTTGTTTTTTTATCATTTTTTTTTATATTTTGTAAGTAAAGGTAGATAAGAGTTGATTCAATTTTTATATATTATTATACAACAAAAATGTCATGCTATATAAAATATAATGGAGAGTTTATTATATATATATTTTTTTCTTCTATGTTTATTTTTAGAGTATATGAATTTAATAAATATTTAAATTTATGTGATTTTTGTTTTTGTTGCTACGCAAAAAATTGTTATTTCCATGGTAACGTTGAGAAAAAAAAGTATTCGAATAATAGACTGATGCTCTTTAAATATTATTAACATGATTTTTCAAAAAAACTGGCTTCTTTTTTTTTTTTCTCAATATATATTTTTCAGAAGAGAGATAGAGAGGAAAAAGCGCCTAAATTTAATTGCCTCTCGATCCAATTATTTATTTGCTTCGTGACCAGTAATATAAACTAGTAGTACAGCGCTAATTTGAACAAAAATTTTTCGTTATATTTTTACAGTCTCTAACGAAAATTTAATAATTCTTATATAACATTATAGAAAATTATATACTCAGATCACGAAAGAGAAGTTCAAATGTCATTCAAGGTCATAGTTGTGGGAAACAAAAGCTTTAGGCTATAATATTCTTTACATAGTTAATAATTATCTACTATCATAAACGGTAGGAAGGTTTTGTTTTAATAGGAAAATTGATTCATTCATTTTTTTTAGTTATTTATCTTTTGCTTTCGTATTTTTTTTTTCTTCGTAGAATTTTGTTGCTATATTGTATTCATGTCATATTTAGAATTTTCAAAACATTACAACAAAGATTATAAAAAAATTAATTTTTTATGTCACCAATTAATGGAATTAGAAATATAATTTGTCAAATAACTTTGAGTTTTTTTTTTTTTAACACTCTGTAAGATTGTTTTGATGGTCGCAAAAATAACCGTGGCCAGTAATGAGCCTTTGTCATAATTTCTCTAATAATTAAATTGTTTGTGTTTGCGTTTTTAATTGTCTATAGAAACAGCAAAAAATTGCAGGATCTAATTTTACGTAAAAACTATTCTAAAAAACTTTGCATTTTAACAATCGTCTATTTCCTCAAATTAATAAAAGTTATTTAAAATCTTCCAATTTGCCCATAAAGATTTTTAAAATTGGTAAATAATAGTAAAGTCTATAAAAAAATGCAATTAAAAACCTTAAACTGTGTTTATATACAAAATAATAATACAATTTTTTTTAGCGAGAAATATGCAAATTTATCACTTTGATCGCTAGAATGCTTGCTGTTACATGTAAAGCATTAAAGTACTTGCTTTTTACCCATCACGAAATGAAATAATCTCTCTCTCTCTCTTTCCCCTAGCCTTTTAAAATGTAAATAAAACCTTTTAAACTTTACTTTTATATCATTTTTTTTAAACATCGCGTCACGATATAAGTATAAAATGATAAAAATTATTCATGCAAATCATTCTATTTTTTATGATACTCCTTTTTTTTTTAAACATATACATAAGCATTTAGAGCAATTAGTATTACATAAATTTTTTCATTTTAATTTCATTTCAACTTTAAAAATGTTACGGATAATTATTTCATGTATTTTTTGTAACTTTTGGCATTAGCAATAATTCTTTAAGGGGGAAAAGAAAATAATAATAAATTCTTACAGAGTTTAAAAAATAAAATGTAATTTTGTATATAAAACGTAATATATACATATATTAACAAAACTAATTTCTATTTTATATATTAACAGAGTTTAAATAAAGATATAATATAGTGAATGTATAATATCTATATTCAAATATTATTTATTGTATTTTTATCTTCAGTGATATGCATATACTTTTAACGTTGTCAACTTCAATCTCTTTACTTGAGATGTTATCGACAACCGATTCTATTTGCATATTCTTAAAGTATCCTCTCTCCAATGTATATAATATCGATTTACATACATTGACTTTAGTAAAACGATTTCTTCTTCTTCTTCTTTTTAAACTATATAATACTTTCTATATAACACTCGATTTTATACAATAGGTCTGATGTACTGTACTGTACTATACGTAGATACTCTTTTTCTTACTATTATACAGTTTTATCTTTTCATGTTATATGGTATAGAAAATGCTCTATCGTTCTATTTGTTAATATTTTGCTTCAAACAAAATTTGTATTAAAATTTTTCAACGTATAAAGATTTTTTTATTTGTTGTAATTTTGCAAAGTAAATTTTTTAATATAACATTGCTTTAAATGGAAATAATAATTTGCTGAACAAAGTTTGAAACAAACTTGTAAATGTAATTGCACCTGTTTTTAACATCCCTAGTTTTAAAGTAAATTTGATTAGTTTATGCTATACTATAATATGTTATTATACAATATATAACTATTGTGCTGCATAATTATTTTGGCTGTTCTAAATTAGCAACATTTATGCTATGACATAGTTTGATTAGTTTATGCTATAGTATAATATGTTATTGTACAATATATAACTATTGTGCTGCATAATTATTTATGCTGTTCTAATTTAGCAACATGTATGCTATGACATAAATGTGGTATATAAATTACTTAAAGCCATAGACCACATAAAACAACACGTGCTTTTTAGTGAATAAACACGAAATGGGATCTTCAAAACTCATGACAATTTTTACCAGAATGTTAATGTAGCCCCACGAGAGAGCGTGAAAAAACTGTAAAGTATGCAATTTGCGTGAAAATTCATGTTTATGACGTCAGAAACATGCAAAAATTAGTATACTGTATGAAAATGTTATGCGTGTTGCATAAATGGAATTTTCTGATCACTGCTACGGGGCTACTGTTAGGTTTTGAGACAAACTAATGTTACTTATATGTAAATCCCTTCAAGTGGTGTTTTGTGATATAAATGCTTATGCTTTTCTCTGGTCTATTTCTTTAATTTCTTCTTTCCATAAAGCAGTAAAAAAATGCTGAACAATAAAATATTATATGTTGTAATCAGCATAATTTTTCTAAATTTCTGTAATTCCTTTATTTTCGGTGTATAGAGATTAATAGAAAATTGTTTGGGTAGATATTTTTTGGAGAATACAATCCAATGTTATTCTTATGACAAAAACAATTTCACTTTTTTATCTTTACTTTTTATTGTCGATGAAAATTAAAGTCCGTTAAATAAAATTTTAAATTAAAATTTCATAAACTTTCAATCATGCAAAAGAAAATTAAAAATATAGATTGAAAATTGTTATATAATAATACTGTATAATGCATTGATTGCCTACATAATTTTTGTAATTTTATTCATTATAATCTTTTCATTCAACGTAAAGTTTTTTAATATATTATAATGTAAAGCTTGATGAGTAAGAAGCGTGTAAATGACGTATATTTTAAGCCTCATTTTTTTTTTTTAATAAAGATTGTATAATATACACAATATACTGTAACTGGCATTTATTATTAAAATTCACATTGAAAATTTTAATTACATTTTACTCGTTAATTACTTTTACTATGTACGTAATACTTTCATTATGTATGACTTACTTTTGTTGTCGGGCGCATCAAGCATTACGTCATTCTTTTCTCTTATTTTTCTGTAATTATGTGATTACCTAGAAATTTATTATTCAATGATTTTAATGACTTCTACAGGTTGACATAATTTGGTTGCAATTGTGAAAGAGAGGGGTTAGAGGTTTTAAATCTCCTAATTTTGAATGTCTATTGCCACCAGATTTTGAGTGATTTTAAAACTTATTATTGTGCTTATTGACTATAAAATTTTACGATTAATTGGTATAAAAAAAGACACTGTTGAAATCAAGATTGAGACTTATATTTAGGCCCTAAATTTCAATATTTCTAAGTTAAAATATTTGCATAGAGACATTCCATGATTTTTAAATATAACAGTGGGTTCCTTTAAATCCAGATTAGTCAAAATACCTTGTAGCAGGATACCATACATGCGTATGTGGGGAAAAAAAGAAGTCAAAATGAAATACCGGTACGTAATAATTATTGCTACATTTATATCATGGTAGCATAATTCATAATTGTGACTATTTTGTAATTAGCATAAATATTTATGCCGTATAGCGTATTTTTTTTATATGGTGCAGAATAATTATTATGCAATTCATAACATAAATTATATTGCTATGTGAATAAATGTTAGTTGATTTTAGTTCGCGTAATTATTACGTATTTATTTTTATACATGTGAAAATTAAGAAAATTAGCAATAAATTTGCAATCTCAAATAAATTCAATTATTTCCGAATCAACTTCTTTCTCTGTGTATGTAGCCTGTAGATTTGTGTTATATTTGAAAGGTGTTACGTTGTTATATAATATAGAGATATGCTTTGATGAGAGAGCTATAGTATATACAGAAGTGCACTTATTGTTAGAAACGTGCTCTATAGTCTAAACATCAACTACTCATTCACTCTCCCCCTTTACATTGTAATCACAACAATACGAAATTGTTTACGTATATATAAATACAGACAGCTTTTATACACTTTTTTTTTTAAATAAAAATTTGTCTTTTGTTTTTTATTTGAATAGAAAACAATAATTATATTTTGTAAAATTAGAGAAGTTATAATGAGTTAATTACTTTTCATTTAGTTGATTGTGCAAATTATACCATAAAATTTTATAGAAAAATATAACCATTTTGCACAGCTTTTAAAAAATCTAAATAAAAACCAATAAATATATAATAAATAATAATAAATTGAAGCCCTCATTCGTTATATATTTTTCTATTATTGTATCAATAAAATAAAAATAAATAAAATTATTTTATCATGGAAATGGCTTCACATCCATTGAATTTGCAGAGCAAGTTCAGAGATATGGTTTCATGTATTGTTAATTCATTGGCGTCAACTTTTAATCATCTGTTCACGTGTCATAATATTGTGTATACTGTGCAATAAATTAAATCGCATGAAAATATCGATGATTTAGATTGCATGCAATAAAATTTATTGTATATACACCTAAAATAATACTTCTTATATATGAATAGGAATTAAAGAGTTATTATTCCATTACTTATATAGAAAATTCTCTATATAATTATAATAAATACGTGTCATTTCCGCTGAACTCAATACAATTTAAAATTAGTGCAAAAATTGTAAAGTTTTGGGAAAAAACAAAGCAATCGCTTCAAAATTTCTTTAATAAAATTCTATTACTTAAAAAAAAAAAAAGTTTAATTTTCAAAAAAGTAAAAATTATATATCTTTTGTTACAAAATTATAGACTTTATTAGAAAAAAAAATTGGTTCAATTAAATAATCATCACACATTTTTTTTTTTTTTTTAATGCCTCAACTAATATCAATGTTTTGTTGTATTTTCAGAGATTCCAGACATCCCTGAACAAATCAAACATCTGAAATCTCTTCAAGTTGCTGATTTCAGTAGCAACCCCATCTCACGGTAAGTGTATACCTAAACCTATATTTAATATTATGATAGTATAATTATAGTTCATTTTATGCAAATTATATATTCTCTCTCTCTCTCTCTCTCTCTCTCTCTCTCTCTCTCTGCTTGAAAGTATTATAATACATAAGAAGTATATACCGTATGATAATGAGACGTGGTTTAATATTATCAAGTTTGGCTCTGTTCTAATTTTAGACTTAGGTATGCTTTTCTTTTCTTTTTTTAATCAATATAAGTCTCTTCTTCTCTGCGGCAAAATTATAAAACATCTTAAAATTTTTTTTTTTGAGTAATTAAAAGAACCAAGCGTACATATATACAGTACATAAAAATGTTATTTTTAAAATAATTTATGATTTAGTTTTCTATTAATTATTTTGTCTTTTAATAATATTTTGTCTCTGGAAAAAAAATTAATTTTAAAATTTGTGTTAAAAAATCTTTAGTGATTTATGTTTTTTTTTTTTTTGGTATCGAGAGAGTATATTAAAGAAGTTTTTATTTATTATTATTATTTTTCCAAATATTATTAAAAATTCTGTCAAATAGTTGAATATATATATTTTTTATTTTATTAATTGTGCGTTAGTTATAGCAACTTATAATTATTTTTCAAATATAGATAAGTATTTAAATGACTAAAACGTGATGACTATTTAATAAAAGGGTAACTACGGTCTTGGAGGCTTTTTGCATTAGTCAATCAGAGGTGGCGTGAAGGACCCCTGATTTACTACCCTTATCATTGCAGGACCATTAGTGCGATTCAACAAAACGCTTAGGTCATCTAAAGACCTTAAAAATCGTAAGACCCTATTAGGAATTCTTCGGACTTTAGGTAACTTTAGTGCTTTAATAAATCGCACCCCGTTTTTTATTATTATATATATTTATTTTTTTTTCAAAATCCAGCTTGTTGTTTTGTTTTGTCGGCAAAGCACCCGAAAAAGTTAAATGAGGGATATTACCTATACAAGGCTATACTTATTAAAGTGTTAAAAAATAATTTGTTTTTAGGATTTTTTTATCACCGATAACAATTATTCTTAAATATTGATAAACTATCACGATAATTCACCCCCTCCCATTTTTTCTTTCCTTATTTTTGTAATATGTTCTGACATTTAATTTGTACAATTTAAATTTATAAATAAGAGAGATGTTGTATTCAAAGAGAGTAATTTCATTTTGTAAAACTTTCATCGTAATAACGGAAAAAAAAATGTCTTTAGGGAGACAAAGAATTATTGAAATGTCATAGTTATTATTAGCAAGTCGTAGCTTGAGAGTGACAGGAAATTGCATTAATTTAGTCTACAATAAAAGCTTGAAATTTTATGAAAATGTTGTCTTTTTTTTCTTTGTCATATCTTCGTTTTTAATATTAAAGAAAGATAAGAATTTGTATTAATTTAATTAAATTCTAAAAAGAATACGATAAAAATATTATTAAACTTGTTAGAGTTATTCTACTTTATATAAATAAAATATTAATACATAAATTAATGCTTGATCAATCCGATGGATTGTAGAACAGTTATTATTTTTCAGTTTTGTGATTTTTGGTATATATGAAAATAATAATTTTGCTGTACAAATTAATTAAGACAACATGATAAACACATTTCTCTCATTCTCTTTCGTTAAGTTTATTTTTTTCTAGAAGGAAACGTGAAATTTCCTTGAAAGTAGAAAACTTCTATCACTGCATGTGAAAAAAAAAAAAAAGTGTAGTGGTTGCCCATTATAAATTGTAGCATTGAGGGCGGGTGGGGGGGAGGGGGGTTCACTCCTACGTTTATTAGACTGCACCATAAGAGTTGAGAGTACCCTTGATGAACAGTGTGGAGCATTTTTAGAGATTCTCATTACCATGGGCTTGCATTAAAAAAAAAAAAAAAAAAAAAAAAGTAACAAAATTTTTACTGAAAAAAGAGACTGTAAAATTAGTTATATGTTGACCCAACTCATATAATATGGAGTTCTTATAGTTACATTACAGAGTTATTAAATATTATAAACTATGCTATAAGGAAAAGTTCAGCTACATGACTGTTGTACTGTACTATGCTGTACAGACTATACAGCATAGTAATATTAATTTTTGAAGTGTTTTATGTTGTTTGACAAAATTATGATGAAATGTCTTTTTTTTTTCCTTGAGTAGATAACGATCGTTACTTGATTTTTTTTTTCAGTGATGAAATATAAGTAAGTTTTCTCAAAAACAAATAGGGAAGTCTGTTTTTAATTTAAGTACATACACGTGGTGCATATTTATTATTACGCTGAACAATTACTATACGTGTTATGAGTTTGTGTGTCCTAAAATGTTGTTGAAGCTATACAATAACATGCACATACTGCCATCACGTGCTATCAATAATGATTTTCTTCTTAAAGGCGTAGTTCACCTTGAACAAAAAACATGCCTAGCCTATAATAACATACCTAAATATTAACGTTGATTAGGCCGGAGTCATTCATTTCCAATTTATTTTCCATGCAACAAATGACAGCTGCGGGTTTATGACGTCACAGCCCACTAGTCCACGCGTGTGGAAACAGGCGAGCTGTGACGTCATAAACCCGCATCTGTCATTTTGTGAATGGAAAATAAATTAGAAATCAATGACTCCAGCCAAATCAACGTTGATATTTAGTTATGTTAGGATATCATGTTGTTTTTTTTCAACGTGTTCTACGCCTTTCATATATGTGTAGACAATCCTACTGTATTAAATTAAAACCGTTTTATTATGTTATATTGATGATGGTATAATATATATAGGTCATTTTAAGCTATTCCTCAATTATTATGATGTATTTTTAAATAAAACTGATGTTGAAAAAAAGATCAATACTAATTCTGCTTATTATATTTTAACTTTTTATCTCTATATAAAAATAAATTTGGTAACTGCGAACACTAAATAGATTGCAGAGGATAAAATTGTCTTTAAATGTGTATTTAAAAAATTTAAATCTCCCGTCAATAAAATTTTTATTTTAATTTATATACAAACAATGTGGTAACGTGTTTAAAGTTAGGTAATATTGACATAAGAATTTAGAACGAGGATTATATACTTCAACCCATTTATTTGATGTTACTTTTTTTTATATAAACTTTATCGTGTGCGTAAATTGTTTCATTTTATGATGGCTAAAAAATTGCTATTTACAAAATATTCGTGTTTTATTTTTTTGTTATTTTTGAATAAAATATTTCTTAAATTTGGGGTGTCACCATATGCAAATTTTTTAATTTACAGGAGGTTGTAATTTGAGGCTCAAAAAGACAATTATAATTTTTATATAAAATATATAAATATATAAAATAGTTTTCAACTTTATTTTCCATGTCATCTGTTTTCATTGGTAAACTATTTCCCTGAAAATAAAATTTTAAATTCATTCTGAATTTTTTTAAATGTATCAAAAGTAGCTAACATAATTAATTAATTTAAAAAAGACTACCAGAATTGATAGCAAGAGACGAAAAAAAAAAAAAAAAGAAAAGAAAAAGAAAGAAAAAGAAAGAAAAAAAAAAAGGAGGAGATTTTTGACTTTTGACCTCTTCTCGTAATGTTTGCAATTAAGATCGAGAGAGAGAGAGAGAGAGAGAGAGAGAGAGAGAGAGAGAGAGAGAGAGAGAGAGAGAAGAAAAACTTATCGTGTAAAATACGCGCTTTAGAGCTTAATTATATAGTGAATGGATTATTCTTTCATACCTAGATAATGATGCACCTATACAACAGAAAATAAGTACACCAAGATCAATCAGTATTAAATTTAAACTGCATGGTATAGATATATATTTTTAATGCCGTTAGTGTACATATGTGCAGACACTTTGGTATATATAGTATAATTTTACTTTATTATTTATGACAGCTTATATTATACTTGTATTCGCATATGGAGTTGGTATTACGAAGTATAAAGTACGTTATTGCTCTATATAAATTCATAGCATTTCCATCAGCTAAATTTTATATCATATGGTGTCTGTAAAGAATTAAATATTAAGATATACATTTTATTACCATTCTAGCTTAAAAAAAAAAAAAAAAAAAAAAAAAAAGTAATTACAACATTAATATTTTGTCATATAATTATGTATTATTTTTCAGGCTACCTCAAGGATTTTGTCAGCTGTCAAGTCTAACGGTGCTGGGTCTAAATGACTTGTCACTGACCTCCTTGCCCTCTGACCTGGGCTGTCTTACATCTCTCACTTCACTTGAACTGAGAGAGAACTTATTAAGACAACTACCAGATTCACTCTCACAATTATCAAAGTTGGAGCGACTGGATTTAGGAGATAATGAAATTGATTTGTTGGTAAGTAAAAAAACATATTAAATTTATCTATCTATATTCTGTTTAAATATGGTGCTTGAATAAGTTACAAAAAAAAATCATTGCTTACTGTATCAATCCTTGAATTAATGCATGAGTACTTTTTACCGACGGTGATATAAAAACCCAATCAGGGAAAACGGCAAGAGAGCCCTTATTTTCCATAAGACTGTATAGCATTACGGGATCATCGCGATTTTTGATTGAACTACTGCAGTTAGTACTGAAAATTTTAAATGTCAATGACGTGTACTATATTATTATAATCACCTTTATTTGTTTGAGCTCGTACGATTTGACTTAAAAATTTTACCGACAGGAGGTATACATATTTTTTCTTTTAGACTAATTTTAGCCTTTTTGTCCAGAAAGAAAAGATAGGAGTTGGGTTGTTGTATCAATAGCCTAATTTAACCCTCAGATTATCTATACATAAAAAAAATAATTATAAAAAAAAAGAGTGCGATTTTTTATTTATACAGGCTACGCTTTCAGTGTTTTTGGAGCACTGGTAAAATTAATTAAAATTATTTTTTATATTAAAAAGGAAAAAATCACCTGCCACACGGACAAAAATTAATACCTACTATTTATGCTATAGCTCATTTTAGCACATTTAGGTTAATATAGCTTAACTTATGCTACATTGCATAATCATAAATATTATGCTGAACAGCATAATTACTTGTGTTGTTTTAATTTAGCACCATTTATGCTATAATAACATATATCCAGCATAAATTACGTTATTTATTCTTTCCGTTTTTTTTTTTTAATTATTAAAAAATTAAACTTATCATTAAACACAATTAAATATATTTTTATCTTTGGGCCTTTTTAATTTAAACATTCTTGTGGAAGGGGAAATTTGTGATAAGTGATAACGATCTATAAATTATGTCCACAAAAGGTTGATAAATTTTGAATGTAGTAGTAATAAAAATATTATATAATGTGGCATGTTTACTATATTATTATAGAAAGGGGAATAAAATACCGTAACAATAACATCAACTGTGTATGTATGTACTGTACACATATTTCTGTAGAGTTGAAACTGACAATCACGGATTGCAATATTGTAACTTCCTGACGTGCGTTTTGATATAAAAAAAATGTAATTTAATGATAATCTTTTGTATATACCATATGAAAAATATATTGACAGGAAAAGATAAAAAAAGAAAGAACCAAACAAATGATAATGAACCTTTTTCCCTCTTTTTAACCTAAATATCCGATATTTTTTATGAACAAATACAGTATTATTTTCCATCGTAAATTTATAAAGCAAAAAATTAGCTAGGGTATTATAAATTTGCCTCTAGTCATCTGAATACCTATTTTATGAGTTTTATTTTTAGAGTTAAGTAAATTTGATCTAATAAAGCCATTGACCACATAAAACAACATGTGCCTTTTAATGAATAAACACGAAATGGGAACTGCAAAACTGATGACAATTTTTACCAGAATATTAATGTAGCCCCACGAGAGAGCGTAAAAAAATACTGTAAGCTATGCAATTTGCGTGAAAATTCATGTTTATGACGTCAGAAACATGCTAAAATTGGTATGAAAATGTTGTGCGGGTTGCATAAATTGAATTTTCTGATCACTGCTACGGGGCTACTGTTGGGTTTTGAGACAAACTAATGTTATTTATGTAAATCTCATCAAGTGTTTTGTGATATAAATGCTTATGTTTTTCTCTGGTCTATTCCTTTAAGTACAATGAATGCTATTAGTGTATTGCGCTAGCCAATCATAGGTGATTAGAAATAGCCCCACTGCTTTCCCATCCGTTAGCCAAGGTCTTTAAGTATTTTTTTTTTATTATTATTATTATAATCATTATTTTTTTGAAAAAAACTTGCAACGAGACTCAAAAACTGTAAATCAGAGATACGTTCTAGAATTGTACGTGTTTACAGCTAATAAAATTTTCTACGATTTTGTTTCACCCTTTCTGTAAATTTCTATTCACATAATACCATTTTCTGGTGAGCTTTTTATATTATTTATTTACTACAGATGTAAAATTAGTTTAAATATATAATTATAAAAAAAAAGCTTACTGGTATGTGAATTTAAATCCCACCATAAAGCATTGAGTAAAAAAAAAAAAAAAAAAAAAAAAAAAAAGTTTGCCATGAAAATTCTGTCAGAAGTCAAAATAAAATACCAACTTCACTCGGTTTGCTTTGATGATAAAATAACCGCATATGTGAAATAGTTTTTGTTTTCTCTCTCACTCTTTCTCTTTTCACAATTTAGTGTTAAAATAATATAAAAGTCCTTTTTGTCACTTTTCTTATTAAAACAAAGTTTCAGATGAAAATTTAGTTAAAAAAAAGAAAAAGAAAGAAGAGAAAAGATAAAAGCTTTACTTTTTTTAGATCAAAAAGTTTTGTCTTCTAGTCTCCATGTCTTTCTAGTAACAAGGAAAATAATTTAACAAAGTATATGAGTGTGGCCTAAAGGCAATAATTTAATCTTAACAACGATGACATTTTATGTCTAACTTACACAAAAATAATAATAATAAAATCTAGTTTAAGTCATAAGAAAAAAATAAATTTAAAGAGACATACTTTTTCACTTTAAAATTTATGACAATTTATTTTATTATTTGTCTGTAAAAATAATGTATTAATTAAATTCTCATTTGTGTTAAAAAGTTTGTTATTTATTAAATTACGTAACTGCGCGTTTAAAGTTTTTATTTTATTTTCCTTTTCTTTGTTTTCTTTATTATATAAATGGAATTTAAAATCTGCTTGGAATGTCAAATTTTATTGCGAATTGAGAAATTTCTTAACTTTGTCCTTGCAGTTTTTTGTATACTTCACATTTTCAGTATTTGTGTTGTTTTATCATAATTGTCTTGACAGTTTTTAAATATATTGTACATAGTTTTTTCTTCATATTATTAGGTTGAATGATATGTCCATGTCCTATTCATTTTTATCATTATTATTATTATTTGCTGCTCAAAAAAAGCTGTCAATTTATGATTTTTTTAGTACTATCATAAATCTATAATTTTCAGTTCAATTAATATATATATATATATATATATATATATATATATATATATATATATATATATATATATATATATATATATATATATATATATATATATATATATACAGGGCCGGCTTGGGGTACGTTGGCCCGGTCTGGCAATCTGGGAATTGGCCCGCATATGCTGGGGGGTCTGGGGGGCTGGCGCCCCCCAGCTTGCGCCGCAGGCGAAATTTTTTTTAAAAGGGGGCGTGGCACTGGTTTTTACGCTAATTTTGAATTAAGTTTTAATCTTTTCACAATTTTTAAAATAATGTGTAACACTATTATATTGAAAAATAAGTATGTAATTGAACCATAACATTTTTTTGATATACTACGATCTACATGACATGACCTTCGGCCACCTTAAAAAATATATTAGACAAAAATTGATGTATGATAGAAAAAAACTCTATTGAAGGAATGATTGTTATAATGTAATGGTTTGATTGAAGTATGGGGGAAAAAAAGAAACAAAAGGGGGGGGGGGCAGAACAGGGATTTGTACATTTATAATTATAGGAATTTATAGGTGTAGAGAACTTAAAAAATTTTCGAATTGACTTGAAAGTGCTTGATTTCAAGCTTAAATTTGAAAAAAAAAAACGAGCCATAACTTGGGGAAATCAATATTTAGTCCAAAATTCAAAAAGAAAAAAAAAAGCTCATTTCTCATTATATACAAAAATTTATTTTTATTTTGAAGACAAAAGTTGTAAATTATTATTATTTTTAAGTATTAACAATTGATTTTACATGCTATAGAGAATTATAAACATTGTACTGTACTAAAAAAAAAAAAAAGTTTTTTGCCTTTTTTTTATCTTGTATTCTTTGCAAATGCTTTTTTTTAACGGGTCATTTACGGGCTCATCTCGAATGTTTAGAAATATATATTTTATTTAATAATAAATATATCTTTTATAAATAATTTATATAAAATATAAATATATGAATTTAATAATTTTCCAAAATATAATATTTTATTTACATACTATAGTGCAAGAAGTATTGAAAAAACGCAAATACGGCGGCTTAAAAAGAAAGGTTTAATTGAAACTGATAATTAAAAAAATAATAACACTTCTTTTAAAATAATAAAAAAGTGAGCTATTTTTCAAAGTGCCTTTGAACTTTTTTAAATTGATTTTTTTTTCATCAGAACCAAAGGCCCGCAAAAGCCAAGTCCCGATCCAGGAGCCCGCGGACTAACTTGTACGGCCTTATGCCTAGCTGGCCCAAGTGCATAAAAAATTTAGTTGGCTTGCAATGATCTCAATGCATTTTTTTTTTTTTTTTTTAGTTACAATAAAAATGCGCATTCCAAGTAATTTGTGTGCATGCATCATAGATTAAGTCATATGATACAAAATTAAAATTAAAAATATAATCGGGCAAAGGTTTTAAAGTTTGGTTGTTTTTTCTTTTCTTTTTCTTTCTTGCTTTCTTTTTTTCTTTCTTTCTTTCTTTCCTTTTTTTTTCTGGCCCGCTTGGCCCGCAATGACGTTGGCCCGGTCTGCGATCGCAGACCTCGTCTTATGGCCAAGCCGGCCCTGTATATATATATATATATATATGTAATTTCTATAAGTATAGTTTCTTTATATGATTACCTTGTGATAAGTATTGACAGGTGATTTTTATCACCGCTTGACGCACCGTTCAATAATAGTTGCTATCGTTGATTTAAAAAAAAAAAAAAAAAAAAAGCTTTCACTTAAAAAGTGGTGTCTAGTTGCCCAAATTTAAACATTTCTGGACTCCCTGTCAGTGCAAATGCAATGTTAACGAGAGAGAGAGAGAGAGAGAGAGGGGGGGGGAGAGGGTTAAAATTGTTTTGCGATGCTAAAAGGTAGAACCGAGGCTCCCGAGTATCCCGGAGGCCAGGATAGGATGGGATTAGGACAGCTTTCCATTACCTGCGCCGTTTGTGATTGGTTTGTACGATTTACCGATAATGCCAATTAAAATCACACAAAAAAGAAATAAAGAAATCTAATAAATGAATTAGAAAAAAAAAGGGGAAAAAAAAAGCTCTTTCAGAATAAGGAGAATAAAACAATCATGCTAGGCTGTTAGAAAAAAAATGTAAATTAATGTCGTGTTATAAAACTCTATACAAATATAACAACAGAAGATTTATAAATAAATCCAAATAATAATAAATTGATAACTGATAATTAAAGGATAAGTACTGATTATTAAATATATATTGATGAGATAAAAATTCTGATACGACATTTTATTATATTTAAATTTTTTAAGCGTGAAAGAGTATATTGAACTATGATATTTGCATGAGGATGTATAAAGTAAAGTGATAAGAATTACACACAGCATGGTGCTTCGTACGACCTTGATGTACAATTATGATGCAATTTATATTGGCTTACTTTTATACTTCACATGAGTTGACAATAGAATTATATTTTATATACACAGTTATTTTGTTATTGTTATATTACACTGTAAAAAAAAATCCATTCATTCAATTTCCATGTATTTAAATAAATAGGTATAATCTACTTTCACTATTTTGTTTTTCCTGATATTGAAATAGCAAGAAAAAAAATTTGTAAAGGTTTTAATAGTGTATAAAATCTAAAAACTGAAAAGTTGATCCCTACTTTTTTTATGACATTTAAAATAATAACCACTACGTACTACGTATATTATAAAAATTGCAGGATCCGTATGACCATCAGATACTGAAGGGGGAAAAAATATTGAAACTTCCGTGGGGCTTAATGGGAGTAAAATTTAAAAAAAAAATCGTGATTCAAATTTTAAACTGTGACCTCTTAAATTTTTTATAATTATATTTGGAGTCATTTTATACTTTATATAAATATGTCAAAAATAAGACGTTTCTGTCTTAGCAACTTTTTAGTCAAATCATCATTACCAATCTATTAAGTTTTTTTTTTTTTATTTTTTATTTTTTTTTTTTTAATACTAATTTTTTGAGAGGCAAAAAATTTACAACAGCACTAACTTAAAAATTATATTAATAACCTATATAGTCTTTACTTTATCCGCTCCTAAGGTCTGGAAAAAAAATGCATCCAGTGTATCTAGAACGAAAATATCCATTGCTGTAGAATTGGAAAGAATATTAATTGGAATTGCGATTTTCTCCCCCCCCCCCTTTATTTCATGTGCAATGATAGCATTGCTTTAATTTTTATAAGTGTATTTGTTACGCGATTTCTTATAATTTTTTAAACTATGTATAATACATTATAAAACAAACCAGAAATTAATAATAATAACAATCTTCAATTAAAAAAAAATTAAAAAAAAAAAAAAAAATCCCACTCTTCCTAATTCATGACTTTGCAGTAGAAAATTTTTCATTGTTGCAGTCTTAGTGATCAAATTAATTTTTCCATAAGAATAACTTGATTGCATTGTAATCAAATTTTATTAAAATTTAAAAGTATCAAACTTAATTACTAGATTATATATATATATATATATAATATTTTCTGGCACTTCATATTTTATAATTATTGCATAATGTCCTTCCACATATTTTGGATGAATTTCAACTTAACATTTATTGTATGTATGTTTCAGCCTCATTATGTTGGTAGGCTGTCATCTTTACAAGAGCTCTGGTTGGATCACAATCAATTATCATATCTACCATCTGTAAGTACTGCTGCTTTGTTAATTTATTTAAATATCGTATGATTGAGACGTCATTTCTTTTTGCTGTCTTGGCGTATGCTTGCCTTTCTATTAGCAATGTGCAGCACAAAAAATGTATTCAATTAAATATACTCCATCCTCTGTATTGAATTAAAATAAGAATTAAAGGCGTAGACCACCTTGAACAAAAAAGTTGCATAATATCCTAAAAAACCTGAAAATCAACGTTGATTTGGCCGGAGTCATTGATTTCTAATTTATTTTCCATTAACAAAATGCCGCTGCCGGTCACTGACGTCACAGCTCGCCTGGTCCACGCGCATAAAAACCCGCGTGGACCAGGCGAGCTGTGACATCAGTGACCGGCAGTGGCATTTTGTGAACGGAAAATAAATTAGAAATCAATGACTCCGGCCAAATCAACGTTGATTTTCAGGTTTGTTAGGATATTATGCAACTTTTTTGTTCAAGGTGTTCTACGCCTTTAATAAGAATTGAGGCCCCATATCTTCAGATTGCGATCGTCTATTGTTATTAAATTTGTTATTGTTTTTATTGTGTTAGCAACCCCTAATAAAAAAATTCCCAGTATAGAAATAATGATAAAAACGGTTAAAATAATATTTAACCTTATGGATCTAAAATATCAAACCATCATAGTTTAAAATGTTGCTTAGTGATGTCACATAAAAATCATATATCTGAGTTTCCTATTAGTACAAATTACAAGTGTGAAAAATTAACTTTTGATCACTTTTTTGATAAGTTGAGATTGCCGTTACTGACCTTTTCTTCCCATAGTCAGCTTTGCTAGGTTATAGCTGTCATCAATTTATGTGCCCAAAAAGGGCAACCAAAAGTTGATTGGTGGTTAAGGAGAGTAGAGCTTAGTTAGTGACTTGAACTACATTCATATGCAATTATGGTCCAGTAAAAAACTTCAATCAATCAATCAATCAATCAATCAATCAATCAATCATCTTATCATCATTTTCCTATCGTAAAAACTAAAGTTAAATGTTCTTTGTTTCCACAGGAGATGGGACAACTAAAGAAGCTGGCATGCTTGGATGTATCGGAGAACAGACTAGAAGCTTTACCAGATGAAATAGGTGGTCTGGTATCTCTCACAGATCTGCATTTATCTCAAAATGTTCTTGAGTCCTTGCCTGATGGTCTTGGCAAACTTCAGCGACTCACTATACTCAAAGTTGATCAGAATAGACTATCTTCGCTCAACTATTGCATTGGAATGTAAGTACTATTGTGGTGTTACTGGACTCTGATTAAAGTAAAGAAAAGTATAACAGTATGTTTAGGAACATTTTTTTCCTGATTTTAAGTATTTTTCACATGCAACGTAAAAGTTATGTGCGGTGACGCGCATCAATCGATGAACAAAGTTGAAACAATGTAAAACAAATAAAGGAGCCATTCACATTGTTTTGGAAAATTAAATGTGAACAGCTCCATTTTATTACATTGTTCTAAATTTGTTGACGCTCGTTGATGCAATTAACTTTAGGCCTATGTTATACTTAAACAATACTTTATTTGTATCTTTTCTCATTAAGATTTACTCTAGTTTTAAAGCTTATTGCAATTTAAATTTATCTGGTTCATAATTTTTAACTCCATATGTTATTGATTAATTTATTTAATGAAATAAAAATGAGTTATCGTTTTGGTTTTGTGAAATTACAAAGGACTTACAAAACACGTATTTCACAAACACTATTGAAGAAGGATTTGCGATTTAATTAAGTAATTCACAAGTTCTAATGTACTAAACTATTGTTATGTTGCATTGTTACAGGTGTGGTAACTTACAGGAATTGATATTAACAGAAAATTTCCTGACTCAACTGCCAGCCACCATAGGTCAACTTGTCAAGCTGACAAATCTAAACGTTGACAGAAATTGTCTACAGACAATTCCTAGAGAAATAGGTAAATAAAAGAAAACTTCACTTTGAGAATGTTGTCTAAGTTACTAATATGATTTTCTTTGTTGCTAGGTCATTTAGCTCAGCTTGGAGTTCTTTCTCTCAGAGATAACAGGTTACATTTCTTACCTGAAGAAGTTGGAATGTGTAAAGGACTTCAAGTTTTAGATGTAGCAGGCAATAGGTTAGTATTATCCTCATCATTTGTATAGCCAGTTAATTAGTAATTGATTTTTGTTAATGTTAATGTTAACTAGTGATGTATTATGATGATACATAAATAATAATGATAGTTAGGCTATAAGTTTGTAGAGAATTTTATGTGCTGAAAATTTTTGTGCTTGGGAACAAAAACAGCAAATGTTCCAATTGCACTGGGTGAGATGCAAAATCTATGATCATTTGTCTTTTAAATACTGTTTTATATTTTTTAATTGAATATGGCATACAAAAACCAATAACAAAAATTTTCACCGCAAAATACTTTGGGAAAAAAAAAAGAATAATCTAGTACCATATGGCCATATTATCTGTTATTACCTTTCATAAAAGGGTAAAGGTTTAAGCATAGTTTAAGTGTTAGCAGCATTTTTTTGTATATATAATTACTAGGTGCACCTCTGGGCCAAAGTTTCCGAATGGAGCTGCGGCGGTCACTGCGTTTTGCCATAAAGATAGCACAGTGTGGTTACAGGTTGCCTATACAAATTGTTCGGAAACTTTTGTCGAGAGATTTGGTGTTGTTAATATCAAATTGCTTGCCAAAAAATACCGACTGATTTTAATAAGCTTGTATCAAATATTACAGTTAAAATTTAAGCCTGTTTCCTTTATTACTTTCAAAATAAAATATTAATTCATTCAATTTGTCTTGCAGGCTGCAGCATCTGCCAATGTCTCTTGCATCCCTAGGACTGAAAGCCGTTTGGTTATCAGAAAATCAAGCTCAACCTATGCTCAAGTTCCAGACAGATATTGATGAAGCTACTGGGGAGCAAGTTTTGACATGTTTCCTACTACCTCAGTTGGAAATGAGACATCACGAATCTGGATTTACACGTAAGTTATTGATTAAGATTCTGTATATTTAATTATTGAGTATTGATATAGTAAAAGAATGGAATTGGAAGTATTCATCAGTGTACCACTAAAATCCCTACATCAAAATTTATGTGAATTAATGTTTATAGTAGAACTGACTGAACATTTAACAAAATGGAGAGTTTTCTGTACAATATTCATAAGAAAAACTAAAACAGATTTGCAAAGATTTGATATAAAAACTCATAGATAACCACAGTGGTTTTTTCATACTATTTAAAACTCGTAGATAGATTAGAAAACTTAGAGAATGGGAGATATGTTGTTCAAGCATAGACTGATAGGCACGCCACGGTGAAGAAATAATTTCTAACCCAGGACAAACAATGTTAATGCGTTGATAAACATAATATTCACATGGTCTTAAAATCGGGCAGTATTGATATTATCATCAGGCTCGGACTGGCCATAAGAGCTACACCACTTTTGTGGACGAGGTCCCTTGAGTGCCAGTCCGACCCTGATTATCATTATCAATGACTACTATCAATGATAGGTAAAGCTAAAACTGTTATACATGAATTAATTTTTGTTACAGATATGAACCAAGGCATGAACAGTGAGGGTGAGGAAGATGAAGAAGACGATGAAGTTGTGGATGATAGAGGGTGGGTGGAACGTGAAAACTCAAGGACTCACTCTGTCAAATTTACTGATGCTCCTGAACAGGCAGAGAATAGAGAGGTAAGCAAGCACTGCATTAATATGATCATTAGAGAACTTTAACAGAGAAGCAACAACCTCATTTTTTAGGCAGACCCGCAATACATTTGCTTTGAAAGGTCGGCTAAAAGTACCCAAACTTTTAAGCTAAATGATTGGCTACCCACAAAATTGGAGCTATCTCATTGGCTAAGAGTATTTCGACTGTCATTTAAGTTTGGGTACTTTTAGCAGGACTAAACAATCACAACTACCTATCTTAAAGAGCTCGGTTTTTCAATACTGTAGTCCATTTTTTTTAGTATACTAATTTCAAAACAATTATTAATTAATAATCAATTTTAATTAATTAATTAAAACACAATCAACCAAAATGGTTTTTATTGTATAAATGAATAAATTATTTAATTGTGAATCCTATGATTTTAGACTCCATTTGTTCGTCAAAATACTCCTCATCCTCGTGAACTGAAGGCAAAGGCTCACAAATTATTTGGCAAAGGAAAATCTCCACCTCCAGATGGTAGAACTAGTTTAGATTCTACTAACCAAGAGTCTGTGTTGGTAAGTAGCATGACAACAACAACATTACTTAATAAAGTCTCCAGTTTAGAATATTATTATTATTTTTAATTCTTTTAATCAATTCTGAGTAACTTAACCCAATTAATTGGAGTCTGTTACTCCGAACCATTTAAAAAATAATACTGTCCATTGTGATCTATGTTATAAATAATATTAATAAATAGGTGGACCATAGATCATTGTAATAGACCATTAACAATTTGTTAAAGCAGGTTCAAAGGTCTAATTAATAAAAGCAAAACACACAAGTAAATACAATACATATAGAAATATGAAAGAAAGCGGGAGAAATAAAACACAGTTTCTTAGTTATAGTATGGTAATCGTACAAGTTATCCTCCGTGATCCTATTATGGACAGTTGCATTTTTAAAATACAATACTTCTGTCCTTTTTATGACCTTGAAATTTGGATAGAGGATAGATTGCATTTTCATTTATCTTGAATCAATATTTCAAAACTTTACAACTAGTATAAGTATTTAAAAAAAACTGCAGTTCCAATAAATGGGGCACAGCAGATAACTATCAAAACAACTCCTTGTTAACGATTGCTTTCTCAAAGATCAGTATGTAACATTTTACCTTTTTTTTTCCAGGTTGATGAGAGCCAAGCAGAGGCAGAAGAAGGTGTGCCCAATGCAGAAGAGCAACGTCAATACTATCAAGCAGCAGCTGATGCAGCAGCAGCTCAAGCTATCGTCGCTGCCGCTGTCACAATGACACATGAAGAAGAAGACGAGGACGAGGTAAGGGTAAGACATGCATACATTTACAATTAATGGTCTGCATGTTGGTGTTTGGTGTTTTCTATATCTTCAAAATCATTTACATGTCTTCTGACTCGCTATAGTATATCGTCTCTATCACGTCAAAATGTACCAAGTGAAATTATCATGAGCTAGTCAAACGTTCCATCTACATATGGTTTACTGTGTCAGATGGAATGTTTGGCATGCTCGTGATAATTGCACTTGAAACAATTGGCCGCAATAGATACAATATATAAATCTAGTGACTCCAATAGTGCTGCATACTGTGGCAATTTAACTTTAAGGCATAGAACACTTAAAAAAAAAAAAAAAAAAAAAAAAAACGTCTAGTATCCTAACCTACCTAAATATCAAAGTTGATTTGGCCAGAGTCATTGATTTCTAATTTATTTCACATTCACCAAATGTCGGCTGCATGTTTATGATGTCACAGTTTGCCTGTTTCTGCGCTCGTGCACTAGTAAGCTGTGACGTCATAAACATGCATCTGACATTTTGTAAATGGAAAATATATTAGAAATCAATGACTCAGGTGAAATTAACGTTGATATTTAGGTATGTTAGGATACTAGACATATTTTTTTGTTCTATTCCTTTAAACTACGCCTATGTGAGTTTTTGTTGTTACTTGAGTGGAAGTATTCTGAGTGCTTAAGTCATGTTTCAGTGTGATAATAGATGACATCACAAATTACTTGTAGCTAAAAATCCTATCCTATTGTTTGATATGAGATAAGTTTGACCTGTATTTTAAAGAAAGACGAGAGTCACTAGTCACAAGACATGTAAAGAACATTGGTCTATCTTCTTCTCTGTGTGTGCTCCAATCTATGGAAACTATCTCTATTGTGTGCATTGGCTTTTTAAATCAACATCATTCTATAAATTTTTTTTTTTTTTCTTCTTCTTGTGCAAGCTTCTTGCTAAAATAAAAACATGCTTTTTTGCAAAAAAAAAAAATTAAAAAAAAAAAAAAAAAAAAAAAAAAAATCTATGAGCTGCATGATTTATTTTAACTGCTATCAGCTATTTTCATTGGTGTTTTTATTTTATTTTTTTATCTTTTAATAAACATTACAGTACATAATAAAAAAAACTCACTTTAAAAATAATTTGTTTTTGAAACTTTCATTGGAAACTTCTATTGTCAAATACAAAAAAAGATTTACAGTAATTAGAAAAAAATGAATAATAAAAAATACTGAGAAACGGAAGAGAGTGAGCTTTAAAATGACAGGTGAATTGTGTGACAGAGAGTAATTGTCAATTCTAGTCAAAGTACTAGCTGCTTATATTTGCAGTGATATACCCTTGCTTGGTTGGGTTAGACTTTACTTTCTCTTTCACAGGATGAACCTGTCGGCTCACTATCTCCCATTACTCAAGTTTTGAAATCTTCCAAGTTTGTTTTTCTTCTATCAAATCTTTTTATTCGTCAATTGTAGCAATGTTAATTTTTCCTCAATTGAATTTATTCTGTTTATTTTTTAATCATATAAAATACTCAGCCAGATCTTCATGACTAGGCATAATTAAAATGTTAGGTACACTCTTTTGAGTGAATAAAACTAAAATTTGGGTCCACAAAATCATGAAGTTATGATTAAAAATGATGTTAGCTCTACTATACTGTATTTTGGTTTCAGGAATACATGTCTCCAATGGAAGATGAAGAAGATAAGTTAGCAGTTAGAGAAGTTGAGCCAGAGCCTGCTGTCAACAATGGGCATATGGAGAGCCCCATTCCTGAGGAAGATGAAGGAGAGGAGGATGGAGAACCTGCCGAGGATTCAGGCAGTATTGATCTGCAGGTGAGTTTCAGCTTATTTTTCACAGTGTACAGTTCAAGACAAATGAAAGGTAACCATTTAAACTTGCTGCATTTTTGCGCGCCTCAAACTTTAAGTAGAAACTATATAATTATCTCATATTCACGTGCATCACAAGGCGTGTTTGGCTTGCTGGCTAAAGCAGCTCACCTGATAGATAACGCTATACCTGACTGCACGATGAAACACATGAATATGATGTAACAAAATTGTTTACACATAAAATTTAAGGTGCACAAAAACGCAACATGTTTAAATGGTTACCTTTCATTTGTCTGAAACTGTACTGTAAATTATAATTACTTTAAGTAGGAAATAAAAATATTCTTGGTTTGAATACTGGTATATTATGAAAGGAAAGAATAGGAAACTTAAAAGTACCTTACCATGATGAAATCCATAGATAGGTGAAGATCTTGATGACGCAGTTTACACAAGTATTTACATCGATTAAGTACAATTGATTAAATTTATTGTAATATTTTTTGGACTGGATTATGAATCCCTATCGAGCTATTTCCCTTTCTCTTCAATAATGTAGATCTTAATCATGATTTTTGGTGTGATTAAATTTAATTCAAACAATTCTATTTTATATATTAAAGTTACTGACATCATAACTAACTGCATTATGCTCTGTGTGTTTTTAGGAACGTCATGTGGGTTTTGACGTTGACAAAGAAGGTGAAGAAGAAGAGGAAGAAGAAGAAGAGGATGATGACGTTGATGGAGAACCTCGTGCCAATAGATTACATCGTCGGGACACTCCTCACCATCTCAAGAATAAGCGTATCTTGGCATCAGGCACAGACCAAGTGGCTCAGATTTTAGCTCAGGTAAGATTGCTCTTACTATTATAGTTCTTAATAATGACTTTAAAACGTGTGGGCATGTGTGTCGATAGGTAGCGTTGATACAAACACGATATGTACACGCGCTCATTTAACATGATAAAAGGTAGGGGTTTACCATAGGGAAACGGAAGTTGGCTGGTGGTTAGGTTAGGGGAAAAGAGCACGAAAATAAAAAAGAAAGGCAGGTTGGGAAGCAAGGGGTAAAGAACATTATAGGCAGTAAGCACACTAGTATAAATTTAGTTGTTTACTATTGACCTGGTTTTGTCCTTCACCTGGAATCATCCTCAAGTTTGAGTTCTTATTCTATGCAGTATTTTTCCTTGCAGTGTCACTGTCTGACACATATCATTTGCTGGCATAATCATCATTGTTTTTAAAAATATTTTAAGTCCTGCGTGTTTTTTTTTTTTTTTTTTTTACATTTTTTTTTATAAAAGTATTATCTAAATAAATCTGTTCAAGTACAAGAGTTTTTGATTACAATTAATGATTTCAAAAGTAGATAATTGTAACTTAATGATAACAGCTATTTTTAACTATTAAATCAGTGGTATGGAAAATCCATGTTCGGCACGTGAATATCTGCAATGTTACCATTTTTATGATTAATTTTGTGAGTTGATTGATTTTTTTTTAAATATTCAATTCAAAGAGCTTGCAATCCCCCCCCCCCCCCAAATAATAATAATAATGAGGTCCGTTAGTTTTTTTTTTTTCAATCATATGATGAGCACGTGATGTATAGAATATTAAAAATACTATCAATTGTACTAGCATTGTGATTGGTTCAATCTCATATGATTGGAAATAGTTGACCCGTAAAGTCAGCTCAAAGGTGACTGAAAGGAACCAACTTAAAAGATTTTTTTTTTAATACCCTATTATTATTATTAATTTTTTTTCATTTTCTAATTCCACAACTGAAAAAAACAAACAAATAACTATAAACTTACTACAACAACCCATCCTAAATAATTTTAAAATGAGTCATCATCTCCCCCTAAAAATAGAAGAAAAAAAAATAATTTTTATGCTTCTATTTTTTCCCACCTTTGTGTTAATCCTTCCTTAAAATCCATGTATCACACCTTAGTTAATAAGTTTCATTTTCATATTATTAATATATAGAACAATGAACTTTATAGACATGACGAGTAGATGTTGGGAGTTGGTATGTTTATCAAGTGCTTATCTTTAGTTATGATAAGAGAGTTGTCAATATGGCTGACACAGAGGAGTATAGTATGTTGTGTGTGTGTATGTATCCTTGTTCAAGTGGCAGTGAAATTTTATATACTGGTATATTATAAACTTGCTGGAAATTTTTTGTTATTTATATAACAGAAATATATAATTTTGTAGCGTTTTAGCTGTAGTAGGTTTTTGTCATAGGTTAGTGAGTGATTGATAAACCGCTTTTTACAATGGACGAAGATTCTGAGTAAAAAGAAAAATGTATTTTAATTATGCAAACGGTAAAAATGCATTGATTTAAACCAATTGAATCAATTTGTATTGATTTCAATTGTAAATTTGGTAGAATCTGTCCATTTTTAAGAAGCCACTTTTTACAACAAACAAAGATTCTGCGTAAAAAAGGGAGCATTGTAATTTTGCAAACTGAAAAAAATGCATCAATTTACACCATTATTGCATCAATTTTAATTATCTTAGAATCTGTCCATTTACATTTTTCTCTCGCATGACTGTTGCACAATTTTTAAATTGCATTAAAAAAATGTATATTGCTATGCGCACATTTAAGGAACCAAATTGAATATCTGATTGTTTAACAAATATTAAATTTACAAAACTTGTTAATTAGTTCTTGCAGGTAATTGCATTTTAACTTGAGGTGAAAATCAAAGCTAATAATATACCTATTATTTTTAAACAAAACCGAAAGTGTTCTATTAAAACAAAACTCATACTGTTATGTTTATTTAGTACTTAATCATCGTAATATATTTTTACAATTGAATTTTATATATTTTACGGTTTCAGTTTTAATTTAATTAACACAATTTTATATATAAAATTTTGTACGTTTGAGTTAACAACTAACGACAACGATGTTGCTTTTTTTGTCGCGCGTTTTAACATAAAGTTAAAAATAAACTTAACATTTTTTTGTCATAAAAAAGTTTTTTTTTACGATTCTCAAAGTTCATTGTCAAAAGCTGTGTGTGTGTGTGTTGCATAAAATTAATTTAATTTTCATTGAAGTCGAGTGTGAGATAAATAAATATTAAGATTTGTGTTGCACATATTTTTACACTTTTATTATAACTTTGTAATCAAGTAAATAATTCAGAATTATAATTAATTATTTATAATTTCAAAGTCTTCAAAACAACATCATCAGTCAAAATAAACATTTTTCTAACCTTTTATATAAATTGTGTGCTTTCTTGCATTGAATGATTTTCTGATGAATTTTTTTTAAGTGTAATTTTTACCTACATTTATATATAATACGCATTATGATATATAATCATGGAGTTTAAAACGTATATCTTTGTTTTTAAAATAATGTTAAACTTTCTAAAATATTGTCAAAAACAATTATATGTATAAAATTACTGTTATAGTTAATTTTTTATGCTGGTATTCTCAAACTGATTGTATACATTGCAATAAACCAGTGATTTTATTTTTGAACTAGTTTTAAATTTACATGCCTCGTTGGAAGCTTTTTTTAAAGTTTAAATTTGTTTTGTTAAAATCGTAGTATTTTTTTGTCGACGTGTTTAGATTTAATTTTATTGTAATTGAATTATCGTGATGAATATTTATTTTTGATTTATATGTATCGAACTTTGGATAAAGATTCTTAATTGTTTTTTCATGGTATAGTGAACAATAACATTGATATTTTTAGCGAAGATATAATAACATTACATTGATGTATATATTTTTTCCAGCAAGTACGTTTTATAGGAAGTAAATAAGCTAACTTTTGTTTGTGTAATTTATTAATATAACTGTGATTGTTTTATAAAATTATATGTTTATATATAATATAGTGTAAGGTTATTATAAAATGCCTCAAACACAAGGTTTTACTGTAGTTATGTACTATGTAAGTAAACATAATTGTTATATTGTGATTTAAATGTATGATAACTTCGTGTTTTTGTTGTTTTTCTTAACAGGCTGCTGCTAAGAAAAGTGATCCTGAATCAAATAGGCTTACTGGAGAGTTTGTTACGCCACCAGATTCCATTGGAGACGCAACTTCAGGTAAGATTAAATTTTGAATTTTCATTTTATTTTTAATATTTTAGCATATTTTATGCTGTTTTCGATCTTGACTCAAAGATTTTAATGTTTTACCATTGGGATTGGGAGGGGGTAAAAATACGTGTTGAGCATTCCTCATTTCAATTGTAGGGACTACGTACAGTATCCCCCCCCCCCCTATTATTAGTGTTTGAAAACGTTATACACTTTATATCAGTATAACCTTATCAGCTGATTTGCTTATTATAGAAATTTTCTAATTATATTCTTCTTACGCAAAGTTTTACAATCAGTGGAAGTGCACCCTCTTCCATATTGCCTAGCAAGCTACGCTGGTAACGTCTACTGCGTCTATATTGGTAAAAGTTATACGTTTTTTAATTTATGTAAATTTGTTAAATTTATTAAACGTTTTAATATACTGTACTCGTATATAATTTAGAGCAGATTTTACATCCGTAAAACTTGGTCCATGATAAATTTAAAATAATATATAATATAATATAATAATATTAATATTTTACGATAACTATATTTTTCGGTTAATGTATAATTTTTATCTTCGATTTTACCATTAATGTTCCAGTTCTTGAACATTATTTAGGTCTAATTTGAGTTTCGCAAACGAAATAATTTAAATGTTTCAAAAGTTGCTAATTGATTTTGAACAAAAACCAGTGTAAACCTTTTTTTTTTTTTTGCATCGTACTTTCATTTCAATGATTTCGTTTTATTTATATTACTTAGAACTTATAGTATTAAATTGACAATGTTGCTTTACATTTATTTTTACAAGCAATTAATGTTATTTGTATTCATTTTTGTCTCTAAAGCATATATACGTACTTAATTTATTACGACAACAAAAAAAGTGTTTTTAAAGAAATGTGCAGATATAAATTAGAAAAAGAACGGTAGATATACAACGCCAAAGTTTTTAACAGAGTGTTACATTATTAAGTAGCAAAAACGTCTCGCGGGGCGAGGTTAACTCGTGATGATAACCCACGCTCTCGCGTGCGGCTAATGACATTCATCAGCATTAATATTCTAATGTATGAGACTTGTCTGATGTCTAGAAAAAAAAAAAAAGGTTCTTTAAAACTTATTTCATTACATAAAGTGTTTTCTTTTAGAGTGTATAAATATTCCAGTTTAAATTTTTGTGCTCTTTGCTAAGAAAATTTTTACTTAAGAAGTTTGTTTTCTTGCCTATAGCAATATTATGTATTATTTATTTACATTTTGTTTGTGTATTATTCATGGCTTTTTTTATTTCAAATTGTATTGTTTGTTTTTAAATTAACCTTTAGGGTAAGGTTTATACAGAGACAAACCCTTAGGGTTATATTTAACTCGTATATCTCCAGAATTTAACTCATTTTTCTTTTCTTCATATTTTATTATTTCATTTACGTATAATAAAAATTTCAGATACCAAGATCGTTAGATGAAGGAGAAAAAAACATGAAACTTTCATGAAATCTTAAGGATTTTAAATTTTAAACCCCACAATTAAATTTTGGATGGTGATCTATAATTTATTTTATTTTTTTTATATATATGGAAGTCAGATCTGTCTGCCTGTACGACTTTTAATGATAGTTAATTGTAGTCAAGTCAAAAAAACTCACTTATTAAGTTCTTTATAAGTTTTCTTAAGGGTTTTTAATTAGAGAGCTCGTATATCTGAAATTCAAACGTCGATCCACTAGTTTTGTAATTTGGAAGTCAATGGTAAAATGTACCTATACATCCCCACCCACACCCACCCCAAGGCTCGGATTGACTATAAGTTTGGATTACCCCCCCCCCCCCCAAGGTAAAATAATACAACTTAAAGAAGAAAAAAATCAATTTGAATCACGTGGTCCTTCTTTACTTAGACTGCCGACTGGCAGAGGACCCAATCCGAGCTTCTTTCTCGCATATTTTTTTTTATTTGTTTCATCTTATTACATATTTTTTTTTTTTTTTTTTTTACTTTTCTGATGATTCCATGTCATTAATATTGTACCATGACATATTAATCACTAACTATGGCGCAATAAATAAGATCTCGAAAGTTCTCTACAATTTTCGTACTATAAAAATAGCCTGTTTATAGATATTTTGTGTGTACATGATTGTACTAGAATATTTTGATAACCATATATAGAGAACACTATTATTTTTATATTATTATTTACTTAATAAGAGATATTTGCTTACATTGTGACGATGCTTATTATTTGAATTTTGATAAGAAAATGCAATGAACAAAGAGAAATTAGATAGTAGATAAACATCTGGCATAATATGTAGAAGATAAAATAAAAACACCGCGCGCGCACTTTATACTTGGGTCCCTGTATTTTAGATCACCGACGATCGGAACCAAGCATCTTGTAACTTGCTGAAAAAAATATATGTTGTTCAGAATGGTAAAAAAACAAACTGTTTTTAATTTTAGGTCATTTGGTCAAAATCTGTAATTATGGCGCGAGATTTTAAAATTGATCTTTTCGCCGAGCGTGCTCGGGCTAACGTTTTGGAGGCCGTTTTTCTCCGTGGTTTTGGGATACAGGTGAGGTTTCGTATTTTTTATTTGTAGTCGGACAAAATATGAGTTCGGATAAAAAAAATATCGGGTGTAGCTATAATCGATCATATGGAAAAAAAATCGCCCAAAACGGTACGCCGGCTATTCTAGCTTGAACTTCAAGACCGCTTAGGTGCCATGAATTTTTTTTTTCGTGATTTATGATTTACTTTCCTTAAAATAGACTATATAAACTTCATAAAAACGTTCTTATAAAAATTTTAAAATTTCAAGTTTTTTTTCTACGATTTTTTAAACTTTGGTCTTTTTGAAAAAATGCTTATATTGAGCGCAGCCTGCTCAGTGGAGATTTAGACCAAATTAATAAACCATATGTGGAATATAATCTCCAGAATGTCAGCTTTCTGAATATATTAAGCAACTTTGGTTACTACGATTTTCTGATTTTATACGGCGATTTGAAATAGTGTGAAATGCGCGAGACCGGCACGGCGCTGCAGCAACGTTTAGCTTCTTTAACGTCACTAAAATTTAAAAATTAATTGCAATATAGAATAAATAAAATGTTCAAAGATCACAAATATGGAATTTTTTAATTTAGAGTACTTTTAGTAAAAAAAAAAAATAATAATAAAAAATAAAAAATAAAAATAAAAAAAACGTAAAAAAAAATTTAATTCTTATGTACGAAGAAAATTTATTTTGTATATTTTAATCTTTTTACGTATCTACATTTTTTGCTATTATTTATTTCCTAATAATATTTTACATTCTTATGTTATTATTATTTTGCAATAGAAATTTTACTTTTTCAATATTAGAAATTCAATGTAATTTTTTGAAATGCATGCAGAATTGTAACTTGATGTATGCAGTATGTATTATATTTTATATAAATCAGTAAAAGGAACAGTGATAAAACGTAATATTTCCAATATTATATAATTTCTGCACTATATTCTTCACTAACTAGGATTATCGTGTCAACCTAAGTATATCTGTGGATAGAAACTTTTTTGTTTACTTTTTTGTTATGCAGCTTGATGTCAAATAATTGTTATTGGATTTTTCTGGTATTTTATTACATATTATTTAATATTAAAACTTTAAATGTAAATCGTGTGTGTTGTGTGTGTGTACTCTAAATTAAAAAATTCCATATTTGTGATCTTTGAACATTTTATTTATTCTATATTGCAATTAATTTTTAAATTTTAGTGACGTTAAAGAAGCTAAACGTTGCTGCAGCGCCGTGCCGGTCTCGCGCATTTCACACTATTTCAAATCGCCGTATAAAATCAGAAAATCGTAGTAACCAAAGTTGCTTAATATATTCAGAAAGCTGACATTCTGGAGATTATATTCCACATATGGTTTATTAATTTGGTCTAAATCTCCACTGAGCAGGCTGCGCTCAATATAAGCATTTTTTCAAAAAGACCAAAGTTTAAAAAATCGTAGAAAAAAAACTTGAAATTTTAAAATTTTTATAAGAACGTTTTTATGAAGTTTATATAGTCTATTTTAAGGAAAGTAAATCATAAATCACGAAAAAAAAAATTCATGGCACCTAAGCGGTCTTGAAGTTCAAGCTAGAATAGCCGGCGTACCGTTTTGGGCGATTTTTTTTCCATATGATCGATTATAGCTATACCCGATATTTTTTTTATCCGAACTCATATTTTGTCCGACTACAAATAAAAAATACGAAACCTCACCTGTATTCCAAAACCACGGAGAAAAACGGCCTCCAAAACGTTAGCCCGAGCACGCTCGGCGAAAAGGTCAATTTTAAAATCTCGCGCCATAATTACAGATTTTGACCAAATGACCTAAAATTAAAAACAGTTTGTTTTTTTACCATGCTGAACAACATAAATTTTTTTCAGCAAGTTACAAGATGCTTGGTTCCGATCGTCGGTGATCTAAAATACAGGGACCCAC
This sequence comes from Ecdyonurus torrentis, assembly GCA_949318235.1. NCBI lineage: Eukaryota > Metazoa > Arthropoda > Insecta > Ephemeroptera > Heptageniidae > Ecdyonurus > Ecdyonurus torrentis. Next base: position 20,271,968 of record OX439136.1, on the reverse strand, counting down.
TTTCCTTTAATAAAGAGTCAATATTATTTATCAAGTGATATTTTGGTAGTAGTATAGATTGATTTTGTAAGGATTACAATCTGTAAGTTCAAGTTCGTTCACGAGGTGTTGTTGTGGAATTATATAACGTAAGTCAAGTCGTATTCACACGGAGCAATATAATTTGAATGTGTAATAAAATTAATTGATGATTGAAAGCAATTGATCTTCTATTGCATGCACGTAAAAAAGTAACTAAAGAGTTACTATTTAAACTTTTTTTTTAATAAATTTGTTATATAAAGTTTTTTGAGATTTAAAGAGCTAACTATTTTCCGCTGAAGAAATTACGTTTAGTTTATATTAACAAGTTACTATGTTAAAACTTTTTTCAACCAAGTTATTGGATTGTACTGAAGAGTTATATCTATGTAACTGAACAATTTGTACAATTTATGTTTGTCTTGTGACAATTAAGTAGTCTTTAAATGGAATTATTAACAAGCAGGTGTATTACATTTTAAAAATTTGGTACCTATAGGCAACATATACCTTCAAAATCTCTTCAAGATCAGGTCATAGGGTAATACAATAATAATAATATCGATTTATTGGACAAAAAAAAAATGTATAGACATGATTAGTCAAAGTCACAGACATTGGAGCAATTGCTCAAAAACACACTTAAAAAGGCAAAACCCGTCGAATTATACATAATATCAAAATAGTAGAATATGTACACTCCTCCCGAATAAATCTGACCGCAGCGTTAATCTCTCCAAATGTTAAATATATATGGGGCAAATGGGGAAACTTTAACACAAGCGGTCAGATTTATTCGGGAGGAGTGTACATCAATCGTTTCGAATACTTGGCTATATTTTTGAATGTTTAAAAAAATTATTTTCCCAAAATTTCTAAAGTTATCTTTTCTTTTCCATATTTTTTCCCATATTTTTCAAAGTTTTAATTTGAACATAGTTTGGAAATGTTGCAGACTATAACTTAAATTGCTATATGCTTAAACGTAAAAAAGGTTCTATTGTTACTGAAGTGTTTTAAATTATAAAGATGTAAAGTAGCTTAAATACAAGTAATTCAAAAATTTTATTTTGCATAGCATTAAAACAGACAGCATAACTGTAATACAATATGCGAAAATATATTTAAGTATAAGTCATATATATACGTAATCTAACAGTAAGTACTATTATAAGTATCGTGCAGTTCAGGGACTTTTCTAGGAAATTTTTGTGTTGCGTAATACGTACAAGTCGTGGGATAAAGTAAAATATGAAGTTAAAATTTTTTTTATCAATGACTTCCAATGAATGAAAAGTTAGTTACAATGAGAAAACACTTATGTAATAATGACAAGCAATCTGTAAAGTTGAATCATGTTGATCAAAGCAGTCGATGCTATTGGCGAGTACAAAGAGTAATCTTATATAAAAATGTTATTCCTACTACAGGTGATATATCATAAAGGCGTAGAACACATACGAACACACTGATCTATATAATGGTAGAACATCTTAAACAAAAATCATGTCTAATATCCTAACATACCTAAATATCAACATATTGATTTGGCCTTAGTTATTGATTTCTAATTTATTTTACATTCACAAAATGGTAGCTGCGGGTTTATGACGTCACAACTCGCCTGTTTGCACGCTCATGAACCCGCAGCTGCTATTTTGCGAATGTAAAACAAATTAGAAATCAATGACTCTGGCCAAATCAACGATATCAATGATATTTAGGTATGTTAGGATATTAGACATGTTTTTTGTTCAAGGTGTTATCCCGGTAGTGCACCAAACGTTCGCCATGCAGAAGTCAGTGTTATATAATATTTATCTGCATTGATCAACAAATGTATTGACGCTAGATATTTATTTTCTCAGTATACATTTTCTTTATCTCAAAGGAGAACTTTTGCAACCACATTAAAAAAAGTATGAATTTTAGAAATACGAAGGAAAAAAAAAATGCTTCCTTTAAAATTTTGTTTGAAAATGAAATTCTCCTTAAAATATATATATTAATTAATAAATTAGATTCGTAAGCTGCAACCTCTATAGCTATACCTAATATAGCTCTATATTTTCTAAATAGTTGCAACAGTCAAAATAACAACTTAACTACAATTTAACTATAGTTAGCGTTGCAGCTTTTCAGGGGTTAGTGTCGCAACTTACGGGGGTCTTGTTCAAAAAATGAAGCAAAATTTTTAGTTTGCAGTAAATTTTATTGCATGTAATCTCCATTAAAAACCATTAAATTTGTTTCCTTACGCAATGGAAATATGTGCAGTTGTAATATTTATTTTTAGTGTAAATTTAATGCAATATCATATCTATATTAAGAATATTGCAACTTGTGAATATGCCTTTAAGGAACTGACAACATCTCTCTCTCTCTCTCTCTCTCTCTCTCTCTCTCTCTCTCTCTCTCTCTCTCATGCATAACAATATCTTCACACTATAACTATGATAAAACTTTTAGTCATATACTATTACGATGCGGTATATACATTTACAATTCATTAGTATTGACATTTTATTGTCTCAAGTTACATATTACGTTTGTTCATGTAACCTGATACAATGAATGACGACATAATAAAATACATGTGACGTAGCACATTTTCTTTCATTAAATCTATCGTAAGATAAATACTTGAAATATTTTATAATACATAATATTATATAGTATTACTACATCCATAATACACCATATATACACGCCTACTCATAGTATACAGTGTGTTTTCAAGAGAGGTCAGATGTGCTTTAAATGGGCATGAGTAATAAAATTGCCCCTCCCACATTTAAATAATAATAAAAATTAAAGGTGCCTTTGCTTGAATGTATTTTTTTTAAAGTAGGGGGAATTCTGCTTTTTTTTCTTCGTGTGTCAAAGAGAGAGAGAGAGAGAGAGAGATTTATAAATAGAGAAAGTGTTTATTTATTTGTTTGCTAATTTTTTAGCTCATTTATTTATTGTATTTCCAATACAGAAATGTTAAATTGCCAACTTCATTGATACAAAAATATAATTTGCATAAATAAAAACACATTAATAATGATTAACAATTAATTAATTTTAAAGGAATAGACCAGAGAAAAACATAAGAATTTGTATTACAAATCACTTGATGGGATTTACATAAATAACATTAGTTTGTCTCAAAACCAAACAGTAGTCCCGTAGCAGTGATCAGAAAATTCGATTTATGCGCAACCCGCACAACATTTTCATACTAATTTTTTGCATGTTTCTGACGTCATAAACATGAATTTTTGCGCAAATTGCATACTTTATAGTTTTTTCACGCTGTCTCGTGGGGCTACATTAACATTGTGGTAAAAATTGTCATCACTTTTGAAAATCCCATTTCATGTTTATTCATTAAAAAGCATAATATGTTGATTTATGTGGTCTATGGCTTTAAGATTAGCAGACATAAGAAAAATAATAAGAGTAAAAGTAGAATGGTTTGTATAAACGTAAAAAATTCTTCAGTCCTGAAAATTAAAATTAAAAAATATATACTGTTGAGAAAATTAATAGATATAAATGTAAATTAAAACAAAATTACGCCCGGAAAAAACAACCTATTATGCCAACTTAGTAAATTGTATAATTTTAAATACGTATGTTTAAATTTAAATACATTAAATTGAGTTTTTATTTATATTGTATAGTATATATTTAAAAAGTAAATAGATGCTAATCACCTTTGTATACATTTTTGAGTCATACATACGGTGTTATATAGCCTGACCTTGGCACATAATTTTCATGACATTGCTTATGTTAACTCGAGTAAAAGTTTTTTTTTTTTAAATGAAAAACAGATGAGAGATGTGAGGTGTTCAGTCGGAGTCAAGACCTCAATAGTTTCTCATGTCTACAGTTTGTTATCCAGCAAAGTTAATGTTAATCCGGTAAAAAAATTTTATGTTGTGAAATTGTCAAAAGTGGGTGTGTGAAAGGGGGAAAAAAAAAGTTCAAGTGATTTTTTTTTTTTTTTATACTTTCGCTTTGATGCTCTTTTGTTTTGATTATTTTTTTTAATTAGTTGACAATTGAGTGTTTGGATTTTCTAAAGGGTGGTTGCATTCATATTAAAGTCGACGCCATACATGAGCACTAAATAGCATGGGCCGGTATGCAAAAATGACCTATTTTGCCAGATTAAAAATATTTAATATAGCAATATTTTTTTTAGAGCATTGATGCTGTTAACAGGTTAAATCAGGGTTTTCAAATTTCAAGTATGCCAAAAAAAAAAAAAAAAAAAAAAAAAAAAGGCACCAAAGAAAATAGCAAAACAAAAAACTTTGTACTGAGCAATGTTATTCATTGCTCCAGTATGGCGTCAAAGCGCATTCAGTATGACGTCATGCGCATACACACTATTATATTATTTTTATAAAGAGCAATTTGCAAACATTATTTCTATAGAAATATGCAAATTCTCTTTACAATTGAAAAGTAAGGAAGAAAAGCGACAAGCCTTAATAATCTTTTGAGGAAAATAATAACTTAAAAAATAAAACGATGCTTATTTTATAAGTTAAGGTTTTCCCATATCTTTATTTGGCACAATTTTTAAACTTATATGGTGTAAAAAATGTAGTATAATTTTGCAGATAGCATCATAAAATACACTTTTATTATTATTCAACTTTCATTATGTATCTGAATCTATAATATTCACTAACTTTTTTATTAATATATTTCATTTACAATGTACATTCTTATTTATAATTATCTACTCTCTTTGTCCATGAAAGTAAAAATGATGTAAATCACCACTCAAAAATAAACTTTTATTTCTGTGAAATGCACCGAATAGAAAACACCTGTTTGTAATTAACGTACTGTACGTCTGTCCTTGCATTTTCATTAGGAGCTCACTAATGTTTCTCATCTCGTCAATTTATCATTATATCATCTACACTTTTGCTTATGATGTATTGAGTTCTATTGGGAGTATCTATAACATTTCAAAACATCATTATATTATGTAATAATTTGTGTGTGAGTATAATATATTATATTATAATATGTTCTGCTCTAGTTTCAAAGCTGCTATTTCTAAAAATATATTAGCATATAGCTATATAATAATAACTTGGCATTTAATATTTTAAATTACTATAATATATCGTTGTGCTATTTCTTTTTTTTAAATGTAATTTTAATTATATGTAGCATCCGCTCTCTTTACTATAACGGCGTGATCATACCCTTCAAATTTCGCGGAAATAAATAGGAAATATATAAAAAATAAATTATACCCAATAATCATATAAACTTATATCGGATACTCTTTTTTTTTATTATATTAATTTTTCCACGTGTATGTATAATTTTTAAGCAATGCTTTCTATTTTAACTTTCAGTTACTTTTTTTTTTCCTAGGATGATTTATTTTTCTTTAACACTGAGATTGTATGTATGTTAATGTAACAGAGACGAGTATGGGTTTACCACGACGAGAAGAAACCTTACACCTGGTCATCCACCGCACTTCCGTTGGTCTGGGGTTGTCTATTGCTGGAGGCCGAGAGTCAACGCCCTTCAAGGACAATGACGAGAGTATTTTTGTCTCGAAAGTTACTCCTGGTGCACCATCAGATGTTGCTGGACTAAGGGTAAGTTACAAAATTCAAAATTTATAACCGTTATGCACTCAAATGGTTTAATAATCTATTATATTGACTTATTTGTTTATTTATATACGACTTTATATCCCTTTTACGAAGAGTTTTTTTTTTTTTTTTTTTTTTTTTTTTTTTTTTTTTTTTTTTTTTAGTGTTGTGGTTAATTTTTAAGTGGGTGTGATTTATCGTTTTATATTCATAAAAATTTGCATTATATTTAAGTTTGTAAGATTTATCTTTGTTTTTTTTAAAGTGATTTCTATTTTAATGTGTAATGTACAATATTGAAAACATTATTTTAAGTTCTTTATTTATATCTCTCCACACGAGAAAGAAAATTACGTAATTTATGCTACAATTAAAAACTACCATATAGCAAAAATGTTGCTATTTTGGAATAAAAAATAATTATATTGTAAAACATAACTGTTATTCTATAACATAGAAACAATAAAACTTTAAGTTATTTTGAATAAACGTTGAGCATTCATAATTACGTAATTATTTTTATCCGCGTGTATTTCTGTTATATTTATTTGTTTTTTTATTCATTTAATTTCTGTTATAAGTTTACTTCATTCATTTTTCTTATTAACATATTATGCTATCTGCTAGAGTACTCTATAGAAAAGGGATACTCTACTATCTGCTATCTTTACATAAAAAAAATATGAATAATAATATTTTTAATCTTCATCACAAAATTCAATTACACCCTGTACGTCTAATGCAAATTACACACTTCACTTGTTGTTACACACTTTGCGCTTTATGTATCACATCGTTGAATGGTTTCTGGTATCACAAATTAGATATAATGTCCGTCCACAGGTTGGAGATAGGATTCTTGAAGTGAATGGTGTACATCTAGTTGGTGCACTTCATCATGATGCAGTTGAGGTACTCAAAGCTGCAGGTTCTACATTAGATATGGTGATAGGCAGAGAGGTTGTTAGACCTGAACCTATGAGTAAGGTAAGTTATTATCAGAAATAAATGTGGCACTCACTCAGTAACACCAACTTAAAGGTTGATTCACGTGATGTTCTTTTGATTTATCAAGCACCTTGACGCAATTTTCCTGCATTAGCCGCGCGGTGCTTTATTTATTATTTTTATACATATATATTTTTTTATGAATGCATAGAAAAACCAACAACACGTGGATCTACCTAGATTACTTTGATAATGAGATATTCAAAACTTATTTTATTATTATGGGACAAAAACTTAATATTTAATTTTGGTTTCAAAATTTAAAAAAAGCTGATGACATTTTTCTCTTCAAATGTACCAATTTTCTGTGACATGGTTTTATTGTGAAATATTAAGTTACTTTATATATAAATGCACTTATTTATATACCTATTTCATTTTTGTACAGTCTTAATTTAGTTAATAAATATTACAGTTTATTAAAATAATAACTTCTCATTCTATATGTTCACAGAGTCCTAGCCTAAAACATCAACAAATAGAATCAATAACAGATTCAGCTATCCATAGACCAGCATCTGCTAATGGTAGTGTCAATTCTTATCATTCACTTCCTGCTACCCCTACCGCCATATCTCGTATACCACCCCCAGCATCCCCTTCTGCATCAGAGAAAGAAGGCATGGTGCTGAAGAAAGAAATGGTTCACACTACTTTGATCCGAGATCTAAATGGACTCGGATTCAGTATTGCAGGAGGCAAAGGTTCGCCTTGTTACAAGGATAACTCAGATGTGAGTGAGAAACCAGAGGTAGAGGTAATAGTAAATGTCAATCATTAAGCATGGGTTTCAAGTTTGTTTTTTTGCTAACAAAGGAAGTTGTTTTTGAGGTACTTTTATACCTATTCTACCATGCTGATTTATTATATGGTTTGTTTTCTTATATATTTTCTTTTGGTAAATATTAAAGATAAACAACTATGGCTGTGATAACTATTATGAAAGAAAAGAACAGTATTAAAAGAACCCTCTTTTAAGTTTTCTTGAAGAACGAGGAAAGGAGAAAGAGAAAAATGAAATATAAATTAAGGGTTTTACGTCCCACCCCTCACAACTCATAAGCATACTTAAATGCTTTTCCTTGCTATTTTCGAACCTATTATAACAATTAAAATCTTTGGGTAATGTTAAAGTTGCGCTTTTTTTTTTTTTTTTTTTTTTTTTTTTTTTCCCCTTAGGAAAGTGCAAAATATTTGTAGGCCAAAATGCTGTGTAAAAAGTCTATCATTTACTGTTCTTTCTTTCAACAATTGTTATTAGCAACTAAAGCTTTTATTTTATTTTATTTTTTAATACGTATATTATCATTAATCAATGTTTTTAATTTATTTTGCTTTATTCAAATACAAATGTAAATTAAATGTTTATTGGTATTTGTGCAAACATGATACAATAAAATATTTTGATTACGCTCCACAATTTAATAAAAAAAAAAGAAATCTCTATGATCTAACAAATTGCACTCTTTCATCTTACATGCACTTGTGTGACATTAACTAAACATAATTACGAATATAAATATCGCTACTTAAATACTTGGTTATCAGTGTTGGTGCTAAAAATGTGGTGTTTAAAATATTGAGATTGGTGTTTCAGGCTATCTACGTGTCAAAGATCACGGAGGGCGGTGTAGCAGAGAAGGATGGCAAGCTTGTGGTGGGAGACAAAGTCATATCGGTGAGTTCAATCATATAAACAAATTAGCTTGCTAACAAGTTAAAAAAAAAAAAAAAGAATTAGTCAAGAAAAAATCGACTGCAATAATTTTCCCATGAAAAATTTCATACTAAAAACAATACAATAAAGAAATTGTTTTCTCTAATGCGGAAGTGTCCCTCGTCAGCTGAATTCTAATTATTCCCCAATTTTTCCTAATTGAAGCTTTTACTATCAAACTTAAGATTGAAAGAAATAATTATATAAAAATAAAGATGAAATGATAAAGCACCTGTTATGTAAACATTATATGGGGAAATTATGCAAACACTTGACTGTGAGATTAAGAAAAAGGTCCTAATACATTTTTATAATATAAACCTAAATTGTTATCTATTATTAGCTGTGCTTATTTTACATTATCTGTAAATCTTCATAATTTATGCATTTGTGGGAGAAAAGGGGGGGGGGGGGGATAGAGAGCAATATTAGTAAAGGGTTTCAATGTTATTTGGATGCAAAATATAGATATTTTACTCTACAACTAAGTAATTTTATGTAGTCAGACTCTTTGTAATAAAAATATTGCTTCAAGGGAGATCCAAAATATCCAAATTTTGATAATTTTTGACCATTTATTTGAAGGCTTATAGTGCTAGCTAATACAAATAAATGTTTCAGGGTAGGGCACCTTTAAAATACGGTAAAAAATTATAAACTTAAATAATTATTTTTGTGGGCACACTATTTCAAATCTCCGTAATTCAGAATTGTACATAAATTTCTTTTGGTCCAGAATACCATTTTTCAAAATGATCAGATCTTTTCTTTTGATGATATCTTTTCTTGATCAACTGGTCCCCATTACTGACCTGCTCTTTTTAACATGAGGTCTTTGGATTAAAAAAGTGATTCAATCAATGATGTTTCAGATCAATGGAGTGGATGTACAGGGTGCTAGACACGATCAAGCTGTCTCAATGCTAAAGGGACTAGAAAGATTTGTAAGACTAGTAGTTGAACGTGAAACATGGGTTCCTGCTAATCAAATGAATGATTCTACCAGCAATAAAGTACCACATGTGTTTGGAGTACCTAAACCATATACGGGACTCTATTCTGCTAATAGTTATATGGCAAATAGACCAAATATGACATCATATAGAAGACCTAATTTAACTACAAGCTCACCAGAATCCACAACAAATTATAAATTACAAGGTTTAAGAAGTGAAGCACCTACTATGCCAGATTCTGTTACAAGACCTTTAAGTGGTGGTGATATGCCACCTAAATCTCCATTATCTTTATACGTTCATAAACCTATGTCTATTAGTCCTGCAAGTGCACAACCTGAAAAACCTGCAGCAGAGGTTACTACTGCAGTTAAACCTGTCGTACCTCCTCAACCAGCACCAAGGAGAATAAATTCTGTCTCCAGTCAAAGTGACATAGTTGAGAAAAAAGAAGAAAAATCTAATCCAACTAATAATGAAACTCCGCCAATTCCAAAACCAATAACAAATGAAGATTTTCAAGCTATGATCCCTCCACATTTTCTTAATAATAATGCAACTGGTGAAGAAACTACTACAACAAATAATGCAATTAGTGGACCTCTAGTGACAGTTACGATAAGGAAACCTGATACAATTGCTAAAGAACTTACAGAAAAATTTCCACCGGCACCTACTGGACCTGGAAAATTAACAGAAACTATTGTAAAGAGCTTGCTAACAGAAACTGTTGTAACTAGAGTTACTGACAATAAATTAAAACATGGGCCAGTTATCATTGAGGTAAGAATTTATTTATTACTGTATAAATATAAGGAACTTGCATGGAGCTTTTTATCTATCTTGCACAAAATAATAAATCTTATGTATTGATGCATTAGAATAAATTTTTATATATTTAAAAAAAAAATACACATTACTTTTGTATTAATGTATCTGCTGCTTTTTTTTTATTCTATTTTCTTGTAACTTTTTGGGAGTGGTTCTTGCTTTTTTTAGTGTTCAATGTGTCATAGTAGTTTTAAAAGTATATAATAAATGAATAAATAAATAAAAGGGATGGATTGAGAGAATACACTCAATAGAAAAGAAAATTGATACAAAAAAAAAAAAAAAAAAAAAAAAAAAAAAAAAAAAAAATCTAAAAATTTGATTGAGAAAGAATTGGGATTCAAAATTGCTGTACAAATTTCACAGAAATTGTGAAGAAAATCGTGTTGTAAATAAAAATCAATACTATGTAATTAAATTAAAGTAGTAGGATAGTAAAATAGTAAAAGCTAGAGTACCCTTAAATATCTTGTTTGTAGCGTACCGTACAGAGTATTTTTGATAACTTGAATAAAACAATGAAGTTTTTGAAAACTCGGACATTTAGATTGAATTTGTGTTGTTTATCACTGGGGAAAAAAAAAATAATAAGGCACTTGGTATTTTCATGCCATTAATAAAAATTGCAATTAGTTTTGAATATATCCTATTTAGTGACTGATCCAGAACCACATGGTAGGACAAGAACCTATAATTTTATACTTCAACTACTTTCTCTGCGGCTTTTTTTGCACATAAAAGCCAAGTGCACTTTTCGCAAACAAAATGCTTTGTAAAAAAGATGAATCACTATCCTTTTTCTTACAACTGCAATGGTTTTACTTTTGTTATAAACTGTATATTATGTGCCATATTTGCAAAGATAGAAACTAACAAGCACCTCTGACTCTGATGAGTCCTTAGATAGGTGAAGATTTCGATGGCACAGTTAACACAAATACTTACATCACTGAGGGCAACAGCCTTCGTCTTCACTTGCTTAAAATGTATTCTTTTTATGCAACAGTAATAGTACAGTAATGGGATTAGCTAGTTATGATTTAATTAATGGAATGCGTGTACTTCAAGACTAATTTATGACACATGCTTTGTAAAAAAAAAATGTATTGTTGTATTTTTTTTATTACGCATCAATATAGCAGTTATATTATGCAATTTAGTATTCTATGGCAAGTTTCCTTACCTATATAGTAGTAATTCATAAATTCCACTATTTTCAATGATGATTGTGGCTATAAATAGATTATTTGGCTTTATATTATATATATATATTAAATCTTATTTGTTTATAATAATTGGTATTGTTCACTGTTTTTCTTTGTTTAAATAGGATGTGGTGCTAGATAAATCTGCTGGTTCACTAGGATTTAGTATCATTGGTGGTACTGATCATTCCTGTACACCTTTTGGAGCTAAAGAGTCTGGCATCTTTATTTCTCATGTAAGTATTTGTGTGATTTAAGGTATAGGCCTATACTTGCCACAGACATAATATATTTAACATCAGAGTGAATGTCACTTTCTGGCAATTGATTAATAAAGGAACAACTGTTTTGAGGCTGACTATAAGCGATTTTGCTTACATCTGCTTCCGTTTCTACTTATATATGACACATGCGCATTACGTCAAAACAGAAGTGGATGTGAGCAAAATTGCTTATAGTCAGCCTCAAAACAGTTGTTCCTTTATTAGTTAATAACCTAAGTTAATACATGTTAATTGTGTTGAATATAAGATGAGATAAAGAAATAAAGAAACTTTTGAAATTTTCTTCGAAAAATTGTCAAATTATCATTTCTAGTGTCAGCAGCATTGCCACTGCCGTGAAACACCTGTAGCTTTGTAGTGATTAAAACTGCAGGTGTTCTGTGAGTATACATTTGGCAATGCTGATGTAAGATGACATTTTGACCATTTTCTTAAAGGCTAACTAGAACATCTTGAACAAAAAACTTGGCTAATATCCTAACATACCTAAATATCTACATTGATTTTGGTCAGAGTCATTGACTTATTATAATTTATTTTCCACTCACAAAATGGCAAATGCGGGTTTTAATGATGTCACAGCTCACTGGTCCACCCACATGGAAACAAGTGAGCTGTGACGTCATAATCCCCTTTTGTTGTCATTTTGTGAGTGAAAAATAAATTAGAAATCAATGACTCTGGCCAAATCAATGTTGATATTTAGGTATGCTATTATATTAGACAAGTTTTTTTGTTCAAAGTGTTCTACGTCTTTAAGACATCAGCATTCTCTTTGGTGATGAATATATGGCCGAGGCGAGTGTACACACATATGTTAGTTTACTTTTGCATAATGGATGGCAAGTTTTGCATCAATTCAAATTTCCTTACCAATGTATGGCTTTGCCACAGGGCATTAAAGTAAAATTTGGTCACAGTGTCTGGTCTTTTTTTTTTTTTTTCCTTAAAATATGTAGATGGATGGATACATCTTCGCTGCCATAATTTCCTTACAAGAGTTCACCGAGATAAATGTTTTTCAATATTAAAAATGTAAAATAGTAATAAATGTCCACTTTATATTTCAGGTTGTTCCAAATGGTGTAGCATGGAATTCAGGGAAGTTACGTATGGGTGATCGTATTCTCAAAGTAAATGGTCAAAGTTTGGAAAGCTGTACACATCAAGAAGCTGTTCTCATGTTGCTACAACCTGGAGAAACCATCACGTTGTGTGTACAACATGATCCTTTACCAGAAGGATTCAAAGTAAGATGTGTACTTTTATTTTTTTTTTATTATTAGCTTTGTCTTAATTAGCATGAGGGATTTAGCATCGTTGCATTATATTTCTGATTTGAGAGTGAGTAGGGTTGCTATGATGGTCGTAAATCTTGTTTTATCTTATAATTTGAATAATTTGATTGGTTATCATTTATATTGTACACATATGATGGCGTAAAGGCTACATGTAAGGGGGCACAGCTTTCAAAAGAAATTGACTCCAAACTGAATTCAGTAAAGTGTTAGGTTGCCAGCTCTGTATTTGTAACGTCTACAGACATTTTCATTGTTTTGTCACTCATTAATCATTAATTTGCAAGAATATTGAAAAAAATAATAGATAGAACATTATGTGACAAAAAGTCAATGAAATGGTCTGCAGGTATTGCTTGCACAGAAATGTCAACCTAGCACTCACCTGCACTAACTTTTAAAATACTTTCTTTTCAAAGTGACATCTGATTTTATGTAATCTTTATGCCATGGATACATGTACACTGGTCCTGAAAAAATCTGACAGCAGTGTTCATGTCTTTGAGTGCCAAATATATGGGGACACCTTTAATGCAATCACTCAATCACTTTTTTTTTTCTTTTTTTTTTTTGTTTTTTTGTTTTGGTATAAAATAAACAGGATTTACACACACCATGAAAATAAGTTCAATAATCATTTAATAGTAGGCTGTAAAGTATAATCATAATATAGCTAAAATGTTGTTGCTGAGCATAGTGTTTTTTATTCTGGATTGTAATTTTTGGGTACTGTCATTTTTTATTAATTGCAGTACAAATATACAAATACATGAAAATGCAAAAATAATTTTTATTTTAGTTGTGGGTGTTATTACTGAAGTGCACTGAAAATGACTAATTTTTGTATTCTTTTCTGACACATTCACTCCCCCCCCCCTTAAGTTAATCCCCCTTGGTGGATTAAAAAAAAAAAAAAAAAAAACTTTTTTTCCTCCTCCAGCTATTAAACTTCACATTATAAATAATAATGAAAATGAGAGTGACACATTGCCATATGGCAAATTGCAACATCATAAAGGCAATCTCTTTGCAATATGGCAATAATAAATAACAATACGTAATAAATAAACACCTTCTATGCAAAATACATATTTTGACATTTTTGCACCCGTGAGTGACTTACACAATTTCTTGATTAATCTTCTATCTTTTTCTCTGAATTAATTTCTGCTTTTGTAGAGCATTTTGATATAGGTAGATTTACTTTTCAAAACTGAATTTATTCTTTAAAAAAAATATATATATATTATAAAGCTTGTGTTTTCCTGTGGTACTGTACGTACTATGTTTGGTTTGACAAGAAACTTTATAGTTCAGGTTTTAAGTAGCTTTCACAATGGACGGAAGGTTCTGCGTAAATTGCAATGTATGTTGCAAACATCAATTTGCATAGAATTTTGTTATGTCCATTGTAAGAGCTATTTGAAGCTGGATTTCACATAGTCTAATTTTTGCATAAATTTTTGAATAACAGAAGTCAACAATGATACTCTATTGTTGAATTTTGTTATACAAAAAGTTATGCAAAAATCGGAATATGTAAATCCAGCTTTAGAGTGAAATTATATGCTGCAAAAAAAAAAAAAAAAAAAAAAAAAAAAAAAAAAAAAAAAAAAAAAAAAAAATCTTAGTTTAATAATAATACTAAATTGCAAAGAAAAAATGTACTGCATTATTTGCTGTATAATATTGAAATATATAAGAACATGTCAATCTTATTAGTTTTGAAAAATACATATTTCTTATACTTCCTAACAAATTTTTCTTAAAATCATATTTTATTAAACTGAGGTTTTACTATGCATAAAATGCAACAGCATCTTCATGACAATTTATATCATTCTATCTCTATGGCTTATGTTTTGCTTGCAAGCTGGCACAAATAGAAACTTTAAATACTGAGGTAAGACTCGATATAAATGCTGCATGGCTTACTTTTTCTATTTTGTAACAATCTTTCTCATACTGAAGAACAAGTCTGTTTTTTTCTTTGTCTTGAATACTGAAGTCTGCTATCAACACAATCAATCAATCAATCAATCAATCAATCAATCAATCAATCAATCAATCAATCAATCAATCAGGCTCAGATTGGGTGCTATGGGGGTCAGTTGGCAATTGAGGTAAAGACAATAATTTTATACAAAGTTCACTCTTGGCCAACCAAAAATTATCATCAAAGGTGATGCCGCATGAAAAGGATGAGGCTTAAGGAGAGAGTTGAGTTAAGTGCTTTGTTGCTGGCTCTTCAGACACCTGCACAGTTTTCCTTTCATTTTGTGCTTGTGTTTTGCAAGCTGGCAACAAAACCCTTAACTCTACTGACCTTTTAGCCTTTTTCCTTACAAAGCAGCATCACATTTGATGTTAAGTTCTGGCTGGCTGTGAGTGTACTTTATGCTAGACTTACCGCAACGAGGGCCATTGAGGGGGGGGGGGGGGGCAACAGTCTGAATATAAATAAGTCATGTGACTCAAATAGATCTATTAAAAAATAATACAAATAAAAAAAATCTGTAAATCACCTAGCTAGGCCAAAATTTCTGGGGGTCAGTTGGCAAACACCGACCTTCTCATATGGCTAATCTGAGTCTGCACTCAATTGAGAAAGAAACATAATGACATACTTTTCACATCCCTTAGCTGTGCTAGAGAATATTAAGGTTAAATCTATTGTTGGAATCATAAGAAACGTATAGTTTATCCCAGACACCTTCTAAATACAATGGTCCTAGTCCTAAGTAGGTATTGCTCAGGTCAGCTGTGATTATTTTGATTGAAATTCTCATTCTGTAAGGTATCAAACAGGTAGCCAATCAGGTATGATTTTTCAAAGGTGCATACTAAACACATACTAATGTTTTTACATAATCAAAAAAGAGAAATACATTTTTGTTGATGTCTGCTTCTAACCTGATAGTATTAAGAGTTCGCTGCATTATTTGGAATGTTAAGAAATTAAGTTTTGTGTAAACACATTATGGGAATGGGAAATGGGAATGTATTAAAGATTTAAGTAAAATCAAGTATGAGATAAAGTTCAAAATTTTTTCTTTTATAAAAATATTTAAATTTTAATGGGGGTTACTAGTAACACTGTTTTTTTTTTTTTTTTTTTTTTTTTTTTTTTTTTTTTTTTTTTTTTTTTTTTAAGTTAAAGTTAAATATATGAAAATAAAGGCAAAGAAAGCTCTCTGAATTAAAAAAAAAAAAAAAAAACTTGAACTTGTAAGAGGATGGTTTCACAATGCTAAATAAAGTATAGGTAGTGGGAGTGTACCCTTTTCTAAGCCTCCTGTGAACTGTGACTGGGCCATAATATGTTATGTTAGTAACATCCATTCAAAATTTCCATAATATTTTTCTACATAATCTCAAATAGCAATGCTTAATTAAAAAAAAAAAAAAAAAAAAAAATCCCAGCTTTAATGTAAATTCAGTTGTTATTACCTTAATGTTACAAAATTCTAATTTGGTTATGTATTTACAGCAAGTGACGGTGCGTCGTAACGAAGGAGAGAAACTGGGCATGCACATCAAGGGAGGTTTGGGCTCTGCAAGACAAGGCAATCCTCTTGACCCTGCTGATCAGGGTGTCTTTGTCTCCAAAATTAACTCCGGAGGAGCGGCTTCTAGACACGGTGGACTACAGGTATGGACTCTAGCTTTTTATTTTATTTTCTGAATGCATTAAAAGCTATAACATTGAGCAATATATTTTGTTCATAATATATTAAATGGAGGTGTTACTATTATGTAAAATTAGATTTGTTAAGTAGCTTTGTACTGGACATATGGAGCTGATGTAAAATCTTATATGGTCATTTTACTAAAATATTAATTTCTATTGGCATGTGGGAATAACATGTATTTAGAGTTTTGCATCAACTGAAATCTCCATCTGATTGCATTAAATAGCCATAAGCCAATAGAAATTAATTTTGAAGCAAAATGACTACAATATATTTATGTCCATTGCTAAAGCTACTTAACAGGTAGCCAATAAAGAGGGTTAAAAAAGCAAGATTCAATATCTTGTTGCAATAACCTTCATTGAAACATTATAAAAACTAGGTATAGTTTTGAGCTAACAAAAATGAAGAAAAAATACATATTAATAATATGAATGATCTTGTGATATGGTCTCACTTATTGATTTGTTATTTTTGTTCAGGTGGGTCAAAGAATCCTTGAGGTAAACGGAGTGTCACTACTTGGTGCCAGTCATCAGGTGGCTGTGAACTCACTACGTCAAGCTGGTAGCCAAATTCACCTTGTAGTTTGTGCTGGTAAGTTTACTTTACTGATATCATATGGCTAAATGTTTAATACCAGAGCCAACAAATGAGTAAACCTTTAAAGGTGTAGAACACGTTGAACAAAAAAGTTGTCCAATATCCTAACATACCTAATATCAATGTTAATTTGGCCGGAGTCATTGATTTCTAATTTATTTTTCATTCACAAAATGGCAGATGCAGTTTTATGACGACACAGCTCGCTTGGACCATTGAGCTGTGACGTCATAAAACTACATCTGGCATTGTGTGATTGGAAAATAAATTAGAAATCAATGACTGGCCAAATCAATGTTGATATTTAGATATGTTAAGTATTATTCACATGACGCGTAAATTTGACGCAGTTCGACAAGCATTAAAAAGTTGGAACAATGTAAACAAATGGAGCCGTTCACATTGTTTTTGAAAATTACATGTGAATGGCTCCATTTGTTTACATTGTTCCAGCTTTTAACGCGCGTTGACGTTAATAGTACTTTAGGATATTAGATAAGTTTTTTGTTCAAGGTTTACTAAAATTTTGCTCTACCCCTGAGGTTAAATAAATAAGCTCTTTTTCCTTGTGCTATTATTTTATACTATTTAAAAGTAAATTGAAGTGTGTAGGACTTATCTAGGATTTAATTTTGCTGGAATGATACCATTTTTTCTCTCTGTTGTCATAATTTTGTGATGATAATATGATTTTAATGTTTCAGGTTTCTCTAAAGACGATGTTGATAGACTAACACGTGAAGGCAAACTGACGAGGGACTGCAGATCTTCCTCACAAAGTGTTTCAAGTCTGGATAAAGAAGATATTGATGATACAATAAGACAGGTGAAACTTATTTTGTACTTTATTTTATTTTGTATTAAGTGCTATACTCAACATTGATTATGTTTTTTAGTATTTATCTTCTCCTATTTTGTGGATTTTTTGTCTCATGCCTAGCTTGGCTTAAAATAATTTAGGAAAAGAAACCAGTATTACATTGACAGAGACAAATGAAAGTAGTGTGTTATGATAGTTTTAGGTTATGTAGAAAGGATGAAAGATGAGACAATTGTAATGTTGTTGTTTTTTTTTTTGTTTTTTTTTTTTTTTTTTTTGTTGTAACAAAGTAGATTGAAGGAAAGGAAGGGGTGGGCGGTGGGCCTAAATTATTATGATCGAAAGTGGTTGAAAGATGTTTGAAAATGAAGAATATGTCGATTGTGTTGCAAACAATATGTGTAACTCGTATTTTGTCAGGCGAAGCAAAATGTATAAGTCGTTTTTTGTCACGCTAAGCAATATGTGTATCTCGTTTTTTGTCAAGCTAAGCAAAATGTGTAAGTTGTTCCCGAACGTAATGGAGATGGTGCTCGACTTACACATATTGCTTCGCATGACAAAAAAACGAGATACACAAATTGCTTAGCGTGACAATAAACGACTTACACATTTTGCTTCGCCTGACAAAATACGTGTTACACATATTGTTCGCAACACAATCGATGTATAGTACCTAGTTATAAAAGTATATCGATATTGTTGCAAACAAAATGTCTATCTCATTTTTTGTCACGGTTAGCAAAATGTGTAAGTTGTTTCCAAATGTAATGTAGGGCGCTCGAGTTACACATATTACTTCCAGTGAAAAAAATTGAGATATAGATATTGCTTTGCGTGATAAAATACGTATTGACATTTTGCTCGCAACAACATTGATATGTATGTTGTGAAGTGGTGCAGAAGAAGCAAGGGAAAGATGCTAGAATAGAAAATTTAGCGATCTATCACTTGATCAAAGGAGAATGCTGTTGGCTAATTGTAAAGGGATGTATAGCCTCATGTATGTAATAATAATAAACACAATTGAAACACTCGAGGGCCTTACCATAGTCAAATCCTCAAATATACTGTTTGCTAATTTCAAGTAACTTTTCTTTTTAATTTAATTATATCCAATGGATATGGTTTCTTTCCTTAATGTACTTTTAAAGTTAGCATCAGAATAATAATATAAAAACCAAAATGTACTAAAATATCAAATATAGGAAGGACCTTGCCACCCATCATATTTCCACTATCCTTCACTTTGATACTTAGTTTAAAAGTAAATTGTGAAAACATCTCTTTGTGATGATGAAATTTGGACATTGGAACCAAAATTTAAATTGTTGTGTATTTTAAATGTTTCAGGAGCGCAATATGAGACTGGAGCTTGCAGAGTGGGAGAAAGAGGCTGAAAAGGAAAAAGAAAAGGCTGAACAGTCTGAACCAAGTAATCACATTGTTCCCGTGGCCAACAACACTGTTAGTAACCTTAACTCTGATACTGCCAGGGAGAAATCCACTCCAGAGAAGGTAATATACTGTACAACATTTTATAATATTTTTGTACTGTACATCGAAGAAAAGAAAACTAGTTTAACAATTGAAGTGTATGTTATATGGAGCACTGTATTATAGATTTTAACGAAGGATTATTCACTGTCTGACATGCTTTAATTGTTTAACTATTTTTTTCTCTTTCTCCCCCCCCCCCCCCCCCTTCCCAATTTTCTTTCCTTTTTAGTTTTTTTTTTCTTCTATCGTAGTTATAATGCTTGGTTAAGTTAAGAAAAAAAAGCTGCTTTAGTTTGTATATAGTTATAGTTGCCTATAGAAAAACACAGATGAAAAATTGGGTAATAATTCAAGAGTTGGCTGCACTTTTATATATATATATATATATATATATATATATATATATATATATATATATATATATATATATATATATATATATATATATATTTGTTTTGCTGTGATTTGACATACGTACTTATAGTATGCTAATATTCCTTAGTTTAAAAGCTAAAGCTTGTTTCTTTGTCCAGGTGCTAGATATGGTGCGAGCAGCTGAAATGTTAGTTCCTCAGCTTGCTACTGGAAGTGCTGCTAATAATGCTAATAACAATGTGGTTGCCACGACGACAGAGAGTACGAGCACGCCAACTACCCCCAAGTCTCCGAGACTTGACTTAAAGACAACTACAATTGTCATGAGCAAACACACCCTGGGTCCTCACACCAGCACTGTGAGTAAACTTAAACTTTTTATTACAGTATCTTTTTAACATGACTTTTTTTAATGTTTCACTATGGCAATCTAGCTCGAAAGCATACTTACTACGACTGTTATTAAATTTAGGTAGATAAATTCAGATAGATTTAGGTAGGTTGGATATATGATGTAATTAAAAAGAAAGGATAGAAGAAGCCAGCAAGGGCCTTATCATATTGAATTATGATAGTCATGAAAATCTTGTTAGCACAAAGATAATAATTTTCAGCACTACAAAAAAAAAAAAAAAAAAAAAAAAAAAAAAAAAAAAAGAGTATGTGTGTGGTGTGCCTTTGACAGTCTTTTCAGGCTTTAAGAGAATCTACATGATATTATTTACATTAACACTTTGCATTTTAGTAAAATCAGTTATCAAGTTTGTTTACACCAATAAAATTTAAATAAAACTTTTCCTTCGCTAGATAAAAATATATGAAATATAATAAACTTAAATTAATACCTATTAAGTGGAGTTCACACATTTTTTTATGTAATTTTACTAATTTTATGTCGCAATGTGAACTAGCCTTCAGTTAAGTTAAAGCAAATCATTTACAGCAATTTGATAAGAGTTCTAGAAGTGAAAACCATTATACCAATTGTTTATCATATAAAAAGTATATCCACCAAAGAACGTTGGACAAGAAAAATAAAATCAAAAACTTTTTTTTTTTTTTTTTTTTGTATTATTGCCATAGTGAAATTTTGTACATAAAATATATAAATTTGTTCCCTTTACTATATATGTTGAGTGGGCCTGTTGTTTTAATACTTGAAAATACTTTTCAATGATAAAAAATAAAAAAATTTTTTTTATGTTTGTGGCTTGTTTATATGTTTATTATAGATTTGTTGTTATTTGTACAAATTTT
The DNA here is from genome assembly GCA_949318235.1 of Ecdyonurus torrentis. Classification (NCBI taxonomy): domain Eukaryota; kingdom Metazoa; phylum Arthropoda; class Insecta; order Ephemeroptera; family Heptageniidae; genus Ecdyonurus; species Ecdyonurus torrentis. The sequence continues at coordinate 20,250,774 of OX439136.1, read as the reverse complement.
TAAAATTATGTACCAATTAAGACAGGTACATAAGTGTTATTTAGTTATTATTTTATTCATATATTATATATATTTTTATTAATGTCACTAATTTGACTCAATTTGTAGATATGAACATTATAAAAAAAATGTAGTCCCGTACAAAATTTTACCCCTGCACGCTGTTATTTATTTCTATTTATTTATTTTTACGTAATGCTTATAATAACTTTGCAATTGTAAAACTAACTAAAGAAGAAATAATAATTCAAAATATAAATTTACCAGTGTAATATATGTATATAATCTAAAGATATTTATAAATGTAAACGGTTCTGTATTCCAATTAAAAATTATTTTTAAAAAAAAGTAATTTAGGAGTTAGGGAAAGTGCCAGCAAGTTTTTTTTTATTATTTTTTTTTTTCATATTTACTACTTTTTTTTTCTTTTTTTTTTATATTTAAAGCAAAATTAAAAGTTTTTAAAGAAGATTCCTATTCAAATCACAATTTAGTTTCAATTTAAATTTTAAACGGAAAAAGAAATTCAAATGTGGGCAAGGGAAAGAAAAAAAAAAAAAAAGGTGATAGTTTTTTTTTTTATTATTATTATTTTTTTTTTAATTGCTCGAAGTATTTTTTACTTTCCCCTGTTTTAATTTTTTACCGTGCTAATGTGTACTTTAATTATTGGAAATAAACAATCGAATTTTATATTTAGAATGATATACACAAACAAATAAAACTATTTTTTCACGTCGCATAAATTTAAAATAAAAACAGAAAGAAAGAAAGAAAAAAATAAAATAAACAATTTTTATTGCGTTATTATAATTTTGTTGTGATTTTTTTTTCTTTGGTAGTCTTTTGTTGTAAATGTTTTTGTTTTTTTCAATGTAAGTAGTGTACGTAACAATGTACCAAAATAATAATGAAGCATGAAGAGCAAAAATATTCAAGAATGAACCTTAAAAAATATATATAAAACCCGAACTTCCAAGCATGATCGTCTTAATTGTGTAAACTTTTACCTAATTCAATGTAAAAGGTAAGTTTTGTTTTTGTTTTTTTCTTAATTTTATTTTTAAACGCATGATAGATGTTTATTATTTTTTAATGTTTTTCCTATGTGTCAGCATGGAATAATATTTTAAATGCGTCTTTTTTTTTTAATAGTTATTAATTATTTTAATATGATAATATAATAAGCTATTCATACCAAAGTGTTAGAAATCTCTATTTTTTTATGTAAAATTTACTGAAATTTGTATTTATTGTTACATTAAAGAGATTTTTTTATATCTTTCTCTGTGAATATAAGGCAAAGAATTTATTCACAACTTGCTTATGGTGAATAATTTTTAGATTTTGTTTTAAATCTAAGGCTAAAATATCAAATATTTTAGTTTTAGTGCGATTTTATCTCGAGACAAGAATTCGTACTGAAGTATGAAGCTGTAACATTTGAAAAATGTCTACTTGTAACTTTTTTCTCTCGTGTCAAAATCGTGTTTAAAAATGACGGGGAGGGGGGGGGGGGGCGAAAGAAAACAATTTGCTGGATTATTGATCTATAGGTATTCAGTACCACAAACTAAATTAGCGAAGTGTGTATATTTGCGGTAAATATGGAATATTTAGTAGTATACCTTTAGATTAAAAGCGGATATTACAACAACAACAACAACAACAACAAAAAAGTTGTCAGCTCGTAATCTGGATTCTAAATATAAAGCACTTTTTTTATAATCAGTTCACATACCATAAATAAATAAGTTAAAATATATTCTTCTCCTTATATTCTCAATTATAATTAAAGTTTAAACTACATCAATAAAGAAAAAGAAAGAAATCATCACTAATTTCATTTTATTTTTCTCACTTTACAGAGTTCCAGTTCTTCATCTACATGTTCATCTCCATTATAAACTAAAACAAAATTTTTTAATACGTGTATAATTAAATGTATGTGTATGTATGTATGTCAATAATATTAATAATAATAATGTTCATTGATTGGGCTCCTAATTGAAGAAAGAATTATAAAATATATATAGTGTAATATTGTATAAAGATAGGAGCTGTGACCAAGATGCATTTACTGAGAAATTTTATTGTATAGAAACATATAAATAATATATAAATATGCTTCCATTATATGTTTACATTATAAGATTTGTCGTTTTTGTTCTTAAATATATTTTAAAGTAAACTTTTTTTTTTTTTTTTTTAGCGTGTTATAATTTTGAACAGGAGTTCATAATGAAAGAGATACCAAAATAATGCTCATTTTCCAGTCCTAAAATTATTAATAGATTTATTAATGTACTTAAATAAATAGTTTGCGTTGCCGCAAAAGGCAAAAGGTACATTTACTTAGATAGTCTTTATCATAATTTTAATTGTTAAGATTATTTTGTAGAATTCTAGTTTATGTAAATTTTTGGGTTAATATTTAACATCAAAGAAAATAAACCGTCGCGATTAGGTTGATGATATAGAACCCTTTCACATCCTTGCTCTTTGTCGCCATGTTTGTGATGCCTAATGTATTGTCCAGCATAGGGGAAACATCATTTTTCCTAATTTTTCACTTAATAAGAGTTTATTTCAACTGAACGAATTTTTCTCACATTCTTCGAGCTTATTAGGAGCTAGAAATAAGTGTTTGATTGAGGTTTGAAGCTTCTTTTGCTATTAAAAAAATAAAAATGTCGTTTTTCCTATGTTGGCCTATGTATTGATAACTAGCAAAATGATGGCTCTTAAATATGAGTGCAACCTGTCTATACCGCCCTTACCATAGTGAAGAGAGTCCCATAGTTAAGTGAAAATCTTGCTAGCACAGAGATAAAAAAACAACAACTAACGAACACAGATGACATAAAGGATAACTTTTGGCACTAAATTCCTATAGAAAACAGATTATTGTGTTAATGTTAATTTATTTTTTAAATTCTTTGATTAGTAAATAAAATTACATTCAAAAGTACTTAATCAATTAAATATAACATAAGTTTTCTTTCTTGCTCTTTTCTATATTGCAATTTTTATTTATATATATGACAGACTTGTATAATATACAATAATCTATAAATATATTTAGGGCTGGAAATAGTTACGGTGGGATTCATTTTTAGAGAACCCCGTCTCCTTTATTACTGATGCATATAATGGTCTAGCTTTATTTCGTTTATTATCTTATTCTTTTAAAATTTATATATATATTATTGTCTTATACTAATAAAAATGCATATCATTATAAATATTTTGCTTCATAAAGAATTTCATATTGTAATTTTTTAATAATTTATATGACGTTAATGCAAAACTGCCAATGCTTCGTTATATAATTTTTTTTTAAATTAATTTTATTTTTAACTTATTGTGGTTATGAAACAGGTGGACTTAATTATTTGATGGAATATTTTTAATTAAAGCTGATGTATTATTTATTCCGCGGAAACGTTAATTTTTAATAACATAATTCGTTACCTAAATTCTTAAACTTTGAAATTTGGTTTACCAGAATCTTATCGTAAAATTTTACACAACCATAATAAATAATGCATCGACAACAAAATTAAACTTTTATTATTATTATAATTATTTTTAATGATGTTTATTGACAGCGCCGTAATAAAACAGCAATCAACGTTTTCAAGATCACCGTGTTATTGAAATGAAGACCAACTTCCGTACAACCACGTTTTGTTATGACGCTGTGAACCAAGAAAAATAAAAATGTATTGTATTGTCTTAAAAAAAATCTTCAACGTTACTGCTTGTTATTATTTTATTTAAATTTTAATTACAATTACACACATATTTCTCTTGGTGAATGTTTCTTGGAAAAGACCAAGAGCTAAAAAGCTTTAAGAAAAAAAAAAAGTTATTTAAAAAAAAAAATGAATTTTAAACTTGGGCCTAAATGGTGATAAATAAATTTAAATGTTCGGAAATAATTATTACAATTTTTTTCAGAATTAAAAAAATAAAATAATAATAATACTTATATAGGCTGTAATATATTTAGAAACTTACTTATATATTATGGAATAAAATTATCAGGCAATGTATTACTATATAATTGAAATTATATTTCTTTAATAAAACGACTGTTTAATTCGAATTCGATAACATGTGTATACTGTATCATCAAAAACTATAGTTTCTGCAGGAAAAAAAAAAAAAAAAAAAAAAAAAAAAAAAAACGTTGATTCTCCTTCGTATTATTTATATTTTATTCTTATTTATTTTTTACTCTGTTAATCTTATTTTAATTTAAAATTGTAATGCTGCGATTGTCTCTTACATATATAGGGGATGCGCAATATTTGAAACGATGGTCAGTTGTTTTTTTTAAATTTTTTTTTTATATAAGCAAAGGTAACAGTAAAGATATATATTTGAAATTTCTCATGTTTAATATGAAATTCATGCTGATTTCTTGTTAGTTTTGCAAATGTACGCGCGGTTTAAAATTTTAATTTCTTTAAGAAAAGTCCAGGAAAGAAAGGGTAACAAACTGTCAAGGTAACATCAAAATATATATTTACTGTTACTTCCAAAAAATATTATTTCTGATGAAATATTTTAAATTCAAAACAATAATATAATAATTATAATATATACAAAATTACTCTCATTCATTATTATATCAATAAATAAAAATAAAATAAAAATACGGGAAAAATAATTATATTTAAAACTGTTAATATATGTAGTAAGAAAGGTGTTTTTTTAATCAAAAAATATCTATGTGACACAAAAAATCTGTAATAATAAACAAAATAATAATAAAAATTTGTACACATTCCCCCTTGTATAAAACTATATAACCATTGGCGTAAAGAGAAAATTAGTACGAGTACAATTTTGAATGTTATAGCATGATTATTTTTTTGAACATTAATAAAAGACTTCCTTGCGTGTTTATTTTAAGGGGGTAGGTGACCGACTAATATCTCGCAAACTAGGACGGTTGCGAATAATAACACAAAGTAAAGAAGAAATGGTACTTAAAAATTTAGTTATGTCATTTAGTTTATGTTTAGTTACGTTATTTACTTGATTTTATTTGAAAATTATAGTGTTCGTTTTATTGGAATTAAATCATGTACAAAAAATTATTGGGAATAAAATATAGTTCTTCTTTTAGCAATATCCGGTCCAAGTCGGTCCCCTACTGCCTTAATCGTTTGAATTATTTAGTCAACTTTTATGACTTTTTTATATCTTTGAAATTTGGGTAATTTTAATCTTCAAATATTTTTAGCGTACTTTTGCCCGTTATGATTTATATTTTTATAATGTAATTATTGATTTTAAATATGTAAATCCCCACTCTAATACATTGCAAAAACAGGATAAGAAATTATTTCAACCGGAAATAATTTTACCATTATTATTATTATTATACCCCATATTTTAATGAATTTATAGTAATAGAATTAAAAAGGTATTAATAATCAATATTACATTGATCACCTGTAAAAGTTTGGTGTTTATCTGGGAGAAATTGTTTGAGAAAAAAGGGTACACCCGGTTGTAAGAATCTCTAATTTTATTTTAGCCTTGTAGCTTATTCTTTTATTTTAAAATATTTAGGACATACGGACAAGCATTATCTTTTGTGTTAGTTCCCCCCCCCCCCCTCCCTTTCTTAAACTTTTCATTATAAAACTTCATTTGTATTTTTTATATTTTACAGGGGGTGGGGGGATTAATCATGTTATAACATTCAATCTTAAAAACCATTATTTATCAAAAGTGACACTTCAAATATAGAAATAATAATTAATATACTAAAAATTAGGTTTCGATGTGTATTTATTTTTCTTAGGTTTTAATAGCAATATTTCACCTTTGCTTATAGATTGATATAAAAAAAACTGTAACTTTCTAAGAAAGTATTTAAATATATTCATATTTACCCCTTTTTATAGAGGTAATATATAAAATAATATTCATTTGACTTCTGTTTTAAGAATCAAATGGAAATAGTTTTACTTATATGTGTCTAATGGTGTAAAAATAAATCAAATAATATGATGATTAAATTCGCTTTAGAATGAGCAATACCCAAATTGTTCATTTGGTTATCACGGGTTTCAATGTTGCGCGATTTTTGCATTATCTTGGTGACAAAAACTTTCTATCTTTTTTTTTCTTAGAACCAAAGTACCATTTAATACAATTAATTAGACCTAAATTTGACTCAATTTTTTGTTCATTGATTTTACCATTACTGACCTTTCCCCTCAAGCAAACGCTTAAAAGATCAAAACAATTATGTTTTATGTTACTAATATTTATGCAAAAGTTGCCACTTAAATGTATATACCTATAATGGTAATAGAAATTTATTATTTAATAATAAATCGTGTTCATTTTTTATGGGGTAAAAAAAAAAAAAAAAAAAAAATAACGTCTTGTTTTAAAAAATATGAAGAATTTCTTCTTCCGAAGAAATCGACCATAAAAAAATAATAATAAGTAAAACTAACAAACCGGACGATAAATTATAGAATTATTATAAATAAAATATAGGAAATTGATGTCTAAACTGCCAATAAAAAGCATTTTGAAGTGTCATTTTAAATTTTGCAAATAAAAAAAAAATATAATGTGTAAGTAAAGTATATAATAAAATAAAAATGTTTTAATACATAATATATAGAATTTCACATTTCCAATTTTAAAATTGGTTGAACGTAGTTTTTTTTTTTTTTCTTTTTTCTTTTTTCAATTATTATTTTATTTTGTTTGCAAATTGATATTAGTCCTGATGTTTGATATAATAAATACATTTTTTAAATACATTAGAGTAATTGTCATTAAATGAAATAGAAAAAAAAAATCACACTAAATTCTTGTATCTGGTATATTTAAAACTATAAACATTTTGTTTTTTCAATTTTTATTTTATTTAGAATGACTTCGTTTTAGTGAAAGAAAAATTATATAAATTTTTTTTAATTAAAGAATTTTTGTTTAATAGTTAATACAATGTTTAGAAATTTGACATTCTTTCAATTTTTTATAAATTTTAATATATTTTATTTTCTAAAAAGTACTTTAATTTTAGCAATAACTAAAACGAAGTCTGCAAAATAATAATAATTTTTAAGTTTTGTAAGAAAAAAATGTAAATAACTTATATTTACAGTGTGATACATTGTGTAAATAAATAAAGTTCCAGCCATAATGCACTAAATTATAATTGCACTTTTTAAATCAAAAATTTTTACACTTATTTATCACACTGTAATATTTTCTTTCAAAAAAAAAAAAAAAAAAAAAAAAAAAAGTATTTCTGTAAATATAATTTATTTCATTCAAATTAATATTTAAGATGTCTATAATCTATATATTATATCAATATAATAATATTCTTAAAAATATATAATATATACATAGAAAATATTAAATAATATTATAAGTTTTTAAAATTATTTTTTATGTTTCTATTTCTATATATAAAAAACTTTTTTCTTATTTTTTCCCCCTCTATATCTTTCTCTCTTTTCACTTTTCCATTTCTTATAAAATTGTATATAAATGTAAACTATTTATGTATGTTTTATTGTATATAATATATATAAAATATATGAGGTGTATTTTTCACAAAAAAATAAAAACCCTTGTCAATTTATTTGTGTTGCAATCCTGTATATTTATAATATTAATATAAACAAGCCATATATTTTCCGTTTTTTTGAAGATTGAAAATCTTCATTTCAGACATAGACTTGTTGTAATCTCTGCATATTACTTTTATGATCTATCCTTTGGGTGTTTTGGGCTCGCTGTTTGATATTAACAAGGCGTACTCAACATTGATCTTCACGTATAAGTACTTCCCGTTTTTTTTTTTTTTTTTTTTTTTTTTTTTTTGAGGTTTTAGTAGTTACAGTAAAAGAGAAATAACATGGCAATAAAAAGCACAATTTTTACAACATTTATAAAAAAAAATAATAAAAAAAAAATCTTAATTTTTTTAAGTTAAATGATAATAAAATTAAGATTTTTTTATGCCTGCTAATTTCATTTTACTGCCATTAGTATAATTTAAATCACGCATTGCAATTATCTTAATTTTTTGTAAATATAATTACATAACCATATAGCTTCTTATTTTGCTTTTTATAATTAATGCTTATTTTATTATTTTGTTTCTTTTTTTTTTTCTCTCTCTATTTTTTTTAAATACACACACTTTAGCCTGCTATTACTGAAAGAGGCCAATCAAGAATTCCTGTTTTGGAAGAGAAATTAAAAGCACCAGTATCTCCAATTCCTCCCTCGATGTCACCTATTCCTCACGCTACACCCTCCCCACCTGCTGGTTCTCCAGTTCCTCCTATGGATATGCCGATACAAGAAAGGGCATCTACCCCACAAGATAGAGCCGTAACACCACAAGATAGAAGGACCCCGCAACCAGGGGAAGAGGAAGATATGAGTGTTTATTCATCAGCTGAAGACCTATTAGATCCAATTCTAAGAAGTAGAAGACCTAATGCTAAATTTACTAATACTCCTGTTAAGCCACAGGTAATATAGTAATAGATTTAAAATAATAATAATATATTATATCTTTAAAAAAAAATTAAAAGAAATTGTACACAAATTACGATGAAAATTTCAAATGATGAATTTTTAATTAAATCTGTATATTTTTTGTAATTATAATACTTTTTTATATTATCATTTAACTCGTCTACGTTTAATGCAAGCATTGACAAGCAGAAAAAAAAAAAATCTAAATTTAGAAGAATTGAGCTACAAAATACAGCATAATATGTACCTAATACCTTCAGATTACTTCTAGAATAATTACTGTCTGAAAGTTTAAATTAATATTTTTCTATAAATTTTACAGTTAAAGAGTCTTAATCCAAGTAATTGGACTAGATACAAATTAAACGTATGTATATACAAAAAAAATACAAAAACATAATAATAATAATATTGTGGCTTCAATAGAACAGATATATTATGCAACATATTATAAGTGTGTTAATCCAACACTTTTCCACGCTTAAAAAAAAAAAAAAAAAAAAAAGCAAGCTTTGTGTGTGGCAAATATCACATTAATAAACGAATGTTTTCAGCAAGAAATATGTTTAAAAAAGAAAATCTTCTGGCTTTCATCAATATGATATAAAAATAATATCGTCATTATTCACTAATTATCTTTAATTTTGCTGCATATTTTTGCTTGCATGCGATACAGCTTGCACTATGTTACTAACACTACAACTTTATACCTTCAATAACTTTTTATTGTCTTTATTTTTAGACGAAACATTTTTTATCGTAATTTTTGATAGCATTTTGTAAAGAACATAATTTTGATTTTTGAGTCTTATTTTTCCCGTCACTGCCTATTGATTAATAAAACAGTAACTGTTTTGAGGCTGACTTCGATCACATCCATGTCTGTTTCAACGTACTGCATGGTGCATAATATGCAGAGATGGAAGCAGATCGAAATCGCTGAAAGTCAGCCGTTGCTTCTTTATTAGTTAAAAATATTCAAAAATTAAGATGTTGGAAATGTTTAAAATTAAATTATTAGAAATACGATTAAAGTGATTACAAGACTTTCAAAATTTAATTTTTCATTGTTGCAAATTTAGTGATAAACTGAAGAATATTACTAAATTTGGATTTTGAAACAAATTATTTTGAAATTCTTATAATATATATGTCTCATCTTCTTAGACTTGTTGCAATTTTGTTCATGTTTAATTTGGATTGTGTTCTTTACAGTTGCCACCAGGAGCACGTCAGCCAACTTCTGTATCTGATAAACTCAGATTCTTTGAGAAGGCAATGGTTGAACAACAACAGCCAGCAGCTAAGTCTGGTACGTACAATTATATGTTTTGGTTTTTTCTTCAAATTTCATAAAAATTGCTGCTACTCTATGAAAACTAAAAACAAAGTTTCTAATGCTTTGTATTATGTAAAATAAGTAGAAAGGTTCTTTATTCAGATTTTTGCATAAAGCTAATATTTAAACACCATTATGACCCCTGGGGTCAATGAAGTAAGCATGTAATTAGCTAAAGCTGCGATGAGTTTTTGAGCAAGAAATAAAAGTACAATTATCTTTAGATTATCAAAGACAACTTTTTCTTTCACATTTAAAAGTCTGCATTTTATCGTATGCACTAATGTCACTAACGGACAATGGAATTTATTAATTTTTTTCACATGTATGTTCATAGATCGTGTGTTTTCATTCCTGAGCAAAGATGAAGTGGAGAGGATGAAACAAGAAGAAGGTTTGTAATCTAAGTCCTCATTATTACAAAATGTTTCAATTTTCTATTAAGGCTGAAATTGAGATACTGAATTGGTTTGATTTAAAGTTGTAAATACTGATTAATAAACCAACAATGTACAATTAGGGAGTTGGGTCATTAAACAAGTTTTTTTTTTTTTTTTTTTTTTTTTTTTTTAATTAGGCTTATCTAAGGTCCTATTATGTCCTACCCTATTTTTAAATTTTTTTTTTTCTTCTCCCTTACCTGATGGTCACAGGTTCTGAAACTTTTATCATACGTGTAGTTGTTACCATTGCCTTTCAAACAACATTAAAAAAGTAGATTAGTTATTAAAATTCAGAGATACAAGCTTTCTAATATTTATTTCTCTTAATTTAGAACGCAAGATTGCAACTCTAACACGAGAAGAACTCAAATCTTGGACTCAACTTGAAGCTGATGATGACGAAGCTTCTCCCATGGTGACAGGAGCAGGTACTACAAAAGGCTCACTGATTCCTCTGCCTGTATCCCCAGCAACTAAACCTGTAGCAGCACCTTCTCCTTCAGCTCTGCCTACCACTGTACGTACAGCTAAGGCAGAGAGACGGATGAGAGAGAAACTTGCACAGGAGGTGAGTAAACATGTTAGGTCTGATATTATTGGTATGTTCATATAGCTACAGCATCAGTTGACGAGTGATTGTCGTTTGCTGTGCGCATGTGGATTGTAATGTCATATACAACATTAATCTCCTATCTTCACAATGTATTTGATTTCTATCATTACTGAGTATCGGTTCTGATTCTGTCACATATTAGAGCCCCTTAACAAGAGCAGGGATAACTTATGTTGTAGACTGACCTGCAATTTACCAATTTGGGTACGGTAAGCCAGAATAGTACCCAAATGGGTGTATAGCGAGTCAGCTTATATAGGGGATGTTCCTTCTTTGTTAAGGGTCATAACAAATATAACGTCACAGTATTGCATGCTGTCTTCTTGATCAACTTGATGCTGCCACTATTTAACATGTAAACCACGTTAGCATTGTAGCCACTCTCATTGTACCATTTATGAGATCGTATCTATGTATGCATTTTTACATTCCAACTGAATTCCTATTATTACTTTTATTCTAGCAAAAGAGTTGGCAATGGAAATTGTTATGTAATTTGATGTTACATTTGTGTTACAGGGGATAATGTCTGAGGAGAGTTCAGAAGAAAAAGCCTTATCACCCGCTGAGCAACGTGCTCTCAAAGCAGAGATGAGAGCAGCATGGAGACAAGCCAGGCTCAAGTCTTTAGAACAGGTGAGAGTCACTTAGGGTTGTCATAATTATGATGAGAGCTAGGCTCACAGGGCTGCAAATAAACTGAAACGACAATGTACGTTCCTTTGTGGCATGCAAAGTGATTCTACATCAAACTATGTTTTGTTACGTTGCTGCAAATCTTGCATTACATGAATCTGGAGTGGCGAGCAGAGCCCTTTTTGTGGGGTTGAATTCTTGCCAGTCTGAGTTTCAAATCACAGAAAATAGGGTGATAGGAGAGGGATTGCTATAGGAACCACGGGACAATACATTAATTCATCTTTATGTTATGATCTGTATAACTGTCAAACGTTCTATAGTTTAACAATACCTAAGCGTAGATGAAGAAACTGTTACCCTCACATCATGAGGAGGTGCTTATTGTTGTAAGTTTGATAACATTAATAATTTTCGTTATTGTATTTTGTAGTAGAACACGATAGATCTAGAGAGATTCATGAAATAATAGATCAAAACTTTAAAAATCTCTCAGGCTACAATACCTGGTTGTCATAATGACCTGATAGAACATGAGCATTGTTGTTTATAATATTTGTCATAAAAAAAAAAACATTTTTATAGAAGGTAAAATACGGTTAAACATTTTCAAGTGTTGTTTAATATATAAAATATATTTCCCAGGACGCCCTACAAGCTCAGATGGTGATCAAACGTATGTCCGAGATGATTGAGACAAATCCCGCAGCTCTGTCACCCACAGAGGAGATTGTCATGACAACGACAACAAAGATGACGTCATCATCAGTACACGTTGAACCTGACAACCAAAACATGGATGCATGCAATAATTCAACAAGAGATGAGGAAAACAACGTGCAGGTAAGCAGATATACCTTCTTTATTGTATAGAATATTTTCTTTGTCAGGAAATTTATTTGAAGAATCAATATTAGTTCTAAGTATTGGAAAAAACAACTGTGTTGCATTAATTTTGATAGTCATCAATAATTTTAATTTATTAGTGAAGAGTTTAAAAGAAAGTATAGAAGAAACCAGCAAGGGTCTTACCATAGTGATAAGGTGGCCTATACTGTAGTTAAGTTAAAAAATCTTGCTAGAGCATATTTAAAAAATGCATCGGATAATTTTTGGTCCTAACAAACTAAGTGAGATTTTTTTATTTTTTTTTTTTTTTTATCCATGCTAGCAAGAATTTTCCCAAAACTATAAAAATTTTCTTCACTACAGTAAGGTTCTGTCTGGTTTTCTCTAGTACCCTTTCCTTTTATACCTCTTACGCAACTGTAATGGTTGCTTTTCTCTTAATTATTATATTTTTTAATACAGTGTAGCTCTATTTTCCAATGTTTCCCATTACTCCAATTTTTACATTATTGAATCTTCAAATAAATTATTTAAGTCTTTTTATTTATTTTTATTTGTGGAAGAAACATGTTTGCAAATTTGCTATAGAGGTATTATTATTACTATTATTTAATAATACCCTTGTGTTTGTCCTATTATTATTATTTATTCATTTATGATTTAAGTCCAATTTTGGATATCAAATATTTAAATAAACATTTCTTTCCATAATACTGATAAATTTGCAAGTGTTGTTTTTTCATTACATATCTAAATTATTTTTAAGAATAAATTTTGAATTTCTTTATCAAATTTAATTAGTTTTTAAAAACCTTTTTTCTTCTTTTTTTTTTAAGAATAAAATAAAATGTGATGCTAAAATATTTGAAAAAGAAATTCTAAAACTATATTTTTAACAAAATTATTTAGTTAATTTAACCCTAAAAATTTAGGACAAAGAAAAAACTTATTAACCTCGGCTTTGTTTTTTGTACATCATTTTTTTACATTACAGATAAACAGATATTTCTTTTTCTAAAAACTAACCCAAGTTTAACCAGCATTTAAACCAGGTTTAAGAGGTAAACATTTAACTGAAAAAAAAAGTAGTAGTTGACAAATTAAAAACCTGGTAGTGTATGGTTGCTATGTATGCTTGTTTATAGTTTTCCTATCAATTAGTAAATCTCTATATATTTTTTTTCCAAATATTTTTTGTTCAACGCAAGAATAGAGAGAAGAAATTAATTTATTATTTGTGCATCAATAATTTTTACACGTTTAATTTTTAAATACTCTTAACACATTGTTACAATATTTTATACATTTATTTTATTTTGCATTGTGATTTTAAGTTAAATAATAGCGTTTTAAGAAAAAAAGCATGTGTTAAAAGTAGCTTTTATAGTGGATCTAGAAATGTTGGTAAATTGGTATAATATTTGAAATACTGCAACATTAAAAAATTGTGTCGATTTAATAAATTTCTAATTTCATTATGAAAGCTACTTAAAGGCGTAGAACACCTTGAACAAAAACTTGCCTAATATCCTAACATACCCAAATATCAACATTATTTTGTCCAGAGTCATTGATTTCTAATTTATTTTCCATTTACAAAATGTCAGTTGCGGGTTTACTACGTCACAGCTCGCCTGTTTCCGCACGCGTGGACCAGGCGAGCTGTGACGTAGTAAACCCGCAACTGACATTTTGTAAATAAAAAATAAATTAGAAATCAATGACTCCGGCCAAAATAATGTTGGTATTTGGGTATGTTAAGATATTAGGCAAGTTTTTTGTTCAAGGTGTTCTTCGTCTTTAAAGAGAAAAATGTTCCTCTTTTTAATGCTATTTTTATATAACAAGTTATGCACTATAAAAGTTTTATTATCTTACACTTATGGTCTGTTCACACAGAGTAATACTTTCAATGTTAATACAACAAATTTGATAGCATGCAAATTTAAAGCAGCTCTTACAATAAACTATTTACAATGAAATTTATGATAAAATATGACAAATGTTCATTAACTCAGAATCTAAAGTTCATTGCCTAGAAGCTGCTTTAAGTAGCATTCACAGTGAACATTATATTCTGTGTATTTTTATTGCTGCAATTTAATGTAGGAAAAAAAATATTTTATGTACAATTTGACATCCATTGTGAAAGCTGCTTAATTGACTAAAACAACAACTGTTTTGAGGCTGACTTTAAGCGATTTTGCTTCTATCTGCTTCCATTTCTACTTACTATGCATGTGCAGTACGTTGAAAAGGAAGCAGATGTACATGATCACTTAAAGTTGGCCTCAGAATAGTTGTTCCGTTATTAGTCAATAAAAAACTGGCCTCGGAAAAAAAATGTCAATGATAACTCATACAATGAGACAATGGGAGTTAAAACACGTAAAAGTGTGTCTAGTATTTCTCATTTAAATTTTTCCAAAATTGGTGCAGTAGTTTTCTCAAAATAACAAAACACGTGTTTTCTTCCATAAGCGTAATGTTAAATTTGGGGACCCTTTGCTTTCCCCGCTTCTCCCCGCGCGATAAACCGATAAGCTCCATTAAACATACAAATATTATGTCACTTAAACTTTCTGTAGCCTCACAAATTGGGGTAAAAAGTTGTAAAACAGGCAACCCACGCTATAATTTCTATTTGAAGAACTTGGACTTCATGACGTTATTAATTACTAGAGGTGCTTACTTTACATACAGTTTTTCAACCCCAGTTTGTGAAGGTGCTGAAAGGGTTGAGGGACGTAATATTATGTCAATGTATGATGGTCCCAACTTATGAATTTTATGTTTTTGATTTAATTTTTTGAGGTCAGGATCCTGTTTTTTTTTTTTTTTTTTTTTTTTTTTTTAAATGATGGGTATTTAAAATTAAATTGATTGCATACATTGAAAATATTGCACTATGTGTACAGATCTTTATACAATACACTTAACACATACTAAAATACATCTTAAAAAAAAAAAAAAAAAAAAAAAAGCCAAAACTAAAAGTTTTACTTTCACACGTACAAGTTATGCAATATAATTTTGGCTTAGGAGATGACGAGTCCTAGAACACGAATGGTACTTCGACCCTCAAGCTGTGATTTTCCAAGTCTTGCTTTACGTGAAGCTAGGTCATCTAGACCTCGAATACTGAGTTCACGTGAACGTGTAGTTGATGAAACTACTTTAGAAACAACTACACGTGCCATAACGGATCCATTAACTGGGCGTACTGCCTTACGTACTCTTGAATTGGTGCAGAAAACAATAGAAACTGAGGTAGTTTAGTCATAATAATAGTAGTTAATATTTTTTTAAATTAGAATTGTGTAATAAAAAGTAGGATTTATTATAGAGACCAGGCTTTTCATTGGCGTACGTAAGAAAAAAATTATTGCGTTATTTTTTTATATTCATTTTTTTTTTTAAGCTTCTATAACTTTATTTCCATGTTGCTTTTAATTTTAATAAAAATAGTATATTCGTGCTTATGGCTTTTTTTTTTATCTTTATGTTTATGCTTTCAGCTTTAATGCATTTTCAAATTATAGGCCTATTTTAAAAATATAAATACATTGAAGAATTGCTTCCATATTTTAGTATTCTTTAAAATACTATCTTTTGCTTAAAACTAAAGGGGGGGGGGGGGAAACTTGTGCATCCTCTTTAATTTAGGTATAATTAGGTGTAATCAAACTCTTTACTTAAAATATAAGTAATTTTTAACTAGCATTTTTTTTTTCTGTCCCCAAGTTTTGAAACAGTTTTCTTGCTAAAATACTTGGGTAGCGTGATTCAAATTAATAGGGTATTTAATTTTAATTTATTTTTAAACGAATTAAGTGATAGTTTGCTCAGTGAGTTATAAACTTAATTATTATTGTGTCACCTCTATACATAAATTATAATGACAGTCAAAAATATATAAAAAATGAATAATTTTGATTCCAGAGTCTATTATTTGTATCACTTGATTAAAATACAACAGAAGTAAGCTATGGTCTTTATAGTTATCCTATTTTTTTTGTGGCAATTCTTAAATTCTTTTGGAAAACCTCACATATTATAATGCCATGCACTATTTTTTTAAGCACTCCAATAATTTTTTTTTCCTCACTATATTTTTGCATTGCACGGCAAATTCACTCATTTTTCTAGCACAATTCAATCAAAAACTTGTACACGCACATTATTAATATTTTTTTTTTTGTAAACATTATATTTTTATTCTCTATTCTTGCGGTGAACATTATTATGTTTGCAATGGTGGTAAGATCTTCATTTTGCTACGTTTGATTTTTTTTATTGATTTATTTTCTTGTTTATGTAATTTATATATATCGTCTCTATTGAATTGAAACAGTTTTTCTGAAGTTATCACGAACCCGATGCGTGGTGCATCTACATAGGATTTACTGTAGCAGTAAACTGGGTTCGTGACAACTTCAGAAGAACCGTTGCGATGTGATAGAGATGATATATATATATTATATTTCCCCAACGTATTTAATTAGTTTGTATAAAGTAAATTGAAATACTAGGGGGAAGATGGGACCGTTATAGAGGAAAAAAAATACTTGAGAGGAGGGGGAAACAAACAACATATAAGATTATTAAAAGTACAATTACTACTGCCGTATTTATTTAACGTTGTTAAAGGTAGGGTCTTACCTGAGTTTAACAGGTAACCAGATGTTGGTCAGTGGTAAAGTTAAAGGAATAGGGATATATGAACATTGATTATACTACTTTGGAGTTTTTAAACCATTATGATCGAATACAGTACATTTTTTTTAACGGGGAAATATTTCCTAAATTAAATTCAGTACTACTTAACAAAATTGATGGTAAAATTAAATACACCATCAAAATAACTTCATTCTAAAAGCTTGCGAGATGGATATAGGTAATAAAATTTACAAGACAATGTATGCTTAATGAAATAATGTCAAAGTGAATAATAATAAATTAGTGATACCATAATTGACATCATTTTTTTTTTTCTTTTTCTTTTCATTGCAGCATTTTTGTAATTAAATTTTCAAGCTGAAATTAATTTTTTTTTCTTCCAGAATGTAATCATTGCTATAATAACTTATTACTTGTAGTTACTAATGCATTTCTCTAAACTCTGATACCATTAAAATACGTCAGCTTCCATCTTTTTCCAATGTGCATCTCTATGGTAACTCTTGTGGATATTTGGGCATCAACCTGTGTAGATCTTGATTTGAATTTTTTTTTTTTTTTTTTTTTTTTTTTTTTTTTTTTTTTTTTTTTTTTTTTTTTTAGTTTATGGCTCTATGGAATGAGTAACATTATGCTTTTCTGATATTCAATACTAACTATAACATTGCTTCGTAATTATATGATAATCATGTATTGCTTTTGAAATTCTATACATACACCTATCGAAGGATCATTTCGTCTCACCCCCCCCCCCCCCCTTAAGCTCTTTAGAAAAGGATAAATCCAAAATTTTGACAAGTTATTAGTATAATTAGGTTGAAAGTTAAATTACAACCTAATATTCATGCTTATGTAGCACAAATTTTATTAAAGAGCAAAAAAAAAAAAAAAAAAAAAGGCAAGCCTTCGAGCTGCCAACTATAAATTTTTGCTTATATCTGGTTCCAGTTATATGTCATTTATCCTTCAGTCTTCAGTGTTATATAAAAAACAAAAACATACAAAGTAAAAAAAAAGAGGGGGGGGGGGTGTTTCTATGCAAATGATACAAAAAGATCCATCAGTAGTGGTGTAGTAAATTTTTAGCACTTTGAAAATAAATAATAATTTTAAACTGATAATATTTAATTTGTGTACCTTTTTTATTTTTCTTCTAAATAGGTGGAGACTTGTAGAGAGAAGATTATAAGTCTTGAACTATCTAAACCTGCTATATCTGATCGACCAACTGAATCCCCACCACCACCTCCATCTGGTACCCCAAGAAGTCGAGCACCTCCTAGTGAATCACCTCCCCCACCCCCAGCAACCTCCAACACACCTAAAAGTCGTATTCCTCGTCCTCAAAACTTGAGTATATCTTCACAACAAGAATCAGATGAAGAAGGAGAAGATGGTGAGGATGGAGAAGCCAGCACCCCAGCAGAAACACCAACAACTCCTAACTCCACAGGAACTGGAAGTAAAAGAAAACGTTCTAAAAATAAGAAATCAAGGAAAGGCAAGCATTAAAAACTAATTAAAATTTAAAATAAGACAAAGTGTTCGAATTTATTATTACATTGGCAGCTGAATTCATAGTTCTTTTTAATATTAAAAAAATATTAAATAAACTATAATTTATTTAAGAAAAAAAAATGAGCTATGAATTAATATATTTATATATAATTATGTTAAAGACTTTGATTTTTAAAGACTTTATTTTAAAAACGAGGCAAAAAATTATGTTTCTTCCTGAAAAAGCTCTTTTTTTCAAAGTTGTATTTAGACAATAATATATGTGAATATATATTATAAATATTTTTTTGCACGGTTAAATTTAAGAAGCAATATTTAAAATTAATTATTCTTAATTAATTGGCAGTTAATTATAATAATAGGACTTTTTGTTTATATTTTTAACAAAGCATTTTCATAAAATTTAATTTTAGTTTTTTAGATTTATTATATTATTAAATAACTTACTTTAAAAAAAATATATTGACGTGTCTATTAAGGACATAATTTAAATTATAATTTATCTACATTTTTTTTTCTCGTGTGTTGATTTTATGGTTCTGTTTAAGTATGCTTGTAAAAAAAAGCCTGTTGTTTAAAGTGTAGTCCAGTGCTTTGCACCTAAATGGGTAACTGCTATAAAAATTAGTACTGTTAATTTTTTTAGCAATAAAACACATGAAAAATCAAACTTTTTTAACACGTTAAAGTTTTCCTTTAAATTATTAAGCAAAGTTATTAAATTTTAAGTTTGTAATTTAATCCAAAGTATTTTTCTATGGTTAAAAAAAAAATGCTAATAATAATCTGTTATATGGCCATAACTATCACATTTAATTGTTTGTAGTAATACTATATTATTCTTCCATTTTTTTTTTTTTTTTTTTTTTTTTTTTTTGTAGGGTGCATGGACACTAAAATTAAGTTAACAAATCTCATACATTTGTAGTTTATTAAAGTTAGAGAACTGATTAAAATAATAATAATAAAACCGAAAAAAAAAATTTTTTTGTTCCAAAAAACTGGCAAAAAAATTGGAAAATTGATTTTTGGTATTTTTTTAAAATTATAAATCATTTTCAGTTCTCTTATTTTATTGTACATTTTTTCCCATTTTAATATATCAAAAAGAAGCACATTTAATTTTTATTCACTTTTTGTAATATCATAAAAAAAATGTGATACACTTTTAAAAAAAATATGGTGCTATTAAAAAAAAAAATGGTGTTGTGAAATATTTTTCAGTTTTTTTTATAAAACAAGTGTATCAAATTTTTTGGTTCAGAATTCATAATCAGTTTAGCTAATTCATATAGCTAAATTAACCTATAATTTAAAAATAAAAACTAAAAATTAATTATTTTAAAAATTAATTTTTAGCTATATCTTCGCATCACATTCCTATATAATTACTAAAAAAAAAAAAAAAAATGTAAACCCCTCCATTAAAAAAGTAATTATTTTTTTGCATAATTAGTAATAAAAGGGTTTACTTATATAGAAAAATAATAATAATAATATTAAACAGAAATAAAAATAGTTTTGTAGAAATTTTTGTGTTTTAGAGGATTTAATTTATATTAGAAAGAAAAATATATTGTTTTTTTTGTACAAAATAATTATTATCCTCTAAAATAATATTAATATAATATAAAAATAAAAAATCTTTTATTTGTTAAGTGACTGTAATAATCTCTTTTATAGTAAGTACTAAAAGGTAAACAAAAAAATACGTTTTATATTGTAGAGTTAAAAACTATTAATAATATATTATATTTAAAAAAAATGTTCTTTGTAGCTCCGTTGGTGAAGGAGAAATAAAAAAATGTAATAATATTTTTTCTTTTTTATTTATTTTTTTAATATTATATAACAAGAATTACATTAGCCTATTGGTAATGTCAGCATGATTTTTTTTTTTTTTTTTTTTTTTTTTTTTTTAGGGACAATGGTTTTGGAAATTGGTTGAAACTACTTTAGTTTTGATCTATCATATCAATTTCTAATTCTATATCTATAAAATATAAATAAATTTATTTCAGAAAATTTGTTAATAGATACACTTATTATTATTTTTTTTTTTTAACGCTGATTCTAGTATAATTATAGATTTCAATTATTTTTTAAACTGTATCAATATTATTGTTTCTTAAAGGTGCATTATTTAACACATTTTTATATTAAAAGTTCAATATTAAGTTAATAATAAGTGAATTAATTCAAGTTCAGTGATAATTTTTTTATATCTTTTTCTTTGTACTTTTATTCAAATACAAAGTTGTTTTTTTTAACAATAAAATGCAAAAGTTTTTTTTTTTTTTTTTTTTTTTTAACTGTTAAGGGTCTTAAGCAATAGCAGTGCATAGGTGGTATTTTATAGTATAAATTCAATACTACTTTTTTAAGATTTATTACATTTAACACTAAAAAGGTACGTGGCTTCAATTTATTGAAATGTTTAAAAAGTTAGAAAATGGTAACAAATTGTGCGCCTCCTTATGATGAAGATATGTTTAATAGTCACCTCAGATCAGTTAGAATGTAGGTTCAATTTTTTACATTATTGAGAGAGAGAGAGAGAGAGTTCGTTTTTTAAATAGAGCTTGTTAATTTAGGATTTTTTAAATTAGGTCAAGCAATGAGGAAGACTAAAATTTTTAGGAGGTAATTTTATTGCATCTTCTAACAGAGTATATTGTCCTGAATCGCTAGGCATACAAATTTTTAAATTTTGAGTTCATTTAGTATTTTTAATTATTTTTTAAAGTCACGAACTGACGTCATTCGCGGCAACTTTTTCCTCCGCATGACGTCATATTTAATGCGCTTGGAGGCCATATTGGAGTAGTGAATAACATTGCTCAGCATAGGACAGCCTTCGTTTAAGGCAATTATCTTTTGGAAATCAGTTAATTTTTTTTATATTGTTATTTTTCTTACATACTTGAGATACTAATTCAACATATTTACAGCATCAATTCTCTCAAAAATATTGCATTATGTTTTTAAATTGACAAAATGAGTTATTTTCTTATGCCACCCATGTTATTGAGTTATCCAACATGGCGTAGACTTTAACGTGAATGCATACACTACCCTATACAGTATTCACATGCATAAGTTGCAATCTGCAACGTCATTAACTCATTATTCAAAAATTAATTAAAAAAAAAAATGAACTCAAAAATTAGAAATTCATGTATCAATCAATTCGTGTACTCTTTTAGAATATGAAATAAAATTTTAAAAAATTATATAAAATTGTCACCTACATCCTAATTGCTGAGAAAAAAAAAACGTACAAATTTTCACCTTAATATTTAGTATAATTGTATTTTGTTTCTCTGGTTATGCAAACAGATCAGAAAGTTACTACGTTGATGCATCTTTAGTTTTGATGGGTATTGGAGTTGCATAGTGACTTTGAGGTACAAATCCAGCTGCAATCTCCTCAGATTCCTCTTCAGGTTCATCATGTTCTGGTCTATGTACTGGCTTCGTGGAACCTTTACATTTTAGAGCAAACTTTATCTCCGATCTTATCTCAGGCCAGAATGGAATCTGTTAACAGAATGAAGATTTCAATTAAGGTATGTGATATTGGCATTTGTTACAGGTTTAAAAGTTATAAATCTTGTTAAAAAAATATATAATAACAATAATGAAAAAATTTATTAATCGTGTTATGCTGTAAGATCAATTCGACATTTTTGTATAATCAAGAGCTATTATACACATGTCATAAGAAAAACATTATTATTAATTTTTTCTTTTCTTTTAATAATTACAAATATTTAACCAAAAATTTATTTTGAAATTTATACGTAAATAAGGTTTATTTATACATTTATTTAAATTTCTCTTGATCCCCATATTTGGAGTGAAAGACAGAGACATGTGGGAAATAAATACTCGTTTGTGTTAAAAAGAATGGAAATAAAAAATACATTCTTAGTGAGAATCTGGTGGTGATTCTATAGTATTACATTAAAACTAGGCCCTAGCCCCTAACTAGTTCTTACTTTTTAGTTGTTGTTTTTTCTAAGTATACTTGTATGCTTGTATAGATTTGATACTGGGAAAGTAGTGGCTAAACTATAAATATTTAGGAATAAGATAGTCTTAAAATTGCAAATACAAATACTGCTAATTTAAAGGTGAAAAGAAAATATCTATAGATTCTACAAAAATGAGATCTACACTGATAAAAATAAATACATAATAATAATGCTGGCTCACTTTCAGCACAATTTGTTCAATGCAGTATAATTGATGCTATTATAATTATGTTATTATAGCATAAATATTATGTAGTACAACATAATTATTTATGTTGTTCTTAAAGGCGTAGAACACCTTGAACAAAAAAAGTTGTGTACTATCCTAACAAACTTAAAAATCAACGTTGAATTGGCCGGAGTCATTGATTTCTAATTTATTTTCCATTCACAAAATGCCGCTGGCGGTCTCTGACGTCACAGCTCGCCCGGTTTACGCGCGCGTTAAACAAGCGAGCTGTGACGTCAGCGACGCCGGTGGCATTTTGTGAATGGAAAATAAATTAGAAATCAATGACTCCGGCCAAATCAACGTTGATTTTCAGGTTTGTTAGGATATTACACAACTTTTTTGTTCAAGGTGTTCTACGCCTTTAATTTAGCATCATTTATGTTATTATGACATAAATGCAGCAAAAATTACATATTTTATACTATATATAATTTATAATTATACTATAATTATATAATATCATATAACAAAGATCGATGAAAAAGCTTACCTTGTCTTCCTTTGAACGTGCAAAAGTACTCCAGAAGAGTTCAACCAATGCTATTACACTGGCCATAGCAACACCAACCATTAGAACCACGAATACACCACCGACGTTAGGCAAACCTAACTCACTTGCCGCACCACTGCCCGCAGAATCATCCTAAAATAAATCATCATAATATTTCATTATTTCTATATCAACTAGGAATGACGTCATATTTATACATACCTTACACTGCCCCCCGCCTCTTTTTTCTTTCCACCATTTGATTTTGAGTGCGTACATTTTACCTACTTCTTGAAGTTTCAATACAGCTGCACTGATAGCATTACGATATGGTGAGTCTGAAAATAAAATACAAAGGAAATATTATTAGTCGGAGAGTGGTACAAGTAATCTTCTTCTTCTTCTTTTTTCCTGTCGAAAACGTGTAAAAATATGCATATAGTATATAGTCAAAAAAAGAAGGAAAAGAAAAGAAAAGAAAAGAAAAGAAAAGAAAAGAAAAGAAAAGAAAAGAAAAGAAAAGAAAAGAAAAAGGCATCGGTTTAGTATAGTTTAAACAGGGTCCTGCAATGATGCTACAAAGTTAAAAAGTAATAAAATATTATTATTATAATAATGTCTCTTCGCCGCTAAAGATTGACTGGCGCTGATCTTTATACCGATAAGTTCCATTGTAATTGACGACATTGACGTCTCATATTATGACTTTTTGTTCTCTCTCTCTCTCTCTCTCTCTCTCTCTCTCTCTCTCTCTCTCTCTCTCTCTTTCTTCCAAACGTCAGTAAACGCCTATAACTCGTGAATTGCATCATTATGTAATAAATCTTATAACTTTATCCATAAGGTTGTACCATGCAATTTTATTGGAATGTTATACGCGTGAATGAATTCCACATGGTCTAAATTTAGCCATAAATTAAAATATTTACAGCAATATTATTATTATATATATAGATAACAAAAAAAAAAAAAAAAATACAGCAACTTATACTTTTTATATTATCATTACATTTTACGATCACTTACTTTTCCTCATTGCGATGCCATACCCTTTGGCATCAAGCAGACCGCCGACTTGTGACAGATCACACTCTCGCTCAACCACGTACTCGATACTCGAGGATTCCATGAAGAAAGCGTATTTGCCGTTCGACGTCTTGACACGTTGAATTCCCTCGTCGTTTGATGACGTAAACACGTCAGGGTTTTGTGACATGAACTGCCACATGCGTTGGTATGTCGTATAGTTTGAGTCCTGCATGGGAGGAACACAAATATTAAGACCGTTTTATGTACATATTATTTATATCGAACCATTAGTCAGTAAATTTATGTAGCAATAAAATTAATTAAATTGGTAGCCGATACTATGAAAGAATTTTTATTTTCAATAAAATTATTTTTTGATGTATTTTTGTAAGATATGAAGATGGGTATGGTTTGGTCCATTCATCGGTAAATGTATAAGAAACTATAAAATAGTTTTTTTTTTAATGTTGAAATAAATATACAATATAGAAAATAATGTAACATTCAACACATAATAATAATGAATTTAAATTTAAAAAAAAAATAGTGATACGTATACATAAATAAAATAACGCACACGTACAGCTCTGGCCAAAAGTTTGAGAACGATTTGCATATAGGCAACCCACAACCACTCTATGTTATTTTTATGAGAAAACGCAGCAGCCGCCACTGCCCCGTTCGGGAACTTTTGGCCAGAGCAGAGTACATGTCAAGTGACTTTTTTTTTTCTTCTTCATTAGTTTAAAGTTATATTATAATAATAAATACAAATCGTAACAAATGTAATATTTCAGTGGGCTCATTGCAAAAATTTTCAATTATGATGTATATGAATTGCAGAAAAAGAAAAGTATTACAGTTTTATCGTCGTAGCTTTTACTTTTTTTTTAAGACTTTTTTATTGGGTGAAAACAAACATTTGTGATAAACACTCACTCTTATAAAACTTGCAGTTGATCCTCCCTTCTTAGCACCATATTTGATTACGTTCTGATTAGCTAAATCTTCAACTGATTTGATAGGAGAACTAAGTGATTCGATAGTTAAGAAAGCAGCAAGATTAGCTGTGTAAGATGATACCATGATAAGGGTAAAGAACCACCATATTCCGGCAACCATACGTGTGGAAACTGCAGTTGGAGCAATATCAGAACCTTGCTGCATAAGAGAACCAATCGTGAACCATAGAGAATTTTTTAATGAGAATTGATTTTCTAAATGTTCTGGTTCTTCTATACATGGGTATGGATTGGTCCATTCATAAGGACTGCATCTGTAAATGTTAAATTAAAGCATTAGTAATCAGTAAATCAGTAGAACACCTTAAAAAAAATGCAAATCCTTTTTATTATTATGTTTGTTATAATTACTTTACGGAGTTACAGAAATTATTAAAAAATAATAATAATAATGATTGATAAAAATTAGAACTTGTTTTTAATAAATTTCAAATTTGTAGTTTTTATGATTGCACCGTATAGCCAATGTGTTTCCAATCATGTTTCCTATTTTTTTTTCTCTAATTGCGAATACCGAACTGTCTATTTAAACTATTGAACCTGCTAATAAAATAAAATTTTGATAGAGCCATGTTAATGAATTTAAATAAAAATAATAATAGCTATAAATCAAGTTTTATACAAACCTTGGCTATAAATAATATTTATTAATATATAAAAATGAAATGTTAAATATTTGAATACCTTGCAAGTGCAAAGAGGATAACCGAAACTCCTACGTAAGCGGAGAACATGTAAACCCAAACTTCTTTGGAGAACGGAGACATGAAGGAGAACAGACTTGGAGGTTGTTTGGTTGGTTTTCGGTACAAAATACTGATACCTGCAAAATTAAAATAATACATTTTAATACATATTATTTATAGTAACTCCTTAAAAAAAAAAAAAAAAAAAAAAAAAAAAAACGAGGCTTAAAATTTTATCTTGCTTTGAAGGAACTTTTTCCAATAAATTAAATGATTTTCATTGATTATAAATACTTACCCAAATTCATGAATGGCATTGTAAAATCTACAGCACTCTCACGATCGTATGTTATCGTCAAATCTGTGATAGCTAAATCAGCACGCTGAAAAAGGCGTAAAATATAATCAAGTATTATAACTATAATACCCTTTATAAAAGTAGGGAATTATAGTGTTCAACTTTAAGCTTTCAAAGTATGATCAGCAAAAAATGTTCAGTCTTTTCTATTTTCTACACGTTTTGTCCACTAATCGCTTAAATACATGTGATTTTCTTTTAAAATCTTTGGCATAAGCCTTTTTTTTTTTTTTTTTTTTTTTTTTTTTTTTTTTTTTCATGACATTTCTTAGATATTTTCAAATAGTTGACTTTTAAAAGTATGCTTTGAAACTTCATTTTTTAGAAAGTTCTGTTTTACAACAAAATGTTAAGTAAATAAAGTTTGTATGACAATAATCCAGTCTTAAACCTCTAAATTTCGCATAATTTTATGTTTCGTGTTAATTAAAGGGACATTTTTAATTAAATTGTTTAACTTAAAATTAAATCAGATGTCAATAATTTTAACAGCTTAATAATAATATTTATTAATAATAATAAGCTTAATATTTTTTTAGCTTCCTCAAAAACGTCAAGTTTTTAAAATTGAAAATATATATTTACATATTAGTTTCGAGAGTCATACTTACGTATTCTAAAAGCTCACGAATCATGCCGTTCCACTCTCCCGTTTGTTTATTTTTGGAACCATAAGCGCCGTCATGTTGCAGTTGAAAAGTATAATTAAAACCAAGCATGTTTGAGATTTCTTTAATTAACTCAATTCCAAAACCTTCAAATCTGTCGTTGCCTGTCAATTGTTTACTATCTTCTTTTAGCATACCATATGGAGCACTCTGCAATAAGAAAAGTTGGAAAAAGAAGTCAACATTATAAAACTCTTTATTATATTGTAGAATATTAGATATTGACAAAAAAAAAATCAATTTTAACGCAACACTATAGCTATATTTTATGTCTTTGATTCTCCTATTATAGTGTCATTTTCTATAAAATTCAGTTAAAAATAACAGTTTTATTTATTTATTTTTTAACTTAGACGTGTAAATGGACAATAAAAATGACCTTTTCATTATTTCTTGATTCTTATTTCTTTAATATGGGTAATA
This sequence comes from Ecdyonurus torrentis, assembly GCA_949318235.1. NCBI lineage: Eukaryota > Metazoa > Arthropoda > Insecta > Ephemeroptera > Heptageniidae > Ecdyonurus > Ecdyonurus torrentis. Next base: position 20,223,207 of record OX439136.1, on the reverse strand, counting down.
TTACTTGAAGCAACGAACAACAATGTGGGGAAAAAATCAATTTGAAAAAAGGGAGAGAAAAAAAAATGAAATGAAAAAAAATGTAATGAAAGATAATAGGATAATAAATTTGACTGTAAATACTCCACGTTGTATCAAGGTATCCATGGTGATCATAAAATTACTAACTTAACAATTTGAACTTCGATACATGACTCTCACCAGAGCTGTAAGTACGATGAAAGTTTTATTAGCAAGGCTCTCAACGCCTGCTTCTTGCTGTGCTTGATGTACTCGGGTCAAATTGACACCCTCAGTAGAGTTCCATGATCCTACACTGGTCAAGCCGTCCATTCCAAGTTCAACAATATCGAGGGTGAGATGAGAGCGGAAACCTTGGTTATCAAATCTTGTAACTCCGGTTACACCTTTCATCTCGCTCTATATAGCAGATGACAATTAGAAAGTTAAATAACATTGAGAAGACGATTTAATAAGTTTATTATCTCAAAAGAGTGTTTCACAAGAAAAAAGTTGTAATGTAAATTCAAGAATTAAACAAAAAGTTAAAATGAGAGTAAAAACTATAATGGTATAATTATTAGCGGGAAAAAAACATATCAAATTATTTGTGATATGATTTTACTATTCAAAAAATTGCAATTTAAATTAAAATGCTATTCTTATGAGAACACAAGCTAAATATTTAAATGGTAAAAATATATTATCACAATCAAGTGTATACTTTTTGAATGCATTATTAACCTTTAATTTTACTATATCTATTGGTATTGATATTTTCATATTATATGATAAATAATATATTGAATTTTTAATAATGGTGAATTACAAATATTATAAAATACTCACAACTTTCATAAAATTGATAAGACTGTATCCATGTTCCCAGTTTTCCTCAGCTTCACAGCTTAAAGGTCGAATTGTAATTCTCTGACTGTGATCAAGCCACCTTAAACTTCGAGCAAATAACAATACTGCATCGTACATCAGGGCTGTTTCCACCTGGAAAAAATAAAAAATAATAGTACGGTTCCAAATAAGAATTCATATCTTTTTGATGTTCAACTATTTTTGTTGATTAAGTTGATGCAAAGAAAAAAAAACTTTACTTGACGTTTCTGTCGTGATTGAATCAATATAAGATACAGACCCTCAGATTATCAGGCGTTAGTGTAAGATTTCTCGACATATCAGCAATCTCTCTCGCTGCATTTCGAACATCAGGATCAGTAGGATCGACTAATCGAATTCCAGTTATATTTGTTCCTCCGTATTGATATGGTTCCAAGTCGATTGTATGCATATCCTAGCAGGTATGTAAATACATAAATGAATCAGTTTAAGGCTTTATTTTTACGTTTTAAGATAAATTTATGAGCGCTCCAATATACTTTATATAATTATAAAATAATGACTTACTTTTTGTTTTACTGAATATATATATTTTTTAATTAAGCACTAGGAATTTGCATTGAATATTAAAACTATATTGTTAACATATAAAAAAAGGCATATTTTTAACAAATGAATGTATCCTGTAAGTATACTATTCCGCCATACATATATACCGCACTTCTTGCCTACCTTCCAGGATACTATTTTTTTTTTTTTAAACACCCGCTTCTAAATGAACGAACACTACGTATAAACAGTGCTTTTAACCGGAAGCGGATGTGAGCAAATATTTACAATAGAGTCAGCAGCTCGTAAGTTGGCTTTATTTTATTCTTTAGTAGGCTGATAGAAATAAATTATAGAAAATGTTTTTTCTCCTATATGCCGAATAGACAATGAATTTACAACTACAAAGATGGTGCATGCAGTATTTCTGTGCTATATGCTTGAAATGGTGGAAATTAAATAATAAGTTCCAGTATCATTCTCTCGCAATTGAAACTGTATATATAAATACTCAGTAACTTACTAAAGACGTAATGATGTAGTTATGATAAGCCGCCATTAGTCCAACCTGCTGAGCTTGCTTCAGAACTTCTGGTAGACGTTCAATGGAACAATCTAACACGATATTTGTTTCTTCTGTGTTTTTGATACGTCTTAATAATGGTCTGAAATAAGAAATTACATCTTTATTGAACACGTTACAATAATAAAGTAAGATTGTCAGAATTTATATAAGAAGTTGCGGTAACATTATTATACTAAAATGAGCAGATCAATTTAAAAATGTGGACTACTTTAATTAGTCTTTTTAAAGGCATTATTTTGTGTTCGACATACGTTTTTTTTTTTTTTTTCAATGTGTTTTATACTAAAACGCTCCTTATTGTAATTTAACTCGTGATTATTTTGTTGAGGTAATCTTAAATGTAAAAATTAATGCTATTAATTTACCGTACTACGACGTAATTTCCGCATATTGTCGTTATTACAACGTTTATAAAACTACGTTTCGTTGATTTTTATTATTTTAAAAAAAAATGTATGAGTCTAGTTTAAGTTTCATTCTTACTACTATAACAAAAAACATTATAAATTATCGTAATGTGCTAGATAATAAAAACTTGGTTTACCTGTGGTTATCTCCAGGTTCTAACTGTCTTACGGTCACCGTATGTCCTTTAGGGTCATACAACTTGAGCAGTTCGTTAAGTCGTACCAAACCATCGTCATCTTCGTAAATCACGGTGAAACTTTTCCATTCCCAGGCAGTAACTAAATCAAGGTATGCCTGAAATCACGTTATTTATTCTAAATATAAAAATTAACGCTATGGATTTTTTTTTTTTTTTTTTTTTTGTAATTGTAATGAAAAAAGTGTTAAATTTTATATAAATGTTATTAAATTTTTTTTAAATGCAATTAAATTAAAGATGAATTCAATAAGACGATATGTATTTTTTTTCTATAGATTGATGAAAAAAAATGCACTATTTGTAAAACTCTTGCATAATTTTTTTTTTTTTACCAATCAGTAGCTTTGCAGTATAATGACGTCACATTTACGTACGTCTAGGAAATTTAAACATTTTTTTAATAAAATATAAAATTTTACACTTGCCAGTTTATTTTTTTTTATTATTATTATTTTTTTTTTTTTGTAATATTAGCGTTGCGATAAGATTATATTTATTATACTTTAGTAAAATATTTTTGTTAGTATCTATACCTTAGCTAGAGCACTGGGATGTGGATAAAGATTAACCGCACAAGCTCCACGTCTTTGTCTTCGATCCCAGCGAATTTCCACGTGAGGAATTTCCATGGTATCACACACTGACTGTACGTGTTCTGATGTATCTTCACTTTGAGGACCAAATATCGCAGCAACGCCATTCTTTAGTAGTTCACACACTATGTAAAATAATAATAATTACAATACGAAAAAATACTTCATTTCTTAGCACAATAATATCATATTATAACCATAATTATATATTTTATATAACTGAAATTTTCACCTGAAATATTAAATAAAATGAAGTCTTAAGATTTTAAAGTTCTTTAATAAAGAACGAGAAAGTACATTCATTTTAATGTAAAAATTTATCCTATATTGCTTAATTGATACAATATTTTCATATAGAGACATTAAATCAATAGTAATTCTCCATACAAATTCTAATCATTCAATGAAGCTAATTTCTAAAAGTATTTACATAAATAATTTATGAATATTGAAAAAATCAAATGTAAAATAATAAGAGTAAAGTAACACGCGCAGAAAGATGTAATTTATATTTTTGCAAATCATAATAAATATTAAGAAATTTGCAAAATAAAAAATCACGATTGAACAAATAAATACATAAGATGTAAAGAATTTTGTAAAATAATATCGTTTAAAATTCATGCTTTTAAAACATATTTATAAAAAAAGCGTAGTAAACACAGAGTATGTGATTTACGAGCTTTGACTGCGAGTATTTGTTGATTGCAATAAAAATATCTATACTTAATAAGTTATTAGAAATACTTAAAGAGATATACTAGCCTAAAAGAATCCTCTCAATAATAAAACATGAGATGCGACTAGTATTGACTAATAAATGAACAACTGTTTTGAGGCCGATTATAAGAGATTTTGCTCATATCCGCTTCAATTTCGACTTTCTACACATGCGCAGTACGTCGATACGGAAGCGGAAGTAAGCGATATCAGATATCACTTATAGTCGGCCTCAAAACAGTTGTTCCTTTATTAGTCATTACATATATTTTAACCCTTAACCCTTCTGTACTCTTACAAACTATGGGGATAAAACTTGTAAAGTTGACAACCTGCGCTATAATTTCTATATATTGTTAACTTGAAATTGATTACGTCATGAATTACTATGTCTACAGTTTTTTAACCCCAGTTTGTGAGGGTACAGAAGGGTTGAGAGACATAATATAAGTACGAATAACGGTCTTTTCTCATGAATTTTACGTTTTTAATTTAATATTTTGAGGTCAGTATCCCTTTAAGTTAATAGAAATACTTTACAAACCTTTCGAGCAGGCATGAAATGAGTCCTTTGGCGGTACTCTCTCGACCTGTGCTACTAGTTGATGACGAGGTAGGATTACTCTATCATTGTTGACATGTTCCACCGCGGCTCTCATCGCCATCATCAGCTCTTCATTCTCAGGTTGGTAGAGTCCACCTAACAGAATCACGTATTCAAGTAAAATACATGGACACAAGTGAAACAATTACTTCAACTTCAGCATAATTTATTCATTACAACATAACTCATTGCATAGTGACTTTGTTACACAGCATAAAAGTTATATTGTATTGTACCGCATGGAAAAAAAAAAGCTTGCACAACTATAAACTGAAATGCCGCATCACTAAAATTGCAAGTTATTCATTTCATTTCGGTAAATCACAATTATTATTGACTTTTTTTTTTACCAAATAAGATTTGTGCTATTTGACATAAATGTCATAAATTACTGTATATATTTATCCTATCCTTGCACGGAAAGAATAAATTGCGTAATTTATGTTGATTTTGTGGCATTTAGCATCAATATGTTACTAAATTCAGTAAATTGACATTTCATTAATGACTTGCTACGTAACATGGTTGCTGTTTTGTATAGCATAACTTAAGTTGTAATGAATAATTTTAATGCTTCGTATTGGCTTGAATATTTGCGAGCGTAAATTATAGTTTCTTTTTATGTCCATGAGAGAGGCTAGTAATGAATGGTGGTAAATTATAATAATAATAAAATTGTTAAAAAGCTGAGTAATACCTTGAACTATAAGGAACACAAATACATACAAATTATTGGGAATCACCATGCCAACATTATGAATTGTGAGTGTTTAAATTTAAGACTTATAAGGGTTCATGTTATTTTATATACCATTACCAAAATAAGAACAGGGATTTTTACAACCTTATTCTCAAACAATTTTCCACAGATAAACACCAAAATTTTACAGAAGATCAATGTAATATTGAAGTTAATACGTATGAAATTTTATTTCTATAACTTGATTAGAATCCGAGAAAAGGGGGTGCATCCGGGTTGCATATTTTGGTAATAGTGTATATATTTTTTTTTCGTCCGTATTTTAATGTTGAAATGTACTGATGCAATTGTTATAATATAACTATATCACATTGTATATGTGCACAAAGAATAATCAAAATCTGGCTCTTTCATACCTTACTGTTAAAGGCATGTTAAAATGGAGCAATAAAAGAAATATTATCGTTCATGATTTTAATATTTTTATGTTTATTTCAATTTTGTTGCCATCGGCTTTATTCCCCCTTTGAGAACAGGAGGCTATATGTATTAGTGTAGTGCGTATGCAATACAATTTAGAGCAATAATTTGTTGTTTCAAACATTGTAAAGGGTATATATTGTGATTCTGATATAATTTTGCTACAAAAAAAAAGTGCAGTACATTAGTAAAATATCAGTGACAAATTTTGTTACTTATTTGTTTTTGTGATAATTTTTAGTGACTTAGTTTTCATAACAAAAGTTTCAAAAATACTTTAATGTGATTGATGTAAAAAAAAAAAAAAAACATAAAAAAGTGCATTTTCTTCGTCTTCTTTTTGTGCCAGTTTGGTAAAAATTTCTGTGATAGTAACTTACAAACGTATAGATGTGGTGTGCAGTATTGTGTGCAAGATACAAATTAATAGCTAAGAAGATACTAATTAATAAACTAATTATCTTTCTCACCTTCGGATTTCGTACTATCCACGTGTGCTAGTAAAAAATTAAAATAAATAAGCTTTTAAGGGATTACAAATTAAATAAAAATAAAGTTGCTTTTTTTTCTGTAAATACGACATATTTAAGAAGATTTATTATTTAAAAATGCGTCTTTGTACTTCACAAAACTTTGTTATTGATTATAATAATTGCGTTACCAAAAGTGGAGAGAACAAAAAAATTAACCGCAGAATAGAAAAAAAGAAAAAGCTTTTTTTAATTGCTATTTTTATGTTTTTAAGTAATATTCTTTACGATGGTTTTATGTTATTTATTTTATACTCGAATTTTCTAACATTTTCTTTTAAATTTTACATTATTTAAGGTCCGTTCTTATTTGGGAGAGTGCAAATTTTTGTAAATAATAACAAAACAAAAAAAAAGCATGTTGATGATACTTTATCAAACACAGCAGGATCCTAAAAAAAGTATTGTAATTATCAAAAATTAATATCTTATTTTGGATACCTAAAATTTAATATAAAAGATAATTTAAAATTTTATGAAACTAAAACTTACTGTCCAAATCCGATAAAAATAAATAAAATAGTAGCATTGAACCATGGAGCGTTCAAAACTACAGAAGTTATTATTATTTTAACTCAGATCTCTTTCGGACAACTCATGTATATACTTTCAAAATATTTTATTTTAAATCAAATTAATTCAAAAGTATTCTTTACAATATATTGTTTTATACACCAAAATATAAATAAATAAAAATATAATCATAAATTCATCACTTTTAAATAAATAGATTTTACTTATCGCGTATAGAGTTTGCGGTAAATAACATTTTTACAAATATCATATTCGAAACTATTTATAATTAAAAAATGTATTTCTGTACATAAAAAAAATCATTTTTCTATGAATTAAATTGGTATAATATTTCCTCTACAAAAAGCTATCATAAAAACTCATATAATATATATATTATATTCCTTTAAAAAAATATATATATACCCATTTAATAATATTATACCTTTTTAAATAATTTAAACAGTTTAATAAAATTATAGATAAAATTGATCGTTCGTATATATTATGAAGAAAAAAATATATAAAAAATTGAAACGTATTTGACGTAAAATATTTTGAGACGTGATAGTAATAGAAAAATAAATTTAAAAAATTTCTACTAGTATATAAAATTTAATCACGTAATTGGCCGGTCTTCTACGTCTAGACCCCTATCCTATACTAACACTTTTTTTTTCTATGATATTTTTATTTTTGTTCCACGCGTTTTTGGCACACAAAATAACTTCTAAATATGACACTATACGCTATAGTATAAGAGCTATCTCCAGCTGAGTATTAATATATATATATATTATAACTTTTTATATATATATGAATACTAAAATTAATGCTAATTTTATGTAGTTTAAATTTCGGAGTAAAACAGTATTATAATACAAGTATAAGTGTAAACAATAATATTTTTATTTTTCGTTGTTTTTATATTATGAAATATATTTTGGCATCATATTTAATATATTTAAGATGATTAATGTATGATCGATGTTTTAAAATGAAATTTAAAGTTTAAGACGGAAAATGAGGTTGCTGTTTTGACTAAAAATTGTAAAGGAAAAAAAATACTGTACAGCAAACAAAACAACTACAACCTTGAAAATAATAATAATAGGGCGACTATGCAAAACTTAAAATTACGAAGTTTTTTTTTCTTTCTTTTTGAAATTTATTTTATTTGAATTCGTATGGCCCCATTTCAATTTTAATACTTTTTTCTCTCTCTTATGTGATGAATGATGATCTTGAGATCTTAAAATTTTATTATAGGCAGTTGTTAGCATTAAAATTTATGTAATATAAAAAGTAAGAGGTCAAATTCAAATTGAATTTCAGAGGCACGAGCCTATTACATGCAATTTAAATTTATTAAAACGCAAAAAAAAAAAAAAAAAAAAAAAAAAAATCAAATAATAATTTATATATTTTCCTATTCCTGTACTACTTATTACGCTAGTAATTTATTTGTTTAACTGCAAATTAAGTTAATAAAGTTATTTTGTTTTATATGCATGCACGTATTTAAAAAAATAACTTGTAAGTAACATACAGATGTTGAAATATTTTAATGATCTTCTTGCGACACTCAACACTCGTTAGTTCCATTTTAATGAAGCAATAATTACATATATATTTTTATATACACAGTATACACACACACCGAAGTTTTCATTTACAACAGCTGTTAAAAAAATATTACACTGTAGATTTTATTACTTTTTATACTGTATACAATTTTAAATCAAAGTATTAAAAAAAATTAATGCAATATGTAAATAATTGTACAGGTGCTGTGATATAAATATTTACTTTGTTTGCCATGTGATATGTAAATGCACGCATAACTTCAATTCCATGTAAATGCATTTAATTTACATAAGATAATACAGAAAAGTTTTATATCATAGCATCTGTACAAAAAAAAATATATATTCTAAATATTCTGCGATTTTTTTAACATTGTTAACTTTTTGGACTTATTCCAATTTGAATTTAAGTCTGAACGTATTTTATAGTTAAAGTATTATTTAAACTTACCTATTCTGATTGTATTCCTTTCTGCAAGCTGCCATGCTAAAGGTAGACATAATATAAAACAAAGTAATACAAGTAAGGAACGCGACATATTAAGGCAGCCCAGAGCGATGCTCTGCTCTGAGCAGACTGAAAGTTTTTGGTCGGTGTGCGCCCGCCGCGTGTGTGTTGGTTTCTTTTCCTTGCCACGGTGCTAAATTTAACCCCGCACATTCCCCCGAGTCACAGTGAGAGAGAGAGAGAAAGAGAGAGAGAGAGAGATATGAACGTGTGCCAGCAACTTGCATAACTTTTCATTATACGAGACGTATGACAATCATCTTGCACTTTTTTATATACATCAGTGTGTGTATGTTAACATTTTTAGTACCTAAACCCGAATTCGGTCAAAATCCGTTTTTTTTTAATAAAAAGTTGATATAAAAAAAATATATATAATACAGTTTTTATGATTTTTATGCAACAATGACCACATTGCCATTACTTAATATAATATGCTGTAAATATAATAATAATAAAATTAATACATATTTTTTAATGTAAATATATGTTAATCCAAATAACGTATTTCAAAATCATAAATTGCGGATTTCGAATTTTGGTGCTAACATATACATAAATATACCATAATACTGTATTCACAGCCAGTCCAAAATAATAAAAAAAAGGTAGACCATAACTTCGGGTTCTATAACATTACGGATCAATACCAAAATTTATTAGATCATCAATATAATAATGGAAGTCATTATAATGTAATCTTACTTATATCACTCAGTAGTTGCCAGATTTTTTTATTTTATTATTATTATTATTTTTTTTTGAAGATTTTTCACTTTAGCAGCTATTTTGTGTTAGTTCGACTGCATATAACTTGAGAATTTCATTTTTAATATAATCTTAAATACTGTTTTGTACACTTTATATTAAGTTGTAACTTTCATACCAACTTTCAATTCCATTTTCTTGAATTTGCATTGAAAGCACGATAAAATATTGTAAATTGTAATAGTCCCAATTTTAATTTCTAAGTTGCAAAGGACCAAAAATATCTACATTTTATATAAAAAGAAAAAAAATAAATATATAGGGAGGTTTACCATTGAAGCACCTAAGTGTGCCCTGGATATCATTATTTTGTACATAAAATTGAGAGGTACTCAATATCGGATTTTATGGTATCAAGAGATAACGATATTAATTGTACGTCAAATTATGTCTTCATTAGCTTCATTTGAAAAAAAAATGCAAAAAACATTGTTGTTGCTTTAAAAATTTGATAAAACTAATTTTAAAAATGAAATTCGATGCTTATTGTTTGTATTTTTATTACTTGGATGTAGTTCCAATGAAATTTATAGTTTTCATTGCAGATTGCAATATTTCTTAAAAAGTAAATAAAACGCAACTTTTGTTATCCTCGCTTTTGTACGATTCTTTTTTAATTGGATGGATATGTGTACCTATCTCCGTATATTTGAAGACACAGACCAGAGAAAAACATAAGCATTTATATCACAAAACACTTGATGGGACTTACATAAATAACTTTAGTTTTTTTGTCTCAAAACCATAGCAGTGATCAGAAATTTTGATTTATGCAGCCTGCACAACATTTTCATACTAATTTTTGCATGTTTCTGACGTCATAAACATGAACAGTCACTTAAATTGCATACTTTACAGTATTTTAACGCTCTCTTGTGAGGCTACATTAACATTCTGGTGAAAATTGTCAACAGTTTTGAAGATACCATGCATTTATTGTTTATTCATTAAAAAGCACATGTTGTTTTATGTGGTCTATGGCTTTAAAGGAACAAGCATTTTACTGTGATAGATAATATTTAATCACGTAACTAATAATTTAAAAATATACATTATAATGAGGGAAGAGGTCATTTATTGATTCTTCAAGAATTAAAGACGTCGTGCATGGAAGTAGGAGTGCCCTTATTAATTTTTCTATCCTTTACATTACACCATTAAGGATCAATTCTCTCTCTCTCTCTCTCTCTCTCTCTCTCTCTCTCTCTCTCTCTCTCTCTCTCTCTCTCTCTCTCTCTCTCTCTCTCTCTCTCTCTCTCTCTCTCTCTCTCTCTCTCTCTCTCTCGAAACCTATTGCATTGAATTGTAAGACGAGAAAATTTTAAATTAAAAATATTGGACACACTTTTACGTGTTTTAAGTAATCAAAAATATAGCATTAATTTTTAATCCGGTAATATTTATAAAAGATATCAGTATTATCAGATATCAGCCGGGCTGTGTACTTAGGCCATGGCTGGCTTGTGTGCTTTTTCATTTAATTGGAAAGTCCTTACCTGTCGATAAGACAATGTCTTGACTGGTACTGGGGTTGGGGTTGCACAATAACACAATATAGCAAGCAAAAAAAAAAAAAAACTATTAGAAACGTAATAATTTATTGTTTAAGTTCTGTGATAATTTAAAACAATAGAAAAATTATATACTAGGAAAATACGTATCAATATTATTTATTTATTTCTATTTTTAGAAAAGGATACTAAGGAATAATAATACAAAAATACCCTGTAAAATTTTTTATTACGAATTTATTACATTTATTTCTTAAGACTTTTGTATAATATTTACCACAATTTTTGTATATAATAAGAAAAAAAATCCCATCCATTATTTTCAAAGCCCCAAATATTTACATTTATCTCTTATTTCTTTTATTATTATTTTCTTTTCAGGCCATAAACACATACATATCAATTACTCCAATTATTAATTAGTTCACACAAAAAATTTAATTTATGTATTTTATTTGGTTCATAGACATTTATATTACATCTAATTTAATTGGAATGAGTATATAATTAGTTGAATTATTTTTAATTGTTATTATTTTATTTTTTACAATATAACTTATTATTTATACCAAAAAAGATTTACAATGTAAAGATTTATTTATTTTTTTTTTTTTTCGTTTTTTATTATTTTTTTTTTTACAGTTTATCTCAGTAAAATCAAATCAACAATTTATTAAAATGGAATGTTTTAATATTTTTGTATATAACATATAATATATTATTCTACTTATTTAACTTTTTATTAACTTTTTGTAAAAACTTATGAATAATATTATGGAATCTATATTTTCGGAATGCAAATTTTTATGGAATAATTTTCTTCTTTTTTTTTTATCTATACCAAGATTCTGGCTTTTTAAGTGAGTTTATTAATATATTTAAATAAATTTATATATTTTATAATAGTACTTTGATGATAATTAAGACTCTGAACCACGAACCAGAATAGTTAAGGACTTTTGAAAGTATAGTGTTTAAAAACTGTCCTTAAAAATTGACAATATATATATATTTTTTTTCTGTTCTAAAAAAAAAGAAAGAAAAAAAAAGAAGAAGAACTAGTCTCAGTTTTAGCTTGGAATGTGTACTAAACGAATTATTGTAATATTTAAATTAATTTCTCGTAAATTACAGTATAAATTTAGGCCCATAATGAATTATTATTATTATCTCAAAGAAAAAATATATATTAGGTCCCAAAACATTATAAAATCTTGGTATAGTTAAATATTGGTCGAGATTTATGCAAGTGGATCTTTATTGGTACTAAAACCATATTGGGCATACGGACTAAGAGGGATGAAGTGACCACCCCCTGCTGCAGCCTCCGTTCCATCCCCAGGAGCTACACCCCCTGGTTGTAGGCGACGTCGATGTGCGGGGCGAGTTGAGCCGCGACATTTGATTGCGTGTCGTAATTCATGAGCCATTTCAGCACATAAAGATGAGCGCTGCGGAAATATATACATTAGTATCTCAAAATTAAAATATTATACATTATAGGCGTTGAACACCTTGAACAAAAATAAACATGTATAATATTCTAACATACCTAAATATCATCGTTAATTTGGCCGGAGTCGTCGATTTCTAATTAATTTTACATTCACAAAATCACAGCTGCGGGTTTATGACGTCACAGCTCACTTGTTTTCACGCGCGTGGACTAGTAAGCTGTGACGTCACAAACCCGCAGCTGTCATTTCGTAAATGGAAAATAAATTAGAAATCAATTACTCCGGACAAATCAACGTTGATATTTAGGTATGTTAGGATATTAGGCAATTTTTTTTTTTTTTTTTTTTTTTTTTTGAAAAGGTGTTCTATGCTTTTAAATATTAATTAGATAAATTAAAATTGCTAAAACATTGAATTCAGAGTCATACTTTTGCAGTATAATAATTTTAATGCTGTTACTCTATTAATTTTAAAAATTATTAATTATATAATATCAAATTTGTTTTAAGAATTATTGAAAATATGCATTTATAGATCAAAGTCATGAATTCAAATTATTTCACTAATTTTGATAACATATTACAATAAATACAATCTGAAGTTAATTAATAAATAGTATAAAATCAAAAATACTTACTTCCTATATTTATATCCAAAATTGATCATAAATCAGAAAAGAAAAATATTTTAGCAATTAATACTTACATAACTCCCATTTGAAAAAAGTGTATTTTGAAAATTTTGTGCATAAAAACGAGAGGAAAAGTGCAAAATAACTACTGGCTCAGATCAGGTATTTTTCTAACATTATTGGAACCACAAAACTATTAATTTTTGAAAATTTGGCGATTTAAAGCTATTTATAATTTTGCGACTCCAAAAGTGAAAAAATCTACTTGGAAGAAAGTCTAAAGTAGGAAAAGCTGCTAAAGATAGGAATTTTTCAAAAATTAGGGTCAGGGGGTTGATTTGTTATCTTTTTTTGAAAAAGGGGTCGTATCAAAATTAATAATAATTTCAAAAACTTACGATGAAGGGAAACACGTATTTGACATTTAAATTTTTTTTTAAATTTTTTTCAAGAGTTTTACGTTTGCTTTTTGAATAAAAGTAATTAATAATTATTAAAAAAAATCTAAAGTATAGTTTTTTTGTTTGTTAATATATACCCACTATTTTGAATCTTGGATTTCAATCCTATAATACCAATATTAAGTCAAATATTTCTTAGAAGTTAAAATTAAATTGAACCATGTGTATTTTCATAAATTTCAACATAAATAGTTTTATTTAGCATACGAGATTTATGTACGAGTTGTAATTATAAGAAATTAATGTTGTTCGTAAACCCTGTTCTCTTGCACCAAATAATGCGCATTCCATTTGAATAACCAAAGTTGATCGTCATTTTTGTAGCAGAGAACAGGGTTAACGAACAGCATTATTAAAGTTATTTGTTGTGCTGTACTGAAATAGAAATGTAAAAATTAATGTTAAATAATAAATATAAAACAAAATAATTTTTTTGATAGCATTTAAAAATATAAAGAAAAAGTAGAATTTTGTTATAAAATAAGCCACTCTTTCAATTTTCTACCTTTGGCCCAGCATATAAATTTATAAATAAATGAAAATAAGTTATAAATAATTCGCAAATTATAAATCTCTTGAAAAATTGTTTTTTTACTTTTGATTTTTTTTTTTCAAATTTCTTGGTATTTATAGGTACCTGTAGTGGGTTATTTTGAATCTAGAATAGATTTATGAGGTGTAAGATAGCGGGGTTCCAAGGTGACTGAGCGACTGATGATGGTTCGTAGTGGCGGGAGTGCTTGAAAGTCTCACCCGCTCTTCCACTGCAACTTTGCGTGATTTCCATACGAACTCGCCGACTGCGATCACACATGCAACTCCCATGCCTCCAAGAAGTACCACGAATACACCACCAACGTTTGCGAGTCCTAGTTCATTTGCAGCACTACTGCTCTTAGATAGGTCATCCTGTGGAATTAATAAATCAATATTATAAAAGTATACATCAATGAATGGTTTAAAGTCTAAATGTAATTGATGTGTGCATGTCTATTCAAGGCTTTTTTTAAATATGGTCAAGCCCGTACAACGTCTTTATGAAGTCCTGTATTATTATGTAGTAAAATTGCTGATAGATTGAAAATTTTTAACAATTTTTATTTTTGCATTTTAAAGTACGATTAAAAATGAGAGAAAAAAAAAAATCGTGACAAGACTTTGGCGACAAGATAAATTAACAATAAGGAAAGGATAGAGAAAACCAGCAAGACCCTTATTATTATATAGTAAAGAAATGTCCTTTCCTTAATTTTTTTGAAAAATCGGAGATAATATAAAGAACATTTTGGATAGATTTCAGCACAAGACTTTGTGGATTTTTACTGTAGATTATTTACTGTGCCCGACTATTTGCATAACTTTCAGGATAGTTATTGCATATCAATGAATATTTGATTCGAAGAATAAGTTTTTAATTTAAAATTATTAAAAGAAATTTATTAAAATATTTACCCTGCACGATCCGCCACCACGTTTTTCTTTCCACCAGCGAGTTTTCAAAATGTGTAGTTTTCCTTCTTCTTGTAACTTAAGAACTGCGCCACTGATAGCAGTGCGGTATGGAGAGTCTAAAACAAAAACATCACGAATTAGGTACTGAATTTTTTAGTAATTAGTTCATAAAAGTGGTAGTACTTTTAATTTTTTTTTTTTTTATCTTGTATAAAATGTTTAATGGAAAATGGGAAAAAAATATTGTAAAATACACTGAGATTCCGTCCCCCCCCCCCCCCTCATTAAACACACAGTGAATAAATACAAAAATAATTCATTGTATCAATAAGGAACGTGATTATTATTATTATCATTAAACATTATTTATTTCACTTTAAAACTTTTTCTTCAAAACCTTGTACAATTAATGTTACTTAAATGTTTTAAGTACTATAGTATTAACATTAACGATAATGACATCATAAGGTGTTAATATGCTAACTTTGAAAACGTAACTGACGTTGCAAACGTATATAATGAAGTAAATCAAATCAAACGTCACATAACGTCAAAGTGGACCGTAGTTTAGTTTCTTTTTTAAATCCACCCGATCCTTACGCTTGCGATCTTATTTACGTTAAATATTCAATGATTAATGACATCAAAATTGTTAATTCTAAAATAATGGAAACATCGTTAAACTTTGTACGAGGCTTCATTTTTTTCTCTATTATTTGCTGTTATTGTTGTTGTTCGAAAACCATGTTTTCTTGCACCAAAAAATGCGCATTCCATTTGAACAGCCAAAGTTGATCGTCATTTTAGAAGCAGAGAACAGGGTTTATGAACAGCATTATTGAAAATACAAGATTTTTAGGGTACGTTATTTAAAAAAAGCACTTGAAGCTCAAATAGAATTAAAGAAAATATAAATAATATCCATGGATATGTATTTGCACTAATATTTATACTTACTGGGTGGCATAGCAATTCCATATCCTTTAGAATCCAGCAATCCTCCAACCTGTGTCAGCTCACAGTTGCGCTCGATGACATACTCAATGGAAGTTGACTCCATAAGGAAAGCATAACTTCCCTTGCCTCTCACAACGTGTTCCACACCCTCGCCGTTAGATCCGGTAAAAACAGAAGGTCGAGCTGATTCCATGAATGACCACATTCGTTGATAAGTAGAGAAGTTGGAGTCCTGAAAATGAAATGAAATAATAATAATAAACACAATATTAAGAAACACATTTATTTTTATAAATTAAAACATACCAATTAATGTGCAGAAATACACAAATATATATATTTGTCTTTTTATCTATATTTCAAAATGTATTTTAAACATTCCGTGATAGTATTTTAAAAAGGCAGGTAGATCTTCGAAGAGATTGGTTGAATACGCCTTTAAAATTTATTTTTATATTTTAACATTTAATATTTGATAAAAGGAATTCATAATTTCTGTTACATTTTTTTTTACTGATGTATGAATACCAAATACGAATTATGAAATGTTCAGCTGCATCCTTGTATTATCATTTATTTTAGAGGAAAAAAATCTACCTATCTGCTATTTTATTTATTACTGCACAAAAAGTTACATAATAATTTTTAAATTCCAGATGGACTCACCCTAAAGAAAGCTGCAGTTGAACCACCTCGGACAGCACCGTACTTAATCTTGGTCTGCTTAGCTAAGTCCTCGGCGGACTCGATTGGCGAGTCCATTCTCTCCACGGTGAGAAAAGCAGCCAAGTTTGCAGTGTAAGATGAGATCATGATGAGGGTAAAGAACCACCACATCCCTGCTACCATACGAGTAGACACTGCCCTGTGAAGTAGAGGTCATATGTTATCTTGATTGCAGTATACGGTAGGTGAAGTTTATTATTACTAATTATATCCTAATGTGCGGAACTGCGTGATTGAGTTTGACTATTCCATAATATAGGGTGTGTGCGAATGACATCATATTTATTGCGCTTCCATGCCATACTGGAGTAATTAATAACATTGCTCATTATAGGATAAACATAGTTTTTGGCTATTTTCTTTGAGAAATCGATAGGTTATTTGATATTATTATTTTTTTCATATACTTCAGAGACTTACTCAACCTATTAGCAACATCAATGCTCTCAAAAATATTGCTTTGTATTTTTAAACTGCCAAGATGAGTTATTTTCCTTTACTAGCCCATATATTGAGTTATCCAACATGGCTATGGCGTTGACTTTAACATGAATGCATACACCCTAACCCTATAGCAGTGCAATTTTTTTTAACTTGTTAATAGGTTTTGCAGCTAAAGAGAATTTATAAAGCCTATATACAGTTTATTTTACAGAAGTATTGTATCTTAAAGATTACTGTACTACTGCGTTAAGTATTTAATGATTTTTTCATTTAAAATGAAAATACAAGTAAATCATTGCCAAACCAAGATGAGAGAGTATTTCAACCGGCATCACTACTTTTTCACAGATTGTAAATCAAGTTATAGGAATAAAATTTAAAACGTATTAAATTCAATATATAACAATGATCAATGGTAAAAATGTTGGTGTTTATATAGGGGAAAATTGTTTGATTAAAAGGTTGCAAAGAATCTCTGAAGTTGATTTGGTAGGGTTACTATATAAGCTTGAACTTGAAAAAAAAATATTTCTTAGGTCTTAAAAAGTTATATAGTATGAGCAAGATACGAATTAAGATTGTACTTCATTGCAGCACAGTAAATTTTAAGGATACAAGATACAGTTTTCAGTGAGTGGAACATGAAAGATTGCTGATTCTAATATATTTCTCAAACTTTTTTAAAACTCCCCTTTAGCATTTAAAATACACCTATATAGAGTTGAGCAATGCGTAGTGTATTCTATAAAAGTGCAATTCTAAGTTAGTGGTTATCACTAATTTTTATTATTGTGCTGGTATTTTTTTATGTTTAATAGGAAAGCAAAATTCTTGGTGAATTGTATAGGAGTCACGCACATAGAAGCTATTGACAGATTACAGGTTTTATATATTTTAATTATTTAAAGAGCCCCTGGACTCAAAAACAAATTTCCTCTCAATGATAAATCATGAGATAGGATTATTGTAAAGACACATATTTTGTGCCTTAACCCTTCAGTACTCTTACAAACTAAGGAGAAAACTTGTAAAGTAGGCAACCCGTGCTACAATTTCTATTGTAGACACGGAATTGATGACGTCATGAATTCCTAAAGTTGCCTACTTCACAGTTTTTCAACCCCAGTTTGTGAGGCTACAGAAGGGTTGAAGGACATAATATGTGTATGAATTATGGTCCCATCTCATGATTTTTACGTTTTTGATTTAATTTTTTGAGGCCAGGAACCCTTTAAGTTAATATTATTTTATCTGTCTACTGTCTGATTTTGTAATATATACAGTTTTTCTTTTTTTGAAATACTATAAAAAATTAAGAAAAGTGAATAAAATTAAAACTTACGTTGAAGACTTTTTACTCAATAAATTGTGATTAAATTTTGAGACGTGAAAAGTAATGAGGAAGACGATAGTAATTTATTGAGTAATTCTGATAAAATACTTCAAAGTAACGTAGTCTTGAGCTAGTAGAGTTGTTGATAATATTTTTAGGTTCTAAAACACCATTAACCTTGTAAGGAGTAATGATGGAGTAGCTCCTACAATATGGTATGAAAATTTTGCGTAAATTGACTTTTTTTTTTTTTTCGTAACGAGAAATATCCGTCAATTTTCGTAGAATTTAACGTCAATGGACCACTTCAACCACTTGCACTGAAAGTTTTTTTAATCGGTGTATCTTATTTATGATTACATTGATTACGATTTTTCAATAAGAAATGCATTTATGGTTAAATATGTTTTAAATAGTTCGTTCATTGTAAGAGGAGGTCAGTTTTGTACGCTACTTGAAGACTTCAACTTTCTCATTTTTGTTATCTCCTATTACCATTTACATGAAAAAATTTGGCCCATGAAAATATATGAACTAAAATTTTGGTGCAAATCGTTATGCACAAGAAAAAAAAAAAAAAAAAAAAACTTTAATTAAAAACAAAAATTAACAGGATTTTTTTTGGGCCTATCTTTTAACTGACAAAAGTTTGACAGTTTCCAAAAACCAAGAAACAATATTTCATGTGTTCAAACAAATTTCAAATATTACTTTTACTAACTCAAAAAAAAGCTACGCTCTTTAATTGTTAAATAGAATTACCCAAAAAATTTCTCGTTATCTTCCTCGTTATTTAATCAGTTCTAAACTAACTGGAAATAAAAATATATTTTTCATTAGAAAGGAAATTTAGTGCAACTTAATTAACGTTTGGAGCTACAAAGCTAAAGTTTAATAAACAGCCTTAATTTATAGCCTTAATAAACTAAGCTTATACTTTTAATTAATTCAATTTACAAGTTAATTAACTATATAATATATTATAACAATCATACAGTATATGATTTAATTTCATATTATATAAATTTAATAACATACATGCCTCTCTGATGCATTTAGGATAGAAAAAAAGAAAACAAATATCAAGCTAAAAAAAATAAAAGTAAAATAAAGTATGCTTCAATTAAATAAAAATTAGACGTAGATTAAAGTTATATAAAAAAAATAATAAAAAAAACAGCGACTGTAGCGCTTAAAAGTGAAGTAAAACTTGAAAGAAAAAAATTATTAAAAAAAAAAAATGAAGCAATATAAAAATTGAGGAAAAAAATCTTACCAAAAAGTATATTTTAAATTAAATTGAATTAAAAAAAAATGATAGTGAACCATAAATAATTTAAACGACAAAATTTTGTTTTAGTTTCAAAAGAAGTACTTAATAAGATCTACTTATAAATACGATCAAATTTACCAAGAAAAAAAAAATAATAAATAAAAAAAAGTTCACCGTCAATAGTAAAAAAAATAGCTAGTACTTATATATTTTTTTAAATTTGTTATTTAAGTACTATATTAATTAAAATAAAACTCACTTTGGTGCAATATCTGAACCTTGTTGCATCAGAGAGCCAATGGTAAACCATAGGCTGTTCAAAATTGAGAATTGATTCTCCAAAACATCTGGCTCATCGTTGCAAGGGTGAGGGTTATCCCACTCGTAAGGACTAAACCTGAGAACAATATAATATGGAAAGTAAAAAAATTGTAATAAAATAACTTACTTTGGTAAAAAATCGCATCCTTGTTGCATTAAAGATCCAATAGCAAACCACATACAATTTAATAATGTAAATTGATTTTCTAAATGATCTGGTGATGGATTACATGGATGTGGATTTTGCCATTCATATGGTGTAAATCTGAAAAGTAATATTTTATACATAATATATTATTAAGCTTTAAAAAAATGTATTTTACGTTAAAATCAATTTCTAAAAAGTGCTGTTTAACATCGTTCAATGAAATTAAAGTTTATGTAAAATATTATCACAAAAACTAAATATTTATGATGACATTTATTTCTAATTAATGCATACTTATAATATATATTTTTTTAAGTTGAGAGAATTTTGAGTGAAAATGATATTTAATTTAAACAGTAATTATTGATATATTGTTAAAATGTAGCTACCGTCAAAATGTTAAAACATTATATAATTGTACTATTAAATTTATATTACGTTTTATAATGAGGCTGTAAAAGTAGATGATTAATTAAATTAATTAATATGTATAGAATTAAAATAGGTATATTATATATAATTAAAATTATTATTATAAGTATTATTATTATTCATTTTAATATTACTGATAATGATAAATGTATCAAATATAGCATAAAAATTGATGTTATGTTGTTGTTTTTCTGCTACAGAAAAATTATTACAATTTTGATAACATTGAATTACAAATTACACTAAAATGTGAGCTTCTTTTTTTTTTTTTTTTTTTTTTTAGCAATTAATGCGTTGCATTAAAATTTTTCTTTTTAAATTTTTACGTAGTATTATTTTTTATTTTAGTTACGTGAAACAACTGAATTTCTGTTTTTGAGTAAAATTGTAGCAAGTAAGAATATTTCAATTTTACTCGTTTTATTTTAAAATTTAGATGATATTTTTATTATTGAATTTTTAAAAATTAACAGTAGAAAATGAAGTTTTGCAGTGATACAAATAACAGTTGTAACAGGCAGAAAAAGTAGACTTTTTTGTACTGTGATAATTAAAGATAAGATAAGTGGGAATTGAGTGAGTCACCATGCAAATTTGTATGAATATTTGAAATTTAACTTCAATAAAGTCTCTTGTTATTATTTTCTACCTAAAGGTAACAATTTTTTATCATAAATTTATTAAATAACTTTAAAAAAATAGCAAATCTATTTTTTTTTAATTATGAACCTTATAATGACAACTCTATAAAATTATTGATGCATGTTTTTACCTTGCAAGAATAAAGAGTAGAACAGAGACTCCTAGGTAAGCGGTTGCCATGTAGATCCAAACATCAAGGGAGAGTGGTGACAAGAATGAGAATAAATTCGGAGGTTGTTTGATTGGCTTGCGGTAGAGAATACTGATGCCTATAAAATACGTGATTAAAATATTTTATTAAATAACTCTCATCTTGTCTTAATAAAATCTTTAATGTTTACCTAGATTCATGAAAGGCATTGTAAAGTCGACAGCTTGTTCTCGATCGTATGTGATGGTGAGATCTGCTATTGCCAAGTCAGCGCGCTAAAATAATATTAGTAACATATTTAAAATAAATTTGCTGTGATTTTAGGGATTAAAAAAAAAAAAGTTTTCTGTCACTCTTTTTTTTTCTCTAATATTTATTTACTTATACATGATTCAACCAAGGCATAATATTATCGGTTGCTTTAAATTTATGTTTTACAACTATTTGACAAAAAACAACAATATAATTCATATTGATGTCAACCCTTAGTATATACATATTTCATACTGCGTGTTTTTGTATTTAAAATAAAAAATTCTTATACATATTCAGTTTTATAGTAATTCATATAATATATTACGTTTTCTGTATTGAATTTAATAGATATCCTCAATAAGATATGTATGTAAATATATCTTCAAAGCACATCCTTCTATAAGCATGAAAACAGCTTGACCTCGTTACTGTATTAAGTATAGTAGTAAATATAAAAGTATCAAATAATAATAATAATAATAAAATATTGACCCAATAGTCTTGATTGTAAGCTTTCAAGTACACTCGTCCTAGATAGCATTTTTCACCATTTAAATTGTGCGCGTACTTTTCTTATAAGGATTTCATTAAAAATACTTAAATAGAAAAAATGTATACCTACTTTAGTGCTTATTATCTGATGTTACAACTATTTTTTTAATTAATTGAAATGAAATTTCCCTGCCGTTAAAATAGTCTGATTATTAAAATTAAAACACAAATTATTAATTTGTTTTGCATATAAATAGTTACTCTAAAATTAGCTACAAATAAATTAGATTTGACTTTTTTTAAATTATATATATATATATATATATATATATATATATATATATATATATATATATATATATATATATATATATATATATAAACAAAAACATAATTAATTCTTAGTTAAACTAAAATTTAGAGTTTTCTTTTATTTACCGATTGTCAATTTTTTAAGGATATAATCGAGTTTTAATATTGTACTGTCATACCTGATCTAGAAGTTCTTTCATCATTCCGTTCCACTCCTTAGTCTCTCTATTGAGAGAACCGTACCGGCCATCAGGTACCAGTTTGAAGGTGTAGTTGAAACCAAGAATCTTGGAGATCTCGTCAATAAGATCGATAGCATATCCTTCAAATTGATCGTTACCTGATAACTTCTCACTTGCTTCTTTACGCATGCAGTAAGGAGAACTCTGCAATAAAGTATAAATATTAATAATTTGTAATTTTTATCAACGTTATTATGTTTTTATTATGTTTACTGAAAGATTGAAAAATCTCAAATATAGCAATTTTTTCTTTCTTTCTTACTTTCTTTATTTTTTACTGCAATAAATTAATACTATGTACTACATAGCGATTATAAAGCTATATTGTGTGACATAATTGCTTCTGCGTGATGACATTATAAAGTTATGATAAGTGTAATGGTAAACATAAAAGAGAAGAAAAAGGGCCGGTTCATAGAACGACGAGCGTTCAACAATTTTTGTATCCTGCAGGGTAGGCAAAAAGTCGGACACATTTTTCTTCCGTTAAGAATCTTAATATTACATACATTATACACCAATATACTGTATTTCTTTGATCGTGTTCATTCATTCATTCATTCATTCATTCATTCATTCATTCATTCATTCATTCATTCATTCATTCATTCATTCATTCATTCATTCATTCATTCATTCATTCATTCATTCATTCATTCGTTCATTCGTTCATTCGTTCATTCGTTCATTCGTTCATTCGTTCATTCGTTCATTCGTTCATTCGTTCATTCGTTCATTCGTTCATTCGTTCATTCGTTCATTCGTTCATTCGTTCATTCGTTCATTCGTTCATTCGTTCATTCGTTCATTCGTTCATTCGTTCATTCGTTCATTCGTTCATTCGTTCATTCGTTCATTCGTTCATTCGTTCATTCGTTCATTCGTTCATTCGTTCATTCATTCAGTCCTTCAACGTACCAAGATCGTGGTGACCACCAACGTCTTGTTGTGTAGAGACTCCACAATCTGCGTGTAGGCTTCACCGAATGTTCTGGTAAAATTAACTCCTTGCGTTGAGTTCCAAGTACCAATTTGCTTGAGTCCCTCTCTTCCCAGCTCAACAATGTCTAAGACAAAACTTGATCGGAATCCTTGGTTGTCGAACTTGATGACTCCAGTTAGACCTCGCATTTCTACCTGAAAGTAGAAACAATAATATTGACTGTGATTGAAAGTTATTCTACAGTGTTTACATTACAGAAACTGTTTTATGCTTTATTGATGTTATAATGAACTTTAAAAATTGAAATAAATCAATTTTTGATTAGAATATGTACTTGTTATGTGTATATTAATAATGTAGAGTTTCTTCGATATTATGTTTTAATGTTTTCGTAAATCCTAAAAGTTAGCACACAGTAATGACTCTCAACTTAGGTTTTGAAATAAGATTATTTACTTTAGTGGACAAATTTTATAAGTTAAGAACGTAATTAATAACTATTTCCTTTTTTCACATTATATTTTTATGAAGAATTACTAAAAATGCACCGCTGTCTTTGTAAAAAAAAAAAAAAAGCTGATTTTCAAATATTATTATTAAAATGATTATTACAGAAAATATAAAAAATGTGAAAAATAAATAAATAAACAATGTGATAAAAAAAAGTGACTACTTTTTACTTTAATAATAATAATAATAATTAACGGCTTTTATTGGGCGAAATCAGGCGTACAACCTCTCAATTTAACCCAACTGTTTAACAGTACAGTCAGTTACAATATTTGTTAGTAGCATCAACATATAACGCAAAATTTATTTTTTTAAAAGATTTTTATTGATAATTTTTAATTGTGATTTAGTAATTTATTTACTGGAATTTTAATTTAAGTCAAATTTCTTTTCACTTAAATTATTTAAATTGAGAATATATATACACTAACCCCCGTAAGCTGCGACGCTAACTAACTAGTTAAACCGTAGTTAAGTTGTTATTTTGATTGTTGCAACAATTAAAAAAAGATAACTAAGGTTTAACTAGAGGTTGCAGCTTACAGCCATTAATAATTTATTTAGAAAACAAAATTTGGTTAGTAATTAAAAATAGTTAATTGAGAATTTATCTATATTAATACATATTAGTAGTAGTTTTTATTATACATTTTAGAACAACATAATCATAACAAGGATCACTCTAAATATCTCTCAAAAAGTAGTTTTTTCAGTTGCGATTTAAACGTGTTTATTGCAGGTGAATTTCTAATTTGTAATGGTAATCTATTCCATAGTTTACCAATTTCTTATACTCGATAAAACAAACGCCACTATTAAATTCCATGTATAAAAATTCATGAAGTTGGTTTACGAGTACAAGCCTTGTGTAATAAACAAACAGTAAAATTACGAGAGAAATTTATACTTACGACTTTCATATAATTTATGAGACTATAACCATGAGGCCAGGTATCAACAGCGTCACAACTGAGAGGTTTTATATCGATACGTTGCGATGAATCAAGATCATGTAGTGCTTTACTGAACAAATGAACAGCGTCGTACATCAAAGCTGTCTCCGTCTGAAATATTAACAAGTTTTTAAATATATTTGCGTTTTTTTTTTATTTGTAGACATTGATGGAATAAACATTACTAATATTGGAATAGTCTAATTTTCAAATTGAATTTTGTTCTCCAAACATGTACAGAAAAAAATTACTGCTAATTGTAGGTACAGCTCTGACTACTAGTTTGAGAACGGGGCAGCGACGGCCGCAGCGTTTTCTCATAAAGGTAACATAGGGCGGTTGCCTATGCAAATCGTTCTCAAACTATTGGCCAGGTACATGAATCCTTTAAATTTCAATAACTACATATTAACCTGGAACAGGTTTTGATATACTACATGCAGTTTCACTTAATCTAGGTAATTTGTCATATTCTGTAGTTGAGATTGTAGTATTTATCACCTGCATTAGGTATTACTGTAGTAAATTAATACTTGTTCCAGGGTCATGCAATTGAAATTCACAAGATTAGAAATACTGTTTTTAGTATAGTAATTTTTTCCATGTGGTATACTGAAAAATTTTATTGCATTTTTTTTTAATTATAGGACATTTATAATGTTATGTTATAAACAGAGTTTAAAATAAGATAAGAATGTGATACTGAAAGTATGAAATTTTTAATACAAAATACATTAAACTTTTATCTCTTAAGTTAAAATTGGAGCTTTTAACATTTCTTACTTGTTAGTCACGTAAAATTTAATTTAAAAGAGAGATGCTAGTTATTGTAAGTGCAAGGTTTCTCAGAAAATCTAATTATATGACTATAAATTACATAAGAATTTCAGCCAGTCAGCAAAGGGTTATATAAGCACACGTTCATACCAGCTATTGTGAAAGCCAAAAGCGGGTCATTTGCACTTTTATATAATGATTATAATTTTATAGCATTTGGCGAGAAATTCTAATGTAAAAACTACTACTACACATAGCTAAAAAAAAAGCTAATCAAACTTACCTTTACAAACGTAGTATTCTCCTTAATCTGGTCATGAAAATGAAAGTTAATATTAGATTTTTGGATATATGTACAACTGATTCTGAATGTGAGAATAAATTTTGGTGTAAAGGAGGATTTGCATGTTATTATTAGCTTCTCCATTTTAGTTTATTATTATTATTATTTTTATTTATTTTTTAAAACTTTTTTGTGTGTATATCCACAGCAGTTGTAATTTATTACGCGATGAAAATCAGGCAATGTAAACACAGTATCCATATTGCGCAATAAAACACTGCAAAAAATATTTTTCCACGATGTTTGTAACGCAATATGCCACTGTACTGAAATAACATAGACTGCGCTTCAAAGTATGATAAACCACATTACCATACTATGAATAAAATATTTTAAAAACTGCGGTACTAAACTGAGTGCCGCATTATAAGCACAACGTCATAAGTTAAGCATGAAAATCACATCACAAAGTTCCAAATTAAAATCTTCATGTGAATCCACCTTAAAAGTGAATTAGTATGAAGTTGATGAAGGGAATGGTTAATTTTATATCATGAAATATGAAGGGTTTTATAGTATAGCTATATAATTTAGCTACACATTGAATAAAGTATCACAAAAATTTATATACGTAAAAAATATAGCACAAAAAAAAATGACATGCTAATGATTTGATATGATTATTTACCACGGAAGAAAGAACACTAATAAAAAAAAATGTCGTTCATAAAAAGTTTACACAAAAATAAATGTTCTATACAGTATGTAATGATTATCATGATGATAAACAAGAATTTAAACATTCGTTTATACACAGTACTTCATGCTTTTTACATTCCAACAAAAATCAAATAGGAATATACAAATAACATTCACAAAAAACACAAATGATGATATAGATGACACACGATATGAAATTTCACAATCGTGTAATAATATTTTATGGAGGAGGGGAAAATCTGGTTGTATGTATTGTACTGTACACTACATTCTAAACTCGTAATTGCTCCTAATCGATAAACGTGTACATTTATTAAAAAAAGTGGGAATCTTAATTACATTCAACTAATGTGTAAAACTCGCTAAAGAGTACAAAAAAGTTAAGGGGGATGAGGGTTAAATAACATATCATATTGTAATGCAGTTTTAATTTCTATATTCGTAACTTGAAATAATATAGAAATATTGCTATTATATTTAATATAACGTTATACTATTGGAATTTTATGTTAATATCTAAAATCCGGAAAAGAAAGTGCTATAAACGGAAATCACATGATAGCAAAAGTGGGAGAAAACTTCGCGTCAGCAACTCATAGGCCTGAGCCACCTTCCACTTTTGAGATCACATGATTTCCTTTTCCGGCGTTTTGTATTTTTACATAAGCACTAATTGATAGTTTACAGTAAAAATAACTATGATAGTTTTGTCTATATTAATTTCCAAAAATAAATCTCTAGTACGAAAAATATCTATGAAAAAACACAAAATCAAAATGTTAATGAATAAAATAAAATTTTCTACCAAGATGCTGTCAATTGTATATTTGGATGCTACGATAACAAAAATAATAATAATTAATGCCACATTCTCGATAACTGAGTAATCCGTTTAAAAATATTCCCTCATACCCTGGACGATTGCGCTCCGTCGGGTTTCCGACCATAGCGCGTATCTCCGTAAGCCCAATCCCGCATCACCTTTTGAACTTCTGGTCTTTCCGGATCCACCAATCGGAATGCAGTTATATTTGTACCTCCGTATTTAAATTCTTCTAAATCAACTGTATGTAGATCCTGAAATATTAAAACAATAAATAAATTTATTATATTTTTCTTTTCTTAAAACATGGACTGGATCCATATAGAGCCTTCTAGGATCCGCTAAAAATAGTAGGATTTATGATTTTTTGAAAAAAACTAAGAGTATTTGAATGGACTAAAAATAAGTACGTAACAATTATGCTATAGTTAAAGTTATTAATAAAGATATAATTTATGCTATAAGGACTACATAGCATAATAATTAAGTCGTACAAAATAATTAGTCATATAATTCCAGTTTAGCAACCAGGTACTGGCAAAAATTAGTAATTTATTTTATCCGTGTGAATCAAAAAATTAGAGGGTGAAAAGTGGTTATTTTAAAATACCGTGCATGGTTTTTTAATGTAAATTTTAATTAGCTGTAAAAGTGTAGATCAGCTGCTTAAGTTCTTGTTATAGCTACAAAATACCATCCTGCAAGTTTCATCGTTAAAGTGACCTATCGATTGAATCCCTTATATATAATTGAATCAGACAGTGTTCTTAATTGAGCATAAAGCCATAAAATTTAAACTAATAAAATGCCTCTTGCATTATTCAAAATATAATTTTAAAACTTATATTAACAAAATTTTATGCTTTTTAAATTATTCAACTTACTCGCACTTTTTTTTTCCTATTGATTTTATGAATAAAATATTCCTTTTATTACCCATAATAATAAAAGTACGTACAACTATAGCAGACATAACACATTATTTTCATAGTATAGTTTTAAGATAAAAAAAATATGATAGAAAATTTTGCTTTATTATTTAATTCAAAAAACTATATAAAGGTTCATCGATGTATCGATTCCTACAGTATTTTTTTATATATATATATAAACAAGAAAATCCACAAACAATCTTTCTTATACACAATGTTTGTTGTATAGTTAAGCAAAACATAATATAAACTTTTCTTATAACAACAAAAGTAATAATGGAATAATAAACGAGTAAAGTTTGTTTTTTTCTTTTAAAAGTGAGCAATATGGTACCATAAAAAAAAAAAAAAAAAAAGCATAATATGGCGCCCTCTATAGGTCAACAGGTGGTATACTTGCTATTATGTGAGCATCAATGATAAATGATGTCTCATTTCTTATTTGAGTTCAATAATACTATATATAGATAAGCGTTAGAAAATAAACAAAAGAAAAAATTGTGTTTTATATATCTTCAGTATCCCGTATAAAGAATAATAATTTATCTCAATTTGATGTCTATTTTTCTTTTTCTTTTTTTCAATTGAATGTGCCATGATTTGTATTAATGATTCTTAGTTTTTATATTGTATAGAGATTAGATTATAGCTAGAGAATAAAACAATGTAGATAAATAGATTATAATGATGGTTTTGTTTTTTAATCTCTAATATAAAAATAATTTAAATAATATTATTGATTTTAAGTTGAAGAAAAGCACATATTGATGCATATAACAAAAACAAAACTGTGTTGCTAAGATTGATTCTTTATAAACTAGAGTACGTTATTGTTATTTCAACATGGTTCATTTTACTGTTAATAATAATGTTATTTCACTCTTTAATATATTTTATAATTATAAGTGATTTTTCTAAAGGAATATATGAATATAAATAAGTTAATAATAGAATTGACTATATCAAGGATTTTTTTTTTCATGAATTCAATTCTTTTACACAAAAATAAAAAATGCATTAAAAAGAGTGCATAAATACTGTTAATTGCAATAGGTATATAACAACCTTAAACAGTTGTTGGTATGATGGTATGTATATAAGGTAGTGACTGGATATTTAGTGCGTCTTCTGCAAGTTTTTGTTTTATTATTATTTCCGGTATTTTCTCGCGTGATGGAGTTGTTGTTGTTGTTGTTGTTGTTGTTGTTGTTGTTGTTGTTGTTGTTGTTGAAAACTTGAACTTATACCGGAAGTAGATCTCCGTGATCGGGAAAATTTGGAAAAGACGAACGAAATGCACAGTCGTTACCTTACATTATCTAAAGCTTTATTGCTGCATTCAAGGTGATTCTCACTTAAATAAAGTATTACATTTCACCTTTAGAGGTAAAGTGATATTGACCGCTTATGTTTAAGGAAGTGCCGGAAGAGGAAACCACGTGAAGGTAAAAGTGGGAGAAAAGTTGGTGCCAGCAGCAAGCTAGCCCTGCGAGCTACCTCTCACTTTTACCGTCACGTGGTTTCCTCTTCCGGCACTTCCTTTCCCGCATTTTGAGTAAACAAAAGCGAACATTGTAGTACTACGTAGGTAAATAACAGGTCCAGGTTAATATTTAGCTATTACAATTTTCAGGATTTATATAACTACCATAAGTAGTAATTTTTTTTCCCGTGTAATTTAATTGAACATTCGCTTCACAGTTGTCCTTAATATTAAATAAAAGGCTCTCTAGACTTACTCTATAAAGTTAAGCTCTTCACAATAAATTAAAAAGATTCTATACGTATACGTATGTTTTATATATTTTTTTATAAATATAAAATGGTTCTTCTTTGTTTTAACAATTTTAATACGCATAATATTACTTCCATTCTAAAACCTATTCTGTAAGATTAATTTACATAAACATATATCGCAACGTTGTCATAACAAATATACGTCATGATATTTATTTTTATTTAATTTTACACTCTCAAATAAAAGTTACTATTTGAAGAAGGAACAAAAATAAGTGAAACGTATTTCAAAAACAAAAAAAGTTAAAAGCTTCTACATATCTGCACATTCACTTTACCAAATGCTTTTGGTGTTTTGTTTATTTTAGAAAAAAAAAAGTTGTATTGTTTCGAAGTTTCAATGCAACATCTGGTTGAATTCATGAACACATGATAATAATTAACAAGTTAAATATCTCATATATGTCTACGTATGAATATTAATAATCAGCATATAACCCAAAACATACGTTACGTGTACAGTATAGAATAGAGTGATGCTAAATTGTTGTAATTTTCAAACAATAATAGAATGAATCAATCATAATATAATAAAATATATAGTTAAGGGTTGTATATAGATGTCTAGTATCTCAAAATCTAAAAAGAAAACTTCCAAACTTTATGATAATGTGAAAGTTAATAGTAACAGCTACCTATGATAAAATTTTCAGAACCCGTGACCATCAGATAAAAGAGAAAATAATTATTGAAATGTGCTCTATTGAGACTAAAACTTTAAAAAATCATAATTTAAAATCTAGCATGGTGACCCCCAATTTTTTTTTTTTTTACATTTTTGAAGATACCTTATCGTAATGTATCAGTGTGCAAAATTTCAAATTTTTCTTTCTTAATTACAAAACTTTTTAGTCATATTCCGCAGTAGCTGATTTTCCGCCTTAATATACAGTATATGGAGTTCTATTGTTATGAATTAAATCAATACTTACAAGAGATGTGATGAGATAACTGTGGTAATCACTCATCATTCCAATCTGCTGGGCCTGTTTCAACACGTCATAAATACGCTCGGTGGAACAATCAAGTACAATATGGCTCTCAGCGGAGTTCTTGATCTGTTTTAGAAGAGGTCTGTAACATTTTTTACAGTGAATATTTATATGAGTTTTAATCTTATTGAATTTTTAACACGTTATATATTGTGTAGAGATTTTGTAGCTAAAAACAGGTATTTAAGTTGTTAAAAACTGCATAAGTGATTTGTTGAACATGGGAACAATAAATTACGTAATTTATGCTACCGAGGTTAAAGAGGAAGATATAATAAATATACTGTATCTACAAAAAGGGGTAATATTATTTAATATTTTAAAAGTGGACATTGTCCTGATTCAATTGATACGCAAATATATAAAAACTTGAGTTCATCAAGTATTTACAATTTTTTTTTTTATTTTTTTTTTTGCAAATTGAAAAATGACGTCACGGTTGGCAACTTATGAATGTAGGAATAGGAAAAAGTTACCGACCGTGCCACGATGAGCATATTATCTATCGATTCAGCACGATGTTCTCTTTTAAAATGTACAATACACAATGACCCCCCTTTAAAAAAAAATCTTCCTCATTATTAAGTTGTGTAGCATAAATGTTATTAAATTGCAATTGTCCTATGACATAATATTTATGCTATGTTACATAATCATTAATTGAATCATTAGTTATGTTGAAATATAAATCAATTTTACTGAAAGTAATTTATAATAACTGTACATATATATTTTTATCCGCGTAGATGTATTTGCAAAAATAAATGCAATTTTCGATACTGAATTATGGGAAGTAAAAAATCGTAAAGGTTCATATTCTTTCAGGTTTACGTAAAAATTAATTCCATCAATAATTAAAACAAAACTCAGATTAAAGCGCAGATTTTGCTAATACCCTACTAATATTCCTTAGCATATATTTGTTCGTTACAAAAATAAATGAATACAAAAGTACAAAAAATTTGACGTAACATTAAAATGGTTTGAAAATTAAGTTTCCAAAACTTAAGATTAGAAATCGATGTCTTTTTCTTATAAGCTTTTAGTGACTGTTGGTTTTCTTCTCTATATTTTTAAATTGCTAGATAAGAATTTACTTATTTTCAAACAATGCGTATTGTACTGTTTATATATAGTCAAATCACGTCATAGATCAATTTATATGATAGATAAAGCAAAATTTACTTTTTTTATATACATAATAAAGTATATAGAAATTATCTACGCTTCAAAATGGATGAACAATAAAATTTAACTATTCATTAATATTCATGTACTTTTTTTCCCATTCGTATAATATTACAAAATTGTTTAATAAGCATTGTTATAAAATATAATGACATTTTAATTAACAACAAAAATGAGATATCTCGTGCATAAATTTCTGCATGCAGTAACAGTAATTACATTATTTAATAATCAATAAATAATAATATAATGTATAATGTAAACTAAATAATAATTATATTGTTTATATCACATAGCAATATAATTTCCGCTTTACTTGTTAACATTATTGTTTAATATTCCTGTTTAACGTCCCGTCTTTGTCGTAAATGTGATTGAAATAGCAATTGTTAAAGTTATTGGATGTAATGCTTTTTTGTGATTAAGTTATGTTGAAAATGTTGTAAAGTTTATAATATATTGCATGTAAAATAATAATGGCTGGTTCACTCAAAGTAATATATTTTAAATATGCTTTATAAACTTGACTTCAAGGAAAATGTGATAGTTTTAAATGTAGAATACGTGCAATCAAAATTATTATTATATATTTTAAATATTTCACTGCGTTAACATGGCTTATTTAATATAATATGTAAATTTATAGATTTTTGAGTTAAAATTTTAGTAAATATGGTAACATTTGATTGTTTTTAGTGTTTGAGAACTTTAAAATAATTTGTGAGTTTGTAATAAGCACCTGTTTTGCACGGGAAGGTATATTTTCGTATTTACAGTAAATATGTCAATACAATATGTATTGTAATATTGTAGCAGTAAATATATTAAAAGGAATTCTACTTGACCTGGAATCGAACTCAGATCTTTGGTTTGCCGGGACACTGTGCTAACCATTGCACATGCAACGGTTCTATTGGGTTCAATCCCAATCAAGTGGAGTTTCTTTCAACATATTAATGTTCTACTCAATATGAATACGGTGAAACATGAAGCTCTACTTTTCAATTAGTAACAATATTTCAATGATTGTTGCTGTTACGACGCTACATTATATTACAACCTGTATTTTTAGTTGTGGAGCCCATACGTTGTCGGCTTTTACTTGTCGGGCTTATGTATTATAAGCCCACATCGTCACAATTCTCGATAAGAATGATTGAAGGACTTGAACTTTAAATAAATTGGTCTAAAAATTGGTGCAATACTTAAGTTACGAATACTAACTTATTTAAGATAATCACTTTTAAGTTATTATGAGTAGCTAAAATAATAAATTTTAGCAAATTATTAACAATAGCTATTTTAACTTAAAATAGCATAACAAAACTTAAAACAAATTAAATTAGCTATTTTTAATAATTTGATAAAATGCATTATCTTATAGGTACCATTTAAAAGTGATTATCTTAAATAAGTTATTATTCGTAACTAAAGTAATGGCACCAAAATTTAGAGTATTTAGTTCTTATTTATTTGAAATGCGAGTATTATTTTAATTTCATAAAATTTTATAAACGATTAAAATTATTATTATATTATTAAATATAAGAAAATTACTTATTCTTTCTAGTTTTCAATTGAATAGTTTGCCAAATTGAAATTTCCAACAACAAAGTTACAGAACTATAGTTTGCGCTGCTCCTGTATAATTTATACAAACTGTATCGTATAAAGTTTAAGCAAGTTCAGAGTAATATTACTTGAACAGGTATTGTATAGACATTTTTGATTGATGAAAACACATGAAACTTTTTCAAAACTCTTTTATACACAATAAAAAAAAAACTTTATTTCTGTACTTTCTTTGAATATAAAAAAATTGTGATGTACAGTATATAACATTTTTTCCAGAGTTAAATTTTTTATGATTTTTTCTTAAATGAATAAATAGATATTTCAGCAATATTTCAAGAAAATGCAAAATTTTAAGTTACTGATATTTGTAATGCGTATACACTTGTCATAAAAGTTTCAAATGTGGTCAAAGTCACCTCCACCTTCAAGTATTTTATTCTCACCTGTAATCAGGTCCTTCTCCAAGTTGACGAACTGCAATTGGGAACTCTGAAGGACCATGTGCCTTGAGAAGTTCCTGTAGTCTTACCAATCCTTCATTGTTCTCGTAAATTATAGTGAAACTTTTCCAACCCCAAGCTCGCACCAGGTCGACATAGGCCTGAAAGAAGAATTAATATGTTGTGTGAGGGCTATCTTATTAATAAGGTCAGCAAAAATGACAATAAATTACAAATTTGGGAGGGGTAGGTAATTTTAAGGCATATTCTAAAAGAGGAATCGATAGATATCCTGAATAGATATCGATAGATATGAGAATTGCTATTTTTTAAAATTTATTTAGTATATTTAATTGATTTTTTTGAAAGTGACGGGTGGCAACTTTTTTCTAAGGCCACAAGTATAAATTGCCTCCCCAGTGACATCATTTATAAATTTTTAAAAATTAATTAAGCATACTTAAGGAACTCAAAAATTATAAATTTATATATCAGTTGATTTAGGATTATTTCCATTTTTAGAATATGAAATAAAATTAGCCCTTGAATTTTTTCAGTCTTCCTCATTTTTTTTTAAATCATGAGCACTTCATGATACCTCTTTAGAAATGAAAACGATATATAAATTTCTAAAACTTACCTTTGAAAGTGCTCTTGGATGTGGATATAAGTTAACAAGACAACTCTCTCTTCTTAACCGGAAGTCCCAGCGTGTTTCTAAATGTGGAATCTCCATTGTGTCACAAATACTTTGAACATGGCTCGCAGTTTGTGGTGACTGTGGACCAAAAATTGCCGCAACACCAGACCGCAATAAGTGGCATACTAAAACAAGAGAAAGAGAGAATAAAATATTTAATGTAAATTAAAGTCGACAGAAATTGCACACGCAGAATATTAGATTGTTACATTTTGTCGGCTGAGAGTTTAAGTGTCGAAGTAAAAAAAATTATATAACAAAAACACTATCTATTCTTCAATATAAGAGCTGATAAATTCATATTTTTTATGTAGTACACTTAAACTCTCAGCTGATGATTTTATTTTATATTCATATACATTAATTTGAACCTTTCTTAATTTTTCATTATAAATTCATCTTTTTAGGTAGACAAACAACTTAATTGAGAGTAACGTACGTACAGCTCTGGCCAAAAGTTTGAGAACGATTTCTATACGCAACCCACAACCGCACTATGTTATCTTTATGGAAAAACGCTGCGGCCGCCGCGTCCCGTTTTTAAACTTTTGCCCAGAGCTTTTCTTTTATCTTTTTGTGCTTTTTGGCATTTTGTTTTTTTATTTAAAATATATAATTAAGCCTTTTAATGATAGAGTACAGTTTTGTAAAACAAGCAATAACCACTCAAAAAAATCTCTCTTTTTATAATATTTTGTTACATAATGAATTACTAATGTTTGATGTCAATAAATAATATATCATATCGTATAGGCCAAAGGTTCATAATAATATTGATTTAAATGTATCATATACAGTAAAATATAATTTATAATCATTTACCAACAGAATAATTAAAATTTAAATGTTTTCTAATTATTTATTCATATAAATTAATAATCAATTAATAATAACGAAGGTGTTAATTGGTAAAAGTACATGAGTTGTAAAATCAGTTAGAATTGAAAGTAATTAAAAACTTTTATTATTTATTATTATTTATAATTATAGGATATATATGCGAATGGCGTCATATTTAATACTGGCTATACTGACGCTAACATTGCTCAGTATAGGACAAACTTCGTTTTCGTATTTGGGAAATATATTATATTTTTGTTATTATCATTTTTCTCACATACTTGAGATTCTAATTCAACATTGATAGCATCAATGCTCTCAAAAATATTGCTTGTTATTTTTAAGCTGGCAAAATGTGTCATTTCCTATGTGCCTTATTTTATTGAGTGATTCAACATGTTTTAACAATTTCTACTTTAAAAGTAGGGAATTAAAGTGTTCAACTTTTAGCTTTCAAAGTATGATCACTAATCAGCAAAAAAATTTCAGTCTTTTCTACACATTTTGTCCACTAATCGCTTAAATACATGTGATTTTCTTTTAAAAATCTTTGGTATAAGCTTTTTTTTTTTTTTTTTTTTTTTTTTTTTTCATGAAGTTTCTTAGATATTTTCAAATAGTTGACTTTTAAAAGTATGCTTTGAAACTTTATTTTTTAGAAAGTTCTGTTTTATAACAAAATGTATAGTAAATAAAGTTTGTGACCATATATAAAGTTTGTGAGATATTTGTAAGGCCTAAAAAAGGAGACCTTTTTTATTTATTATTTCATTTTTTTCTTCTTAATTTTCAATTTTTGTCTCGCTGAAAAATGCTATTCCATGATTTAATATTATTGAACTATGAATCAATATAAATTTTTATAAATAAAAATACAATTTTTGATCTTTTTTTTTATAATTATTATTATTTTTTTTTTAGTTTTGGTAATCTAAATAAAAAATCGTCAGAATAGAAACTAAAATAAGATAATAATTAATGTAATTCTGTATTAGTGTGTGCTATTAATCTGTACTATTTTATCAATATTATAAAATCTGGTCGCCAATAGAGATTGTTAAGGTTGATTTATAATAAAGCAAAATTTAATACAATAATAACAGAGAATATTATGTCAATAATCACCATCATTGTACGTAATGCATGCGCATCAAAACAACTAAAATCAACTTTCCATCAACTGTATACCGCTCTTGACAAAATATTGACCTAACTGCATGTAAACAATAGAATTTGATTTTAATCAACATATTTATGAAGTCTAAAACTATAGTTTAGAGGGGGGCTTTATATTTTGTTACAATATAGTATAAATTGACTCTCTTTTCTAAATATATATAAAATCAATATTCAAATAAAATGCAACTACTGTATGTACTATATAGCTTTTATATAAAATAGAGAGGATATTTATACGTATAAAATGTTGGGGGAATATGGAAATTTAAATAGCTCTTTTGCATATAAAATTAATGTTTTGTGACCAAAATATAAACAATAGGAGAAAAAAATAGACATGACTTTTACAGTTTTTTTTATGCAAAATATTGTTCATGTACTTTTTTTTTATTGTTTAGAGAATTTGTTTTATTGTTGAGCTAAATTTAATGCAGTGTTTTCTTGCTAGTTTTTTTTTTCATGCAAAGAGCATCTACAAGTTTTTTCATGTTGCTATATATATATACCTGTGTTGCATTCATTATTTAAAATTATTTAAATTTAAAACTTGAAATAAATATTTAGTAAAGTTTGTTATACTTTAATACCTGAGAGATGTTATGAAAGTTCGATTATTCTTAAATAATCGTTTATTTAAATAAAATCTCCCATTTGAAATGGGCGATGTCTGTGGGCGATGCGATAATGCAAACTACAGTAAAACTGGTTGCTCGTAAAATTGAATGTCTGCAAAATCTGCCACTATGAAGGGAAGTAACGATTTAAATATTCCTTGTAACTTTTGGTATAACAAACATTTGTACCAGATAGATGTTCAAATATTTAATTTATTCTGAATTAAACTTGTTCTAAAATAACAATAATTTAAAATTTAACGTTAATTTTGAGTCAATTTATAATTCAAATAATTTTTAGGAAACGTTTTTAAAAATAAAATAAGTTGTTAAAATTGATTAAATATTTCTAACACATAAAATTTACTGTTTATTCCATCAAAAAAAGAGTTGTGACAATGCTTTTATCAACTATTTTTTTGGATTAAAAGTAGGGTTGCCAACTATTCAGAATGCGAAAAAAGGACATGGCCCATACCCAACTGGGGGGTCTGGGGGGCAAAGCCCCCCAGAAGCCCGCCGCAGGCGCGATTTTTTTCATGCCACGCCCCTTTTTCTTTGAAAAAACAAGCAAAATAATCATTTTTATAAGCAATAAAAGTAAAGTTTAATATTCATTCTTGTGTATGTAACACATACTTTTTTAAAATTTAGCTAGAAATTTCTTTATGTTTGGTAAAAAAAAAAGTAGCGATTTTTTTTTTTATTGTTTTATTTTTAATGTTAATTAAAAAAAAGAATAGAAATAGACTAGATCACTAGACTTAATGAATAGAATAATTAAAAAATATATTAAACAAAATGCACACATTTTTAATTAAATTTGACACTGACAATTATTAATAATTATTAGGGACCGGATCTCCAGCTTGTTCAGTTTTTGAAATATGCATGCTAGGTTACTGATGCTCACGAATAATGAATTTTTATGGCCAAAAATGCAAAAAAGTTTGGACTGAAAGAAACTGTTTTTGAAATTTGTAAACTCGGTCAGTTATTTTAAGTTTTTGACAGTTTGTACCAGTTTTTCTGTTTTGGAAACTGAAAATAGACTTTTACTGTGCAAAAACTTAAAATAACGTGTTAAAAAAAAAGAAATTTTTTTTTTAGGCATATCTCAAAATTATCTGATTTCAACTGAACACGAATAAAAAAAGGCTAAAAAGAAGTTTTCAAAAATACAAGAACAGCTCTCATTGTTACTGGCCGGTAAAATGTATCAAATAATAATTTAACCGATTTTTTTTTCATAAAAAAAAAAAATAAAAATATCTTTCTTTATTGAAAAATGTTTATTTCTAAGTTAAAAATTATCAAAACTGAATTTCACTGTTTTTGTATAATTGAACTGAAAGTGAACTGATTTTGTTGTTTTTACAAACTGATTATGCAAAATAACTGGATTGAATTCAGTAGTTCAGTACTGAAAATGCACATTTTCAAAACTGAAAATCCGGTTCCTAATAATTATTGATAACATATATTTACATAAGTAGATATAGGTTTCATAGATAATATAATTGCAAAAAATACTGTGTGCACTGCACACTGAACTTCTGTAAGTTGTATTTTTTTTATTATCAATTAAAAATACTGTGCATGAAATGTAATTTTTAACATTTTTAATATTTTTTTAATCTAAAATTTCTAATAAGGGGAGTAAAGTGTCCTTTTTTGGGAAAAAAGTAAAAAAGGACAAAAACCTCGAAAAAAGGACTGTCCTTCTGAAAAAAGGACAGTTGGTAACCCTATTTAAAAGTTGGGCACCTTATTTCCATAAAAATATTTTGGTTGGCAGTTCCATAATATTGAGGTATATAGTGATGTATTTTTGCAAAGTAAAGGTAAATTTGACTACAAAATTAAAGTGTTTTAAGGAATAGACCAGAAAAAACACAAATCACAAAACACTTGATGTATAACGTATAATTTACACTACAATGGTAAAATTTACTACAAAATTAAAGTGTTTTAAGGAATAGACCAGAAAAAAACATAAATCACAAAACACTTGATGGGATTTACATAAATAACTTTAGATTGTCTCAAAACCCAACAGTAGCCCCGTAGCAGTGATCATAATATACGATTTATGCAACCCGCACAACATTTTCATTCTAATTTTTGCATGTTTCTGACGTCATAAGCATGAATTTTCACGCAAATGGCATACTTTACAGTTTTTTCACGCTCTATCATAGAGCTTAACATTCTAGTAAAAATTCTCATCAGTTTTGAAGATTCCATTTTGTGTTTATTCATTAAAAAGCTCATGTTTTTTTATGTGTTTAATATATTTCTATCAGTTATAAAGCGTCTAATTTGTCTAAAAATGATAGTATATTATACTATTTTTTAAAGTTTTGCTTGAAGTTAAAAAAAAATAGTTTTATGTACTGCATGTATAATTCAATAATTTTATTCTATGGTCAAATAGGGCTGCCAAGTATACTCAACCAATATTAAATTTTCAACTATTCATTCAAAAAATCGAACCAAATTTGAAGTATTATTTTTATGAGAAAAAAATACACGATAAGTTTAAATACTAAAAAATTAATGTGACTCAATCTTAAATAATTACTGCAAAAAGCAGTAACATTGAACTTCAATCTAAAGATTGTCTTTATTTTATTACAATGTTTCATGTACGCACAAGGTGATATCTTTATTTTGTATGCTAATTTTCACAGATAAACTAATGATAAAGATAGTATTCAATCAACTTAACCCGCTTCTGCTATTTTGGTAAAAACGCAAGCTTTAGTTTGCAAAATTAAAATAAAAAATAAATGCATTTTTTTTCCTATTCTATATATGATAACGAAATTTAACTGTCTGTAACCATTTCATTTTTTTATTATAATAATACAATAATATATTATGTAGAAAAGGATGAATTTTTTTTAACGTCTGGGATTTGTATTACTGTATATATTATAATATTATAAAATGTCATTGAAAAATACTGTGGAATAAAATGAGATTTTTTTTAACTAAGGGAAAAAGAAAAATATTAGCATAAAACTTGAATAATAATATTTTAGCTTGTTAGTAGTGGTATTATAAAATTTTATGACTTTTTATTGTAAGTCCTATCTGATTCTCTCTCTCTCTCTCTCTCTCTCTCTCTCTCTCTCTCTCTCTCTCTCTCTCTCTCTCTCTCTCCGTCTCTTTATACTGTATATCTCTCTATCTCTCTTTTAAAATTATCATAACTATTTACTCAAAATCAACACAACATAAATTCAAATATTTAGTAAAAATATTATTCAAATGTGCGTATTTTTAAAAGCAAACATTTTGTAAAATTTGTATAAATAAAATATTATTGAAAAGAAAAATATTTACTTTTTGAACAATAGAACCTTTTTGTTTATATTAAACTGTTTTTTTTAATTTCTTTCTTTAGTTTTTTTTATCAAAGCAAATATTAGGTTTATTTACAAAAGAAGTAAAAGTTTTTAAACTCTCTCTCTCTCTCTCTCTCTCTCTCTCTCTCTCTCTCTCTCTATTTTATACACTTGTTTTAATTAAACTTTTTTTTTTACAAACTCATACATACTTTAAATTACGCTTACTGTACCGGAAGATTTTAGCTACAGAAAAAATATATATATATTTCTTTAAAAAAGCAATTTTCATAAAAATTACACTTTTTTCTTCTTCCATACTTTAGTTCTAACTTTTTTAATATATATTTGCTTAACATGAAAGTGAATATATTACAAACTTTATTTTTTTAATTAAAAAAATTTCAATTAATTTTAAATCTAATTATAGTTATGATGAACTTTTAGAGAGAGCGAAAAAAAGTGAAAATCTATTAAACACTTCCTTGAATCATACTTTTAATAAAAGTTTATATAATCAATTAATAAACGACTTAAATCTCGAGTATAAGTAAATGACAAAGTTTAAAATATATTTCCTAATCACTTTTCTTTTCGATTTACTGTTATTTTCAACAGAATTGTGAATCAAAAAACGTTTTCCCAGAATTTGACTATATTGTTAATTGCATTTTGTATCGTTTTGATATTATAGTTTTGGTCCAGCTATATAGGGGATTGTGGAAAACAATATGAGTTTAATTGTTCTGAAATTGCTATGTTTTTGCTTTATTATGTGTTCTTAAAAGAAAATATAATATTACACATACATGCTATTCATACGGAGAATTTGTATTAAATACTGTAGTAAATCTGATAGTATGAAAATATAAGGGAGTAGGTGACCGAAGGATATCTCGCAAACTAGACGGTAGTGAAATATTATATTAACACACAGTAAAGAAGAAATGGTACTTAAAAGTTTAGCTACGTCAAACATGTGAAAACTTGATCAAATATTTAAATTATTGCAATTTAAAGACTACATGCAAATGTGGAAATTCAAATTTTAGCGGCAAATTTAGTCAAATTAGAAACAATATATATTTTTTTTAAATTTTTTTATTTACTAGATTTTATTTGAAATTTAAAGTGTTTGTTTTGCTGGAAATGAAATTTGTATAAGGAATTATTGTGAAAATATAGTTACTCTTTTAACGATT
The DNA here is from genome assembly GCA_949318235.1 of Ecdyonurus torrentis. Classification (NCBI taxonomy): domain Eukaryota; kingdom Metazoa; phylum Arthropoda; class Insecta; order Ephemeroptera; family Heptageniidae; genus Ecdyonurus; species Ecdyonurus torrentis. Next base: position 20,180,549 of record OX439136.1, on the reverse strand, counting down.
TCCAGTCTAAGTCGGTCACCCTCTTCGTTAATAGTAAATAATAGCGATTGACAATTTTATGGGTTATTGACAATTTTGAAGCGTATGAGCATAAATACAATCACCTTTAACTCCTTTAAGTTTTAATGCTTTTATATATATATATATATTTTTTTTTCCAGTTATTATGATAATTTTTTATTATATATATCAGCTGTTTTTCATTGATTTTTCACTCACATAAAATGCTTTATGCTTGTATGTGCCAAAATCGAAAGAAAAAAAAGTTAATCAAAAAAACATCTTAAATCTGAAAACCTTTATCAACATTCAAACCATTTATATGTAAAAATATTAGGCACCGTGTATAATAATAAAAACTAATCTCATTTTGAATATAGCTCTCCCTCTCTTTGGATTTTTTTTTTTTTTTTTTTTTTTCAATAGTGCTTATAAGCATAAAACTTCAAGAATCGATTCTATGTGTATAAGGAGCTAACTTCATTTCTCATATATCACCTTTTATATAATATATTTTTATGAAAGGTCAGATATCATTTTTTTTCTCTCTTCGTCGAAAGAAAATCTCATTTTTTAAGCATCAAAACTTTTTTAACCCTTTTGTAGCAAAAGAGGAAATGAAATGCAAAGTTTTTTTTTTTTTTTTTTTTTTTTTTTTTTACTTACTATTCTTCATTATATAAAAAAGACGGTAAGTCGTTTCCGTGCTAACTTTTGATTTCCTGAAGCTTTATATTAGTACGATAAAAGAATATTATATGCTCAAAGTTTTACTAAAGTAAATATATATGGACAAAGAAGATAAAGTAGGTGGGTCTTCCTATGTATTTCATAGTTTCTAAACTTCTTCTTTACTTTTGTTGTTTTACGCGTTGTTTCCAAAAGTATCTTACGGCAATTAATTAAATTTTAAATTATTATTATATTGATTTATTACGCAGATTGCTTTATGTATAGGGATCAAATCAAAATGAACAATGAGTAATAACTTTATTTTAACGTTAAAGTTTCATATCGCTATTCTCTCTCTCTCTCTCTCTCTCTCTCTCTCTCTCTCTCTCTCTCTCTCTCTCTCTATTAATAAACCTGAATTGAACTTCATTATGAAGAATGAATAAAATTTAATGAATGTTTTCGAACATTGTCTTTATAAAAAATATTAATAATTAATAAAAACTGATTAAACACTTTTTATTATTATTTTTTTAAAGCTAACTAGTGATGTATTTGAAAAAGCTATTTGCTTAAAATTACAGTTTTTAAAAATAAAATTCTATAAATATATACTCATATAAAATAGAAATACTTCATAATCAAAAAAACAGTAACATTATTAATTTTTAATTGCATCCGTAAGCTTTATTTTGAAATGTGTTTCGTTGACTTTAAATTTATTCATATAAAATCTAATATCCGCTCCTGTAATCATTTTTAAACAGTTTTTTATACTCTTTTATTTCCAATTACAGCAATAGGAAACAATGTAATAAATGTTAGAATTTATAGTATACCTATTCTGAGAACATGATAATTAAAAAAAATGATGAGTATGGAGTGAATATAACATTTGCATGTAAATTAATGAGAGTAGATTATTTTTACAATTCCATGTCACCAGGTCACTATCATGCATGCATGTAGAGTACTGTATGTATGATGGTTGAGCTGTCGTGACAAAAATGCTCACACATTATACTGTCCGTTAAATACAGTAGAAAATTGCGTGCTTAATGTAAAATACGTTAGTATAATAGTCAGCATAATTGTATTCTTGTTGGGTGTGTCAAAATTTGTGAATTAAAGCTTCGTAATTATCATTATTTAGCGGAGTTAGCTGGATGCTTGTATTTCATGTGGGGTGTGGGGACCGAAAAATTAATGAAACGAATGCAGTTAAAGCAATATATATAGGGTCTATGCATTCATGTTAAAGTCGACGCCATGTTGGATAACTCAATAACATGGGTGGCATAGGAAATAAAATCATTTTGCCAGTTTTAAAACACTATGGAAAATTTTGAGAGCATTGATGCTGGAAATATGTTGAATTAGTATCTCAAGTATGTGAGAAAAATAACAAAGAACAAAATATTAATCAATTTCCCAAAGAAAATGGGCTTAAATGAAGTTTGTGCTATGCTGAGCAATGTAATGCACTACTCCAGTATGGCCTCCAAGCGCAATAAATATGACGTCATCCGCATACACCCTATATATATAATATTTTACTTTGACCATTATTTTGTCTTATTACTTTTAACTTAAAAAAAGGTAGATATGTAGCTACTAGTTTTTTTTCTTTAATAAAATAGAAATCTAAAGATTTATTATAACTATCGGCTATAGTATTTAGTTATATTTTAAATTAAATTCCTGTAACCTGTAACGCACAATTCTAAGCAATAAATGTGCTGCAATTGTGTTTCAGTATATTAAATTTATAGATTTTTGCAACTAGTAAAATGCCATCATTTCCTCTGTAATATTTTTTTTCAAGTCTAGACATAAATAAAAAACAAAAACAAAAACATAAACAATTATACTATTATATATAAAAGTAGGTTAACTTACCTCTTTTTGAAGCATGAAAACTATCTTGCGGTGAAATTCTCTCTATTTGAGCAGATAATCGAGATCTCGGTAGAATTGTTCTATCTGCATTTATACGATCAACTGCATAGCGGAATGCTACTTCTTGTCTATCGTCTGCGGGATGGAACAAACCACCTGGAACATTAAGAACAGATGGAACGTAAATATTTACAGTAACACTTGTTTCAGCAGAGAGAGGTTCACAGCTCTCTCTCTCTCTCTCTCTCTCTCTCTCTCTCAAGTTCATTATAAAAACATATTTTAATATTTTAATAAATTTTTGCAGAACTCATTTGTACAAGTGGTAAACTCGATCTGGGTTTGAAAAGGTAAAAAAAAGTATATTATTTATAACTTTTAACAAAATTGGCTATTTAAAAAAAAAATCGTCAGCGCGCCTGCAAGTTTTGTGGGTAGGCTTTTTGCTTAACATACTTAAGCCATTTCGTTCTTTCTAAAATAAAAATATGAGAGAAAATTCAGCACAGAATGCATTGAAAAGAAGACAAACACCAAAAATAGAGTGCCAAAATGTGCTTTTGCTTCCCGGTTGCTTTTTTTTTTTTTTTTTTTTTTTTTTTTACATCATTTGTCCAAATATTTTATTGTCAAAATAAATAAAGCAGCAACCTAAAATTCATTGAATAAAAACAGTGAATATACATTTGAAACAGTGAATATTATATCTGCTGTCATACTTAAGTTTTTTTTTTTTTTTTTTTTTTTTTTTTTTAATGTAACCCAGGAACATTTTTATTGTAATATTAGTAAATAGTTTTTATTTATTTAGATGCCACAAAAAAATATTCAACGAAGGACTTCACATAACAGGTCCTCTGGCATTACATTAATTATTAAGTCCTAATTATATAAACTTTATGTTGCTTTATATTCTTATTTATATTCTGCTTTAGAGCTAAATTTTCCATTACTTTATTTGATTTTTTTTGTTCAATATTTTTAGTGTTATTTTGCGTAAAAATGGATATATTGAACATCTCATTGACTTTTGATAGAACTAACATAAGTATTGTCAGAGGTGAATAACATTGCAACTTTAAAAAATAATTAATAATACTTCCACTACTCCAAAAATATAAACAAAACAAAAATAATAAAAAGGGCGCTCTAATTGTTGAAATAATTGATTGAAATGATTGATAAAAAATTGAGCGTTAAAAAAAAATTACCTATTTTTTTTATTTTAGAACCAAATTATTGACTAATAAAGGAACAACTGTTTTAACTTTTAAGACCAACTATAAGCGATTCACTCACATCCGCCCACGTTTTGACGTTCTGCGCATGCGTAGTAAGTAGAAACGGAAGTGGATGTGACCGAAATCGCTTATAGTCGACTTCAAAACAGTTGTTCCTTTATTAGTCAATAATTTCTTTTATTTTCTCCAAAGTCTGTATCAATACAAATATTGAAGAACGCTGCAGCAAATAAATTAACAAACAACTCACAAGAAGAATAGTATTAACAAAAAGTCTAACCCCCATAAGCTGCGACACTAACTAACTAGTTAAACCGTAGTTAAGTTGTTATTTTGATTGTTGCAACAATTAAAAAAAGATAACTAAGGTTTAACTAGAGGTTGCAGCTTTATCAAAATAAATTTTAATAATTTTAAATTCGTACACTTATTTTAATGTCAGTTATAATCTAATCTATCAAACTTAAATAAAGTTGTAATTAAAACAGATGACTGATTTAATGCTTTTAACATACTTCTATATCGTTATAATCTCTGTAAAATATATATTCTAATATTGGTAATCTTTTAATCAACATTTCAAAAGTCTTAATTAAATATGAAAATGAAATTTATTTTATAATAAAGTCTTGAAATTTATACTTTATAACTTTTTAGCTTTTATATTAAATCTTAATGCATGAAGAAAAAGCACTACAAGACAAAACTTAATTTGATTATTATTATTCTTAATTCCTTTCATTTCATTTAAAAACAAAAGAGCTTTTTACGTCATTTTTATAAGATTGATAAATTACTTTCTTCTTGAAAGAAAGCAAAAATTGTGGCAGGAAAAAAAAAAGGTAAAATTTACTTACCACGATGACATGAAAATTCATGTACTAAAAAAAAAAAAAACTGCTAAATAAATAATAATAATAAAAAAAAAATCCTTATAAAGCAATGTAAACAAATCTTTCCCTTTGGACCGATTTACTAGGATAAAAAATTACACTAAATTCAATATAGTGAAATAGACGTTCTTTGGTAGAAAAAAAATTGTTTGGTACCATAAACTCTTGTAAGATATCATGTACTGTACAGTTATGCGTACACATGATCATGATAATATATTTAACACCATGATTTAACCATTCGTAAACTTGTGCTCTAAATTTCCAATATTATTCTTATAAGATACACATGCTCTGAATTTGAATGGTAAATTATATTATCATAATCTTTTGTACTTGTAAATATCAGTTTTTTTTTTTTTTTTTTTATGATTATTATTATGGAAGTAGAATTTTTATAACAATAATATTTTATTTCCTATAGTTTTTTTAATGTCAAAATTTTTGCTAAATCAAAAATCTCTTGTTTCTCTACTCTCTTAATTTAAGCTGTTGTAATTTAATTTGTATTAAAGGTGTAGAACATTCTGGACAAAAATCTTGTCTAATGTTCTAACATACCTGAAAATCAGAGTTGAATTGGCCGGAGGCATTGCTTCCTAATTTATTTTCCATTCACAAAATGGTGCGTGCAGACTCTGACGTCACAGCTCGCTTGTTTTACGCGCACTTGGATCAGTTGATCAGTGACGTCATTTTCCGCACGCACGAAATCATATATATATATATATATATATATATATATATATATATATATATATATATATATATATATATATATATATATATATATATATATATGTGGAAAATAAATTAGAAATCAATGACTCCGGCCAAATCAACTTTGATTTTCAGATATGTTAGAACATCAAGACAAGATTTTTGTCTAGAGTGTTCTACGCCTTTAAGGCTGATAATCAGATATTACTGTGCTTTGAATAAAGTTGTAAAGGCAATTATAAAAAAATTGCAATGTGCCAAATTTTGAATAACGAGTTTTCGAAAATTTTAAGCTAATAACGTCTCATATTTAATTCAATATTTCTCCTTTTTCCGTTGATCAGGTCATTTTTTTTTTATCATAGGTATTTTTATCATATACATTTTTATTTAAATGTCACCAATCGAGATTTACTTTAAATCCTCTAATCAGCTATAAATATTATTATATCTATATAAAAGTGGAACTAATTACAATTTTAATCAACCATTGTATCATATACGTAATTAAAAGTGACCTAGTTATAATGTCCAATTAAATATTTATTACCAAGGGTGATTCATAATTAATTTTCTATAATGACATTTTTTTATTCATTGTTAATAAAAAGTTCCATAAAAATGTGCATTAATATTTATAAATTTAAAAGAAAAACAAGTGAATTATCATTATAGGAAGATCTGTATTTATGATTTATTATATACTTAATAAAGCATAAAAAATATATTATAAGTTTTACGAGCATTATTTAGTGACTGGCGTAAAACATCATTTTTGCTTTAAAACTTTAATGAACTTTTTACTTAATATGTAAAAACTCTGTAGAGTTATATAAGAATACTTAAAGAAACTTTAAGGAATAGACCAGAAGAAAACATAAGCATTTATATCACAAAACGCTTAATGGGACTTACATAAATAATTTTAGTTTGTCTCAAACCCCAACTGTAGCTCCGTAGCAGTGATCAGAAAATTTCGATTTATGCAACCCGCACAACATTTTCATACTAATTTTTGCATGTTTCTGACGTTAGAAACATGAATAGTCACGCAAATTGCATTCTTTACAGTATTTTCACGCTCTCTCATGGGGTTCTGGTAAAAATTGTCAGCAGTTTTAAAGATCCAATTTCTTGTTTATTCATTAAAAAGCACATGTTATTGTTTTATGGTGGTCTATGGATTTAATATGTAAAAACTGTGTAGAGTTATAAGAATACTCAAAAAAACTTAAGTATTTCTGTGTTAGCTTCTTTATTGTGGTGGTAAAATTATGTTTGTCTGCTGTATAGAGTTGAAGTCAAATGGCTCTTTTACAGCCAACAACGAATTTTTGCCCAAGGACTCTTAGTTTAAGAATCTCTCTCTCTCTCTCTCTCTCTCTCTCTCTCTCTCTCTCTCTCTCTCTCTCTCTCTCTCTCTCTCTCTCTCTCTCTCTCTCTCTCTCTCTCTCTCTATCTCTCTCTCTGCCTTTTCAGTTACGAAAACCTTCTACTGTCATCTTCAGAATGACATCATATTAAAAATTTCAAACTACATGCAGTGTCATCATACAAAAAAGAAAAAAAATATGTATTTATACAACTTTAAATTACTTTAAAAAAAAACTATAATGAAAATATCTCAATAGTATATTGAATTAATATAAGATTGATCTTACGATAAAAGTTGTTGTGTATATATATAAAAAAATATAACAGACGTTTTTATATAGTTAGCTGTCATCAGAAAGAAATTTTAGCGTGAGAGAGAGAAGAGAGAGAGAGAGAGAGGATAAATGTCTCCCTGGCTGGACCAAAAGTATTGATCTTAACATGGAATACAGTAGCTTTGAAAACGTTATGTAATACGCATGCGTACGATTTATAACCCCTGTTTATACGTCATAATTCTCACTATGTAGCCCCCTTTAAAAAAAACTACTTGAAACATGATTAATTTTGATAAAGAAACAAAAAGCCACATAATCTTAATGTTATAATATTTTACTATTTTAATGATTAACTTTTGTTTCAAATAATAGAATTCAATAATTAACAGACTGAAAAACAAAGAAAATATCTTTTATTAAAAAAAAAGTTTAATAATTTAGTTGGAAATATAATATAAAAGTCATTATTTTGTGTATGAGAGATTAATTTCTTCTACTTAATTTATGTTTAAACAGTAATGAGTCTAAGACTTAAAATATCAACAGCTATGCTATTTATAAAGACAAGCATTACTAAGGTTAACTCTTAACTGCTCTACGAACTGCAAAACAATTAGTTATTATTGTTATGATTTAAAGTTTGTTCCAGAAAATCTATGTTTTTTTGTATAGCAATATAACTAATCAGTGATTAGATTAATCACATTACGTATTAAATTTACCAGGTAAAAAATTGTAAAATGTTGGGAATTGTAAAAACTTGTGATTGTGTAAAACTGGATAAAATTACTTTGCAGAAAAAACACCTTATATAATATTACGTGAAGATAAGAAATAAAAATTGAAGACGTAACTGAAAAACAAAATTATGATATGAAAAGTACTTTAAAAGAAGAAATAATTTAAGACGCTTTTATGATTTATGTTTCTTATTAATATATAAGCTTGTTCTTAAACAAGTTACTTTGCCACCAAAAAAATGCAACTTTAAAAAAGCATTACTATAATCTTCATTCTTCCACGGCTAAAAAAGAAGAGAGAGAGAGAGAGAGAGAGAGAGAGAGAGAGAGAGAGAGAGAAAAGGATCTTAAAATAAGATTCTTGTAACTTTATTTTGCTCTCCTTATTTTTACGAAAATATTTCAAATTTTAATCCAGATTATGATATATATACCTGTGACAAAAACTTTTATAATCATTTAATTTTTCTACAGTTTTAATGTTTTATTCTTGGCTTTATCATATGATATAACTGACTTACATAATATGTTAAAAAAAAACTACAATTTATGTGTAAGCATCATAAATTTTAAGTATTGTTAAAAATAAATATATTTATTTTTTCCTCTCTATTGATTTCAAAAAAAAGGTCCAGTTGAAAATAAATTCATTTAACTTGACTTCTTTTAGTATAAAGAGAAGCAAAGAATTTTTTTTTAATTGTTATCAGATTTTGGGAAATAGCCAAAATTTTACTGGACATAGCGGAATGTTTTTGTATTCTGGTAGGCAATTTATACGATATATTTTTATGTTCATAAAATTACATGTCGTAGAAATTATAAATTAAAATAGTCTTTTTAATTTCTATTCTAAATACGACATATTTGATTATTTAAGTCACTTTAATATCATTTGGTTGTTTTATTATGTTATGTAAAGTATATACATACCAGCAAAAATATTGAATTTTATTTGCACTAAATTTTATTTTTTTCTTATAATGAAATAAAAAAGTAGTGTATATGTAATTCTGTATTACATTTTAAAGACATGAAAAATGATTACAAGATTTGTGTATGGATTTTTTCTTATTAATTTCGTTATAAATTTGCGGATGATTGCACCCAAGGATTATTAAAAAGAAAAAAAAAAAAAAAAAAAAAAAAAAAAAAAAACGATAAAGTAAAATTTGCTACTAAAATGTTTGAATATTTATTATCTTTAATTTTTTAATTGGGCATAGGTAGCAAGTCTGTCCATCCGTGAGCAAATTAAGCTCCCAGCTTATTCGTTAAATTGTATTTCAAAGATCATTCAAAAACTATATTTATAAGATAACTTATATTATGAATTTAAAATACATATAAAATGACTGTGATACTATTATAATAAATGAAGAAGGGCGTGTGGAATAAGAGATAATTTTTTTGATATTATTGATAAAATGTATGAAAATAACATAATAAATTCATAATCTATTAAAAACAGATGAAATATGTAATGCTTAAAGGAATAGACCAGAGAAAAACATAAGCATTTATTTCACAAAACACTTGATGGGATTTACATAAATAGCTTTTTAGTTTGTCTCAAAACCCAACAGTAGCCCCGTAGCAGTGATCAGAAAATTTAGATTTATGCAACCCGCACAACATTTCCATACTAATTTTTGCATGTTTCTGACGTCATAAACATGATTTTTCACGCAAAGTGCATACTTTACAGTTTTTTCACGCTCTCTCGTGGGGCTACATTATAAGATTCTGGCCAAAATTGTCATCAGTTTTGAAGATCCCATTTCGTGTTTATTCATTAAAAAGCACATGCTGTTTTATGTGATCTATTGGCTTTAAATTAAAATGCTAATATTTGCCATACTTTTTGTTTGTATTTCAAATATAAGAGTAAACATTTACCTTATATTCATAAATTAATTAATATTCTCTATTTATTTATAAGTGAACTTCCTTTTCAATGAAAATTTCCGTGATTAAGCTTATTTCCGGTAGCCAGGCTATTTTATATATAATGATGAAAATACCAAGGGAAATTTGAATATTATATGAAAAGAGAACAAGGAAAATTCTAGTGGGAATTTAGAATACTATTTGTGACGTCACAAAAGGCAGATATAATAAAAAAAAGTACAGTACAGCTAAAATGTATAGAAAAGAAAAATCTCGTGGGTATATATAGAAAAACTAAAATAAAAATAGTAATAAATTACAATTTTTTATTTATCAAGTATTTGATTAGAAATCTGTATGTACTGTAAGGTTGTTTTTGTTTACTTTTATTTTATTTTGGTGTTAATTAAAATAATATACAGTAAGGACACATCAATTATAGTCTTTGCAGATTCTTTATTAATACATAATTGCAATAGTTATGTAGTAAGGACCTTGTAAGAAATGCTGTTGTTTTTCAGTTTCATTTAAGTTTCATATATATATATATATATATATATATATATATATATATATATATATATATATATATATATATATATATATATATATATATATACATATATACATATACACATACATATATAAATACAGACCTTTGAGTAGAATAATGATTATAACGATATTTTCAAATTTATTATAATGTTGAAAAACAATTTGTATTACTAAGAAAAAATTAAGCATATTTAGTTATATTAGTTGCATTTTGTTTTGCAAATTTGTATGCAAAAAAACAACAACAAAAAATAATATAAAAACTTAAAATTAATAATAATAATAAAAAAATGAAATAAGTTAAAGAACTTTTCGGGCATTTGTAAATTCTGGTAATTTTCCATTCCATGAAATTTAGATTTTCGCAGTAAAAATATAAAGGACGAAAGAAAAAAACAATCATAAATTTTAATATATAATCATAGTAATATGTAACATTAAAATGAAAAAAATAGTTATAATCAAGGTTTATAATAAACCTTGGTTATAATGAATTTTTGTTTGTTTCATATAGAATCATTAAAAGTTCAGCATGGCTATAAGTTGCAATAACGCAGCAAAATCTGTTATGTAAATATATTAATAATAAAAATGCAACATTGCATATTTTATGCATAAAATTAAAAGGAAAAAAAATGCAGTTTTGCATTACATTAATTAATTCTGAACCTAAATAAAAAAAATCACTAACAACTGTTTCTGTATGTATAATTTGTTAATTAAAAATTTATGTACATAATTATATTAAAGGCAACTTTTGGTACTCGGTGAATTAGTTTATTTTAAATATAAAAATGTCCGATATACATTTCTCATAAGGTTCATAGAAGGCTAACCCATACATGGAAATATGATACCTTCCATATATATATATATATATATATATATATATATATATATATATATATATATATCTATTTGAAAAACGTATAAACCGAAACAACATCGGCATAATATCTTTTTTCAACAAAAAGATGAAGAGTATATAAAATAAAATTTAAAATCAATATTTGAGCAATAAAGGCTATAAAATATAATATTTAAAATACAGAAGAAGTAATGATATAGTTATAATGAAGATGCATTAATGCACAAAGTAAACTTAATAATATTATAAAGACAAATTACTTTTCAAGTCTTTTGTTTCAATATAAAATTGATAGCAATTAATTTTCTATTAAATATCATATATAAAATATGTCAAGGTGAAAAAAAAAATAAAGTTTATAATTTTTGCATAATTTATCTCCTGTTGCTGACAACTCTCATTAACAAACATTTTTGTCTTTTTCTTCTTCTTCTTGGTTTTTTTTTTCACCCTTTTGTTAAGTTTTAAGTACCGAGTTAGGGGAGAAAAAACGTCTTTTTTTTTGCAGTTTTATAGCAAAATGCCTGTAAGGAAGATGAAAAAACTCTTTGAATAAAAAGTAGCACATCAAAAATGCTCACTGGAAAAGATATTATGAATAGAACGTTTAGCTTTTTTAAACATTTTTCTTTACTCTTTTAAAAAAAAGGGGAAGTTTTTTATCCTCGTACTTTTTTAAAGTGGTGTACTTTTTTTTAAAAAACAAATCTTTTGTTTTATATATTTTTAAAATAAAAAAGTAAATATTGAAGTTGCACCTGAGGTGATCCAATTTTTCTTTCACTTTTATTTTAAGATTATATTAATATTTTTTAAGCAATGTTATATAGAATGTATAATAAAAAAAAAGTCTTTTTCTTTTACTTTCTTTTTTTTTTTTTTTTTTTTCTTTTTTAAAAATATTTTATATAATAAATTTGATATATAAAGCGACAGAGTATGAAAAATATATTTTATTTGACAGGCATGTATAGACGTATATCAAACTGGATTTTTATGGAATAAAATATAATAATATAAAAAAATGATGATAAATTTTAACGTTTAACAAATACATTTTTTTTATATATATAAAAGTTTATTTATCAATGTTGAAATATTGCTAAGAAAAGCATGAAAAGTAAGAAAAATCGATAATTTAATAATATGTTAAGAACTGATAAGAGATTCTCATGGGTACTTATTTATGAATAAGATTGCAAATATTATGATTTTTTTTTATCTACATTGTAATTTTGTATTGGAATAACAAAGAAAACATCAATATCAAATAATAAGATTATAATGTAGTTGACAGTTATTAAAAAAGAGGAGGGGAAGGTTATGTAATCTGAAATTTTGAAAGAAAACTAACACATTTTTATGAGAACGTAAGTGGACTTATTCAAATTGATATTTAAAATTCATATATAGATATTTTTCTTGGATTGACATATATACTTACTTAAACGAGTATTTTATATTATTTGCAATCATTTTCTTTGCAAATATGTCAAACCCAGCTTTGAAATTTTATTCGATTGCATTCTCTGTTCATTCATATGACAAGTATATAAAAAGCTAACTTTTACAAGCTACTCTTATACAAGTTTAAAGTTTTACAAGTTTTCTGATAATATCCTCTTCCAGTTTAATGAATTGCGCATGTGAAAACCTTTATATCGGATGTGGATGTCCAAAAAATATCCCTATTCACTACTCGCTGATTTATATATTTTTATACAGTACTGTATATAAATAAAATTTGATAACATTTATAATGTATTCGGTAAAATGTGTATTTCTATATTATATTATGAAGTATTTTAATATTATGAAATACGACTGAAATAATTTAGCCAACAAGAAAAGAAGAAGAAAATTAACAGAGAGAGGAAGAGAGAGAGAGATGTCTATATACATTTAGTAACCCAACGTGAAAAAAAAATCAAAACGCAATTTTTAAAAATCGTTATGCAGTATATAATTTGTTTCATATATCACCATTTTCACTTCTCCTGAGATCAAATCTGTTATGGGTAATATATGAACCTCTCTTTGTATGCGTTGTACGTAGTGCCATAAATTTTCTATCTAAAATTTTATAAAAAACAAAACAAAAAAAAAAAATCTGACCCTTATCTTTATATGTACATAATTTATCATATTATCTGTGAAACTCTCAATAAAATCGTGAAATATGGACATAGAGTATTATACTTCATGAGGTATAGGGGATATCATATGTTACGTATATATATTATAATATATACTCACACACACACATGTATATGCGTGTACAGCATTGATCCGTGTTGAGATATATGTATGAATATTTCATGTACATATGTGCTGGACCTAAATTTTCTCTCATCTCTCTCTCTCTCTCTCTCTCTCTCTCTCTCTCTCTCTCTCATTACACCCAAGAGGCAAATTAATAACTAAAATCCACATGTCTAATCTCACCATACATATTATATAACATATATAAAAATTAACAAATAAATATTTGAAATAAAATATGATATTTTATGTTAAAAATATTTTAATAGTTTATAATTTTAGTGGTTTCCTTTATTATCATTTTTTTAAGGCAAATTTTAGTAAAAATTATTGAAATAAATTTTTCTTCATGGTGACTTTTTTATTGTAGTTTCTAATAGTTGTTTCTTTCTTGTGAATTCATCAATTCGTTTGTTAATTAAATTATGTTAATTTAAGTTATTAACTCTAATACCAACAGTATTTTATAGTTATGCGCTTATACAGATAGTTTACTGTTTGTAATTTTTAACAAGTTTTTAGTATTCAATTTGTGTAGATGAATTTTCTTCTTTATCAGTTTATTACTACATATAGAGTGAAAAAGTAAAGTAACAAACTTACAAGCTGACGACTATAAGTTTTCATTTATAGGCACTTCCGGTTTATTGTTATTAACGTACACGTGGCAACTTTTTTTTTTTTTTTTTTTTTTTTTTTTTGTTAATTTTTTAGGTTAATTCTGTACAATTTGTCTCATGCAGTAAAAAAAAAAAAAAAAAAAAAATGTTACATAAAAATGAAACATGGCTTTGCATTCGAAATTAGCTCTGCTATTTACTTTATTTGAAAGTATTTCACTAAAATAAGAATGTTTTGTGTTTTATTCAATGAACTCTTTGTATATATATCTACTTAGTAAATTAAAACACTTAAATAGATTACTCTTATTATTGTATAAAATAAACATTTTAAAAGAACTGAAGATAATGGTACAAAAAAAAAAAGTACTCTCTTACATTTTATAGATTTAGATTAATGTTTATTTTCTCTCTACGTCTTATTGCTACATTATACTTTTAGAATATATTAAAATAAGAACTTTTTAAGTTTTAGGAATTCAAGTCTAACCTTTTCAAACATAATTGCGTTTGATGTGATATTAAAAATATATATATATATATATATTATATATATGCTTGATAATTTTAAAAACTGCTGAGTTTACTTTTAAAATCTCTTTCTTCAATGTTATTTTCATGATTTGATTAAACAGAATATTTTTTTCCTTCAGTTATTTACAAGTCTCTGTAACAAAAAAAAAAAAAAAAAAAAAAAAAAAGGAATATTGAATAAAATTATTAATTTTAAGTTTCTTATAGGACGAAGCTTTATCAATTCTGTCTCTTTCAAATATTTCAACAATTTATACATTATTTTGTTCTATCTTATTCTTTTGCTTATGGATTTTTTTTGAAAAGCTTATAAAGCATTAATTGCATCCTTTCCAAGAATCTTGTTAAAAAAAACATAACAAAAAATGTAAAAACTTGTAATGATTCTTATATCAAGTGCAATATTATGCACATAATTATTATATTGATTTTTTTTAATTGAATTTGTTAAATTTTGTATGAATATGAATAATTATGAACGTATCATTGTGAGGACATCAATTTTTTATATACTCATAAAATATTTCAAAATGATTTACAAACGTTCTATCGTTAATTTTACTGAGATAGTGTTTTGTAATAGAAGATTTGCAGAAAGTTTTTTTTTTTTTTTATTCTTTTTTGGGAAAAAAAATGAAAGCCCAATAATACTTCCAAAAAGCTAGCAGTTGACTTATTTTACGTGATAGTGTTCTTGTCTTGATTTAAAATACATTCTTATGTGGAAATGATGCAGATATTTATAACTTAATTGAGTTAAAAACGTATCTCAATACTAAAATTTTTACTGTATAGCTTGCTAGCATTTTGTAAGAATAGTTTGGCTATATGACTTTGTTTATTTTCTCAATAAACCAACTTTTGCAATTGTATTTCAAAGACTATGTTAGTTTAGGATAATATATTTCAACCCCATAAAACCAATTTGAATTTAAAGTTATACATAATTAATGTGTATAACAAAAAGTTTCAATTTTTCAAAGAAAAAAAAATTAATAAACATTGAAAAATGGAAATTGAATTATATTTTATAAAACTAAATTTCTCGTTTATTATAGCAAATAATTTTGTATAACTTTCATATTGGATTTAAAATTTACATATTATATTTTTCAGCTGAAAATGATTTATTTTTTTCTTATACAGACTTTTCTTTGTATAGAGCCATTCAAACGTTAAAAAAAACTTTTAAAATTAAATTTCAATATTTTACCAAGCGTAACAAGTTAAAAGAATTATTTGAATACCAAATTTGAATTCAAAATTAATTTCTCTCTCTCTCTCTCTCTTTTCCCTCCCCCCTCTGACACAAAGTCTAATTACACTTTTTTTCTTAGCATATAAAATTTAAAAATATTAAATTCCACTTTTTTTCCCGTCTTTTTGCATGAGAAGATCAGATTTTTGATTAAAATTTTTAGGTTCTAAATTATATAGAAGTAGTTTTAGATTGCATGAGTGTCTTTTGGTATCGTTTCTCGGCTTGTTCAATTAGCTGTACTGTACGTCTGCCCAACATCCCCCATCCCCTTCCTTTTTTACCTCTTTTTGGCTGAATGCTTGGTTTCTTTATCTATTTATCTTTTTTTACAAGCTATAACTCTCTCTCTCTCTCTCTCATTCTCTCTCTCTCTCTCTCTATCATTTTGTACTATCCTACTTTCTGCACTTACTTTTCAAGAAATTCTCCCCATTTTCAAGTATATCTATGAAAGCGTCTTTCAGTTAATTAAAACAATGATAAATCTACTGTTTAAGAATTGTTTTATTTTGATTATTCAGAGTGACTTTATAATATAATTATATTGTTTGAAATATGATCAAAGGAACCATTTTTTAATTTATACACATTTTGTAATTTTCCTTTTTTTAACTAAACTACCCCCCACCCCTCTCTCTCTCTCTCGTTTTCTTTAAAGAAATCTCCACTAAAATTATTAATTTTTACTACCACCATAAATAAAATAATATATTTTATAGACCAAGGTAGGTCATACTAACAATAACAATAAATTGCAGCAAACGTTGATCTCATGGAAAATAAGCAAAATTAAAGTCTATTTAAGGCATAGATGAGTAATTAAAAGTTCTACATAGTCTCTTTTTTATGTTTGGATTTCAGTAAAGCTTTAATCAAGCAAAAATATGATAAGTGTAATAAAGCACCAAGCGATCGCAAATAATGTATTAATCGTTCATTCTGGTTGAAATTTGTAAAGTGTACAAGTTCCATGCACTCGTGGTATATTTTATAAGGTACAGTTCATTCACTTTGATGGGATTATTGATAAATTTGTGTTGCGTTAGTTAACTCTATTTTCTTGCTACAAAAAAATGCGCATTACATTTGAATAACCATAGTTGATCGTTATTTTAGTAGCAGAAAACAGAGTTAACAAACAGCATTACTATAGGTATGTATTTAAAATTTATTTATTTTATTATACATAATATAGTAAAATCATCATTTTATTTACTTACATTGCATCATCAGTGTCTCTCCAAGCTTAAAAATTAAACACTTATTTCGTCAAAAATTTCAATAACAAAAAAGTCTGTCTCTATACCACACAAAAAAAAAACTATCCATCTATTCCACCCCTTCTTTTTTCTTATATAAGAAGTAAAAACTAAAGGATCTTCTTTATGTCCTCTCACTGTCTTTTTCCTCTTCTTTTTTTTTCCCACCCTAAAAACTAGCCCTCAAATAATTCTCTTCCTCTCTTTTTCTTTCTTTCTTTTTCTCTCATGATATAACCGCTAGTCGTTGCTAAGCAACCACACTATAGCAATCCCAGAAGTCGTTTTTAAAATATAAGTCTTCTCTACACATACAACCTTTTAAACTTTCTCTAAGGAATAATGACGTCACGTTTTTAGTCATACATAAAAAAAAATAGAAATAGTTTTCTCTAATTTTTAACAAAATACATCCTCTCAGAGGTATTTGTTATTTGACTAACAAAATTTATTTGTATTTTTTTATTCTGTGTTTTTTTTTTAATATAATATATTCTTTGTTTTGTATCTGATGGTCAGAAAAGAGATGTGAATTTATTTTGGGTCACTTTGGGAAATGAATTTTCATATTATATATATTATACTGTATTTTTTTAGATTCTCTGAGGGAAAAAAATAAAAAGTTATGTACATTGACTTAAATAAACATAAGATTTTAGTGTATTTGTTATAATTTAATATTCTCACATTGTATCTTACAAATTTGAGTACTTTTGAATGCTTATGTGCATAGTAAAGGCTCACTACACTCAGAGAGAGAGAGAGAGAGAGAGAGAGAGAGAGAGAGAGAGAGAGAGAGAGAGAGCGAGAGAGAGAGAGAGAGCGAGAGAGAGAGAAAGAGAGAGAGAATGTAGTTTTACTTTTCAAGTCTAAAAGAAAAACAAGAAAAAAATTAAGTATAAAATGTCTAAAAATTATGTTATCTGTACATCTTACAATTATCTTAAAGTCATAGACCACATAAAACAACATGTGCTTTTTAATGAATAAACACGAAACGGGATCTTCAAAACTGATGCCAATTTTTACAAGAATGTTAATGTAGCCCCACGAGAGAGCGTGAAAAAACTGTAAAGTATGCAATTTGCGTGAAAATTCATGTTTATGACGTCAGAAACATGCAAAAGTTAGTATGAAAATGTTGTGCGGGCTGCATAATTTGACTTTTCTGATCACTGCTACGGGGCTTACTGTTGGGTTTTGAGACAAACTAATGTTATTTATGTAAATCCCATCAAGTGTTTTGTGATATAAATGCTTATGTTTTTCTTTGGTCTATTCCTTTAATACTAAATTTTATTGTGTTAAATAATATTTTATTCTAGATTGCACAACTTATTCAAGCCAAAAACAACTTTACTATAAAATATCTATATAATATAAAATTAGTCACGAATATATAGCAGAGTACTAGTACACGAAATGGAAGCCAAAAGTTTACATTAGTTATATAGAACTTTTTCATTAGTTCACTTCTTCTTGTTTTAGCAATAACGTGTAAAATTTTAACTAAATACAACCTTTGGCTTTTAACAACTTTTTAGTCCTTTATATAAACAATTTTATAATTTATGTTTCAAACTTCCTGATGGGGTGAGGGGACTTTTCGTTTAAGTTTCTATGTAGTTAACAAAATATATATTGATCAAAAATAAATCAATATTTATTTAATGTATGAAATGCTGCGTATAAAAAAAAAAAAAATGCTAATAAAATAATAATGACTTTTCTTAACTTAACATTTTGAGCACCACAAAATTGTACAATAAAAAGAGAACTCGATAAAAAAATATATATATTGGGAATAAATTTTATTTAAATTAGGGGAAAGTAAAAAATGAAGAGACATTGGCAGGAAATCTACAAAAGCAATTTTTCAAGAAAACTCATTATAATTCAGCTTTTTTTTTTATTCCATTAGTTGATATTTCCAATATTTTTCAACTTTTTATTATTTTTTATTTAAATATAAAATAACATAATCAATGAATTTTTATTTAGAATTGTAAAATAAAGCTTTGAACTATAAAATATGAAAAGTTTTCTTTTTCAGAGGAAAAAGGAGGATATTAAATTTTAAAAAAATATACGGTAAAGAAATTTTTGTAATGAGTCTTACCAGTGGATCACACTAGCCAATCACAGTCGATGAGGAAAATGCTATACAATACTGCAGATACCTAATTCCCTGTCTTTTTATCTTTGCGAAGCCATGATTTTAGCGTTATTTGAGAAAACTATACTACCAGTGAGCCCAGATTTTTTTTAATGACAGATACTATAGTCACTTGACGGGGGGGGGGGGGGGGGGGGGGGAGGGTAGCATTCTATTGAACATTGTTAAAAAAATTAAGCCTGGTAATTTTCTAATATATAGTTTTAAATATTATACATTCAGAGGTAGCTGTAAGACTTATAGAGGGCAAATACAAATACCCCCTCGGCTTATGTAATTCATGTGATTTCGAGCCCTGAACCCACGCAGAAGAAGACTCCTATATCCCTCAAACTATAATTGTTTGTTTGTTGTTTTTGACACCAATAAACCCCTCTAAGTCCTTTGGTGACCAAACCGGTAATAAATCATATTAACACAACATTACAAATGTTTATTCAAAAATTTTAATTAATTTACTAAAAATGCACAAAAAAAATAATTAATTGTTAACTTTAATTGTAGAAATGTGATGAGCATATCATAATTTTCCATGATTAAAGCTTAAAAATATATATAGTTTTCTCTTTTTTGCATCTCAAAGTAGGAGTTTTAAAACAAATGTCTTATACTGTATATAACGTTAATTAAATTTAAATTCATATCAAATAAATTCAATGTATACAACAAAACTAACATTAATAGTTTTGAATGTCTTATACACTTTATATACATAGTTGTATTCAAGTTAATGTCTTATAATAAACAGATAAGAAGACTTTGTTGTTTTGTGTGAGAGAGAGAGAGAGAGAGAGAGAGAGAGAGAGAGAGAGAGAGAGAGAGAGAGAGAGAGAGAGAGAGAGAGAGAGAGAGAGAGACTATTAAAACAGTCATAGACATTATAGTATAATACTATAACGTTGTTTTATTTAATACTATATGCAGTACAGTGCGTTCATTAAATTATACGACAGTTGTTTACTTTATACATTTCTATACGTATATATAAGAATAACTTCAAAATTAAAACTCATATAGAGCAATTAATTTTAAGGTGTTGTAATAATAATGAAAATAATTTTATGATAAGTATTTATTTGTTTTGTTTTAAATTTATAAGTAATTGTAATTGATTTATTGAATAAAAGTTATCGGTGTATAATGTGCTTGCCAATCACTGGTGGTATGAGAAAAGACCAAGATCTTGGGAAAAGACGCTTTTCTATACTATAACTTCTCGTCTTCTAAGACGTTGTAAACTATTTTTTTTCCCTTTGAAAAAAGTTCCTTGTCTAAACCAGACAATTTTCCTATAGGATACTATAGGTACACTAGCTTTGACGTGCTTTAATCCATTTATAAAATTGTGATTTACCAAGAACCCGTTGAGAAGTTACATGCTTGAAAAGTTAACAGTTTTTTATGACAATGTTTCTAATAAATTTTCAAATAATAAATAAACGTTTAAATTTATTCCTGTATATAATATTTATAGATTACTGTCACTCATATTTAAAAAAAATAGGACATCTTGAAGTTTACAAATATATTGGCTAGCATTGGAAAATAATTTTACTTGAAAAAAATAAGAAGTATAATTTTATCAAACTTACGAGATTATTTCTCAAAATTTAATAGTTCGAAAAAAAAATTAAAAGCTGATTTTCTTGTCTTTAGCCAATTTCATTTTTTTTTTAAACATAAATGAAATGTCAATGGACAATGTATAACATCTCTGCGACTGTAGAGCATAAGAATGTATAAAACGGCTCATACGTGATGGTGATAGCGTTCACGTTTCCGACCTACCCAATAAATATCTTAGTTCCGTTCGTTCGTATAACTTACATTCCATTAGAGATGACCTTAAATTATTAATCATTGAAAGTTGATAGTTTTTCTTTTAGAAAAATCTATGATTTGGAATATAAAATTATTAAGGTAAAGCTATAAGAGCAAGTGTCTCTAGTAAATCGAGAGAGAGAGAGAGAGAGAGAGAGAGAGAGAGAGAGAGAGAGAGAGAGAGAGAGAGAGAGAGAGAGAGAGAGAGAGAGAGAGAGAGAGAGAGATGATAGACCATGTAAAAAATAGGTTCATGCAAACAGTGTTTGAATTTGAACAGTATTCCTAATGAAAAATGACTTGGAAATCATTCGTGTATAGAGTTCGTAAATGCTACTATATTCCTTGTAAAAGAGTGACGAGAAATGACTACGTTCCAAGCGCATTTCTCATATATAGTGTGTTCAAAGAGCATTCCGAAAAACGCACAGAATATATTTGTTCAATTATTAAGTCAAATTGATATCATTATTGTTATATTTAAAATTTGCAGCTAGCTATATAGTTTACTAAAAAAAATTAATATATTTGCAATTAAATTACACGAAAAAACACAATTGAGAGCACTTAATTTTGTTATTAATTAAAACATACTTTGTTTTCAATAAAAAATCTTAATACCTCTCGTAAAAGATTGTCTGTAGCAGTAAAAAATTTTATGATCTCTACAGCAGGTTGTTCTTTAATAAATCAGTTTATAATACCAAGCCTTTTTTTATTTTATTATATTTCATCTTTGTATAACAGTTTCTTATACTCATATAATTTCAAAATTTGTGATCTTAAAGGCATAGAAAACATGAAACAACATGTTCTAAACACAAAATGGGATCTACAAAACTGATGATAATCATTACCAGAATGTAAATGTGGCCCCACAAAAGAGCTTCAAAAAAATGTAAAGTATGCAATTTGCGTGAACATTCCTGCATGTATATGACATCATATACAGGCAAAAACTAGTATGAAAATGTTGTGCGGGTTGCATAAATCGAAATTTTCGGATCACTGCTACGGGGCTACTGTTGGGTTTTGAGACCAACTAACGTTATTTATGTAAGTCCCATCAAGTGTTTTGTGATTTAAATGCTTATGTTTTCATGTTTTCTATGCCTTTAACTAAATTTCGTTTAAAAAAAAATATATAAAAATTTCTTTTCAACTGTTTTAACATGAAAAATAATACATTGAGTTATAAGTAAACAATGGTCACATCTATAGTGTCATTTGTTGGCAATAACCTAGACTAATGCATTTGATTGTGTTATGTACGTTGGATGAAAGAAATGAATAAAGATTTTTTTATTTACTAAGTATTATATATTATTATGTTGCATTTATTTCAAAATAAATTATTACTTTTTATATGTACTCTTCAAGAATCGTCCTCTCAAATACGGGGACTCATTATAAGACAGTAAGAGTAACGATTAAAAAAAATTAAGTTATATAAAAAATAAAATGTGCTGTATAATTTTTTTTATACTTTATAATGACTTAGCATATATTTAAATGGAGTATATAATACTGTATTTATTCAAACCTTTCATAAGAATATACTGTAAACATCGTAAAACAATACAGTTTTTTTTTTCTATCATAGTGCCTTTGTACATGATATAAGTTTATCAGTATGGTTCTGATATTGTGTTTGTTATACAAAAGATGATATGACTTCTTTACATTTCCATGACACAATTTTCTTTAACGAGAAAACGTAATAGTAATACTAAAAAAAAAAAAAAAAAAAAAAACGCGATGCGATGTTGTGAGACTTTAATAGAATAGATTTCATGTGATATAACCACGATATAGTAAGTTATACATTACATGTAATGTTTATATATATCTTATGTAAACCTTTGTATAATATATAAGATTTTTTTTCTGTAACATCAAACGTAAACGTGTGTTGAATTTTAATAGAATATAAATTATTGTTGCTTGCGGTAGCAAAAAGATATAAAAATTTATTTCAAACCTTATGATTTTATGGTGTTGTTGCGACACTGAAAAGTGCATTTTTGAAATTCAATGAGTTTCCATTTTTTTGCTTTAAACGACACTTTATTATTATTATGTTTAGGAGTAAAGGGGTCGTTTTTATTTATTTATAAGTTCTTTTTTTTTCTTTATTATTATTACTATGTTTGTATATTTGTTTTTACATTTATTTTTTGAAGTATTTGTACAAATATTTTTATACTTTATAATTAACGTTTTTTTATCATGCAAGATCAGAAACCCTTGTTTCTGGTTTTAGAAAGTTGTGTTTGCTGGGTTTATGCATAAAATACAAAAATATTTTAAACTGCATTTAAGGTTCATTCATATTCAAGGTATTTTGCTTTTATTCAACATACCAACATATTATTCTCAAATATACACCCCCACGTACTTCCACTTTGCAATTATGGTTTTATATATATATATATATATATATATATATATATATATATATATATATATATATATATATATATATATATATATATATATATTAATATATATATATATATATGCAGGAATTATATTCATACAAAATGAAATGTATTTTTTCAAGAAACTTTAGAATTTATTGCTATAAAATTACTATACATACTGTATACCGCAAGAAGTAAAAGCTATTTCAACGTTGCTTAAAATGGTACCATTTATATAACTCCGTAGCTACTTCCACTGAATGATAATTATACTTTTTCACACGTCAACGAACAGCACACATACAACTTATTCAGCAGAAAATCATGACGCAAAATGTTTCACAATTGAAATATCTTTCATTTCCTTTTTCAAGTTTTAAATAGAACTCCGCTCATCATTATCTTACATAAAAAGAAAAAGTTTAATTTCCCTCTTTTTATAATTTTTTTTTAAGTATTATACACAATACATCTTTCCTT
Organism: Ecdyonurus torrentis; assembly: GCA_949318235.1. Classification (NCBI taxonomy): domain Eukaryota; kingdom Metazoa; phylum Arthropoda; class Insecta; order Ephemeroptera; family Heptageniidae; genus Ecdyonurus; species Ecdyonurus torrentis. The sequence continues at coordinate 20,156,583 of OX439136.1, read as the reverse complement.
CTTTAAAAGTTTTTAATATGAGAAAAGTTTCTCGTACTTTTTTTTTTTTTTTTTTTTTTGTTTATTACAAAATCGAAATTGTGTGAGAGATGTGTGTAGTACATAAAATATGTTAAGGGGTTTTGTTGGACACACATCAAGAAAAAAAAATGCCGTCTCTTTTGTAGGTTGGGTAGTCTCTTCAACTTTATGGGCAGAAGACGTAACGACTTTTAAACGAGCTTTTCCATTTTCTATGTAGGATACGCAATTTAGACATTGATACTTCCATCTCTCTCTCTCTCTCTCTCGCTCTCTCCTTTCTATCTCTTTTCTTCCATAAAAAAATTCTATCCGTTTTTTCAATTCAAATTGTTGCTATATTTATCACTCTCAATTTTGACATTATTCTGTTTAAGTTCCATTATTTTTCATTTTAAATTATACTGTCTCTCTTTTTTTTTTTTTTTTTTTTTTTTTTTTTTTACATCTGCATCTGTCTGATACAGTACTAACGAGATTTAGGTTTGTTTTTTTCATTTTTTTTAAGATGTTCTTTTATAGACAATTAGCTTTTTAATTAATTTATTTATTTCTGTTTTACTTGCATATACTTTACGGTAGGAAGAGATTGAATGGTTAACTATAAGATATTGGCTCAACTTTGCTGTACAGCAAAATTACTTTTTCACCGACAGAAAAAAATTGCTGCGATATCACTTGCTGATATTCAACCTGTGTAAAAGTAGTGCATTAAACGTCGAATAACAACGTAATATGCAATATATTGTAGAGAGCATATATATGTTATACGCATCGTTTTGTTTGTTTGTTTTTTTTTTTTTTTTTCTTTCATTTTTTTTTTTTTTTGTATATATTTTTACGAGAGCTTCCTTTCTATCCATTTCTAATATTTCTCTCCTTTTTTCTCTCAAGCAATACAAAAATGCCCAAAATTTCTTCTATATTTCATCTTATTTTATATTTTACGTCAAAATAAAATCTTTCCTAATTTTTTATCTTTTTTCTTCTAACATCCATTCCTTCATTTTTCAATTTTAAAAGTTATGACACCCCTATTTTGTTTGCATAATAAAGTATACCAATAAAAAAAAGTATAATATAATATAGCTTATGTTTAATAGGGTAATTTATCATTTTTATTCTTAAACATTTGCCATATTATAGAATATAAATCTTTTAAAACAATATTAACCCAGATAAAAACTTAATTAAATCTAATACATGTTATTTTAATTATAAAAGACATTTTATTCAATTTTTTTAAAAATATTTCTTTTTTTAGGTGTCAGATAAGATATTAATTTTTGTTATTTAATTTTAAATTGTATACAAATGTGAACTAATAGCTTTACCGTGCAGTATGTGACAGAATCGTCCCCCCCCCCCTGAAAATACCAACCAATATACATTACAGGTATTACCACCCACAACCCACCACCTTCGTGATTAAAATTGCAAGATAGTGAATCCCCCCCCCCCCACCCGACACACACACCACCAACACCACCCATCTCTCAGATTCACCCGTGCTTTGCAAAATGAAATGTGTCAAAATCTGACGTATTTTAAGGTTAAAAAGTGATATATAAAAAAAAAAAAAGGAAGCTTTTCGTACATTTTTTCTTCTTCTTCTTTTTTTGTATCAACGTGACATTTCAATAGTCTTTTATGAAATATTCACGTTCGGTTTTTATACTGGTACATGGTATTAAGTTACTTGACGAAATTAAAGACCTATCTACAACTACAAAACCATTAAAGAAAAAAAAATGGGATTTTTTTTTTTTTTTTTTTTAAGAATTTTAGAAAGCTTGGTCGATACATTCAAATTAGTCTCCTATCACAGTGTAACCAACTGGTTCTATTTTATAACACGTACATTTTATGAATACTCTTTTTCTTTCCATATATTGTAGTACACAGTTAATTCTTCATCAAAATTTCAAAATTATTTTTGTTACAGTCCAATCAGTGTTTCTTACAAACGTAATACACAATAGAGCTAAATTTATATAGTTTGCCAGAGCTAAATAAATATTTATAACAGATCTATGAAATCTTCAATATGATTTCATACAGTATACCTTAACTCAATTTAATATGAATTAATGTTATCGTCATAGTAGAACCTTAGTAGCAATATATTTGCTATTATGCATTGTTTAATAGTATGTATGTAGCTTATAGCTTTTATTCGCTCTTTCAAGTTTAATAATATTTTTAATAAAGGTATCTATTTAAAGCCATAGACCACATAAAACAACATGTGCTTTTTAATGAATAAACATGAAATGGGATCTTCAAAACTGATGACAATTTTTACCAGAATGTTAATGTATAACCCCACGAGAGAACGTGAAGATACTGTAAAGTATGCAATTTCCGTGACTATTCATGTTTGTGACGTCAGGAACATGCAAAAATTTGTATGTAAATGTTGTGCGGGTTGCATAAACCGAAATTTCTGATCACTGCTACGGAGCTACAGTTGTGTTTTGAGACAAACTAAAGTTATTTATGTAAGTCCCATCAAGTGTTTTGTAATATAAATGCTTGTTTTTCTCTGGTCTATTCCTTTAAGCAATATACAATAAAGAACTTTAACAGAGAAGTGACATCCTCATGTTTTTTTTAGGCAAACCGGTATAAGTAAAACAGGAAGCCTACATCACATTATTTTGAGGCACCAATAGCAGCCCAGAACAAGCCATTCTGATGCACCAATCGGAGCGCGTGACAAAGCGAAGGCACCAAAAGACTTTTGGTGCCTGTTATGGGCCGTTATTGGTGTCTCAAATCAAAATAAATTAAGTTATGTATAGGCTTACTGTTTTACGTATGCCGATCTGCCTAAAACATGGGTTTGTCACTTCTCTATTAAAAGTTCTCTAATATATATTGACTTCACGTTTACGGTTTTAATTGGATATTGCATTCAATTAAATTTACATAATTAAAATAATGTATTATGTATGAACATGACTTGTAAGAGTATATATATACACTTCTACATACAATAGAGATCTACTACACGTTAATATTATTATATAGTTAATAATATTAATGTCGAGGTTCCGTACTGCCATAGTAGTTATAGTAGAAATACATTATATATGTATGTACAGTACTGTACTATATGGGATTACCATATAATATACATAATTACTGGTTAGAAATGCTATTGCATTATAATAATGAAGTAGACAATACTAATATGTAATTGTATTGAAATTATAATTGTTTAGTGTATCTCTTAAAGGCATAGACAACATAAAAAAACATGTTCTTTAACACAAAATGGGATCTACAAAATGATGATAATTTTTACTATAGAATGTAAATGTGGCCCATAAGAGAGTGTAAAAAAACTGTAAAGTATGCAATTTGCATGAGTATTTCTGTTTATGACGTCAGAAACACGCAAAAATTAGTATGAAAATGTTGTGTGGGTTGCATAAATCGACATTTTCTGATCACTGCTACAGCGCTACAGTTGGGTTTTGAGACCAATTAATGTTATTTATGTAAGTCCCACCATGTATATTGTGATATAAATGCTAATGTTTTCATGTTATCTATGCCTTTAACAATCAAAGGATAATGAAGTACATTATTAAGTTGTATCAAGAAAATTATGTACATAAACATAACAACGATAAGAGCATTTCGACTTATGCAAACCGCACAACATTTTACAGGAATTATCATCAGTTTTGGAGATCTCATTCTGTGTTTAATCATTAAAAAACACATTTTGTTTCATGTAGTCTATGGCTTTAAGCTTCAGGGTAGATTTTTTTAATGTCCTAAGTTAATGATATTAAGAGTTATAATTAGAAGGCTTTTATCTCTGATATTAAAATGTTAATCCTCTACTTTTTTATGTCGTTTGAAAGTCGATGGTAATAGCTATATGATAAAATTTTTAGAACGTGCAACTAATGTAGGTAGAAAAAAAAAAGACCAAAAATGTTGAAATAGTCTTATATGTGAGAGTAAAATTTCAAATATTCTTTATTTAAATTTTTGTCCCCCCTTTCTCAATTTATATATTTGAAAATAATAGTGTTCGTAAACCCTCTCTTTATCATGCTACGGAACACGAAAAAATGACAACCAACTAATGCTTTTTAAATGGCATTGCGCATTTTTTTTAAGGGAAAAGGTTTAAGAATAAACCTACTCTCTTGTCCTAAAATATTGATGTGACAAAAATCAGATTTTTCTATATTTCCAACTTTAATCAAATCACTGCGTCATATCTTCAATGACAATAATAAATTAATAACTATGCTAGCTCAATTTCAGCAAAAGTTGTTCAATACTGCATAATGTGTGCTATACAAATAATAACTATATGTTATTCTTATTTAATAACAAAATAACATTGATGCTATAACGACATAAATGCAGCTATAAATTACGTAATTTATTCTTTATCCGTGTTATTTTCAGCCTTATATTATTTTAAAAGAAACTATTAATTAATATTAAATGTGATATACATCAAACATTTTATTTGTTTGATCTTAAGTATCGATCTTCTTTTTTACATACAAGAAGAATTCGACTGTGGAAGAGAGAGAGAGAGAGAGAGTATAGACATTGGCAATATACAGAGTAATTGATTTACATAACTGCTTTGTAGGCATCTCAAAGTGTAATAAATTGAAATTCCGAGGCTATAAACACGTGACCAAAAGCATTTACAATTCACAATCTCAATAAGATTTTTCACTCTCTGAATGAAATAAAAATTGGTTTTTTATACAATTTATATCTTTCAATTTACGTACAAATAAAAATCTTTTGTATAAAATACAAAAAAACTTTTTTTTTTTCTTTACGAGATGCAATAGATTTTTGTTAAGGCTGGAAAATCACGTTATGCGGAGATTTAAACACTTTTTTTTTTTTTTTTTTTTTTGCACAATGATTACTATAGATAGAATAAGACAACTTCAAATATGCAAAATAAAATAATTATGAAATTTTGTGAGTCATTCATGCAAAATTTTGATTTACAAATTCTTAATATTTTACTCAGTAAAAAAAAAAAAAAAAAAAAAAATTGTTTGATTTGTATAAATAGAAATATTATCTTCGGTAGTTCTTATACCCACTTTCAAATGTTATTAAAAAAGTACAATGGTCCAACTATTGAATTTTAGGGGTACATTTTTAACGAACACTCTTAACTTTATTTTATATAAGATTTTTCAGCTATTATTTTTTTTATATAAAAATTGAATTCTTTTCTAAACTATAAATTAATTTTTATCTACGGTTTCCTTTTTCCGTATATAGCTTTTGCTTTTGACGTTCATTATTTTTAACTGTTCAACTTTGTGCTTGCGATATTATATTATATAACAAGCATGAACATCACATAGAGAAAGCAAAGAAAAGAAATTGCAAGCAGACAAAGGCCAAAATAATAATTTAGATAATTGCTGTTGACCACGTTTTATCCTTTGATGTCTTTTTAGCTCTTAACCATCTCTATTGTTCTGTGGCTACTAGAGCTGCAAGTTTACCAAGTGACCAATCAGAGAAGAGCAAAACTATATTAATCATATATACATATACGTATTATGTATATATACAGTATATATATATATATATATATATAATATATTATTGTCTTATCACTTATCAATACTTCGAAATTTAAAGGAATAGACTACAGAAAAACATAAGCATTTATATCACAAAACACTTGATGGGATTTACATAAATAGCTTTAGTTTGTCTCAAAACCCAACTGTAGCTCCGTAGCAGTGATCAGAAAATTCGATTTATGTTGCACAACATTTTCATACTAATTTTTGCATGTTTCCGACGTCAGAAACATGAATAGTCACGCAAATTGCATACTTTACAATATTTTCACGCTCTCTCGTGGGGCTACATTAGCATTCTGGTAAAAATTGTCTTTAGTTTTGAAGATCCCATTTCTTATGTTTATTCATTAAAAAGTACGTGTTGTTTTATGTGGTCTATGGCTTTAAGGTCTCATTTTTTCAGTAATGGCTAAGATTCCTGTAATAGAGGGTTGAAAAATCATTGTAAACGGACAGAACAAATTACTTAAATTATGCTGCATTGTGTCATGATATTTATAACATAAAATGCTGGTAAATTAGAACAAAATAAATAAATATGCTGTATAACACATAGTATTTTTGCTTTGCAGCATCGTTATTATGAACTATAGCATAGATTATGTTGTATTGAACAAAATATGCTGGAATTGAACTATAGCATAATTATTTTTGTTCGTGTATTTATTATTATTATTAAAATCTGATGATCATACTATTTCAAATTTTTGTCACATACATATAGTTGCTACCAAAAAGCAAGCCTTCTATTGAAGTTTCTTTTAACAAAATAACTTATTTTTTTTCTTTTAATAAGATCAAAAAACTTTAAAACTCAGAAGAAAAAAATCTTCATTCAAAGAATTTTATTCAAGTCTAAGAAATTGTTGCATTATATTTTTATTTTGTTTACTTTATATTTTTTCACAATACCAAACATTAAATAACAGCACTGTAATTCCCTTGCTACTACTTTCTTAGTTTTTTTTATATAAATAGTATATTTTGTAAGATTATGACTAATAAACTTCAAGTCTAAGACCTTGGAGAATCATCTCAAGTCATTTTGTGGCTTTCATCGCCAGTTTTTTTGTTATTTATTTATCTAACAAAATTACTGCATTTTAAAAGGACATTTTTACTGTTTTTTTAGATCATTTTTTTCTTTATTGGAAGAAATAAAAACGACAACAGAAAATGTACGTGACTTCTTTCTTTGCAATAATTTAAAAATATTTTTTAACTCTTGTAAGATAAAATTATAAATAATACAGTTAATATTTCATACAATTTTATTTAATTTTTTGTCCTTCAGTTTTTCCTATTGCGACGTATCAGCATTAAATGTTACCTCTCTTTGTCATCATTATATAATTCTACGCCAAATTCTTTGTTCAACGCTAATATCAATTACAATTTTAGAGTTCTTCTTCTTTATTATTTTAATATAATTTTGAAAATTGTAGACAGTTAATTTAACTTCAAAGGTCTCTTCTTAATACGTATGATACAAAATTAATCAAATTAAAGAAAATTTTAGAATAATGAAAAGAATATTTAATAAGAACAATCAGTTTTGTTGTAGCGAGTTTCATTAAATTAAGTATATACAAAAGAAAATTTATATTTATACTTTTAATGTTCTTTCCTACGTATGAATAAAAACTCAAAGCTTGTTCTGTAAAGTAAAGTGAATCTCAATAACAGTGATTGGCTTACCAACAAAATAAGACACATTCATTGGTTGATCTTGTTTTTTGAGCCAATAAAAGTGAGTCGCATATTGAGACTGTAACTTTTTTTGGGAAGTTCTTTCATTCTTATCAAGTTCAAAGTTCTAAAAGAAGAAATAACAATGACCATATATGTATAAACCATAGAGTTATTATAGATAGAGAGGAGAGGGTCCAGAGCTCTGCGGTCCTAGCTCTGAGTTGCGCTTTGTCGCCATCGTATAGCTCTACTCTTGAGTGTGTTCGCAAAATCACACACAGATCACACATCAGCTGTTTCAGCTACTTGCGCAGAAACGAGTTTCTCACCTCACTCTGCTTCTACGCATATTATTTTTCGAACGGGCCACTGCTTACCACAAGTGACCGCTTGGAGCAGCACTGTAAAAAGAGCTCCATAAGTTGAGTGTCTTTGTGAGAGTAACTTCTTTGGCGGCACAGAGAGCTCAATGTTATTAACATAGGGCTTACCTCTCTATCTATATAATCTCTTTGGTATAAACGTAGTAAACAGGTAACGATGTCATAACCAGCTGTTTATAACAAAGGAACATTTTCGAAGCTTGGCTCAATATATTTGTGTGTAGTTTACAGAACGAGCTTTGTAAACTTATATAAATTGAGTTATGAACTTACCTATTCTGATGACGTCAGGTAGTCCCCATGTTTGATGGCAAATGAGGACAAGTACTATTAAAATATGAGGTTTCATTTTTACTACTTCGCCACCTGGAATCAAAAATTACATGCCATGTTAGTTACGTTTTAAAATAATAAGCTTTAGAATTCTGTTATGCATTTTTTTCATATTTATTACTTAAGTTGTCAATATTTTAATTATTACAAACTATTTTGTCTTGAAAAAAGTGAAATGAACCATTTTCACCAATGAGTTATAACATACAAAAAAAAAATGCTAATAATGAATTTGAAATTGTAGTTTCAATAAGAATAAAAATTACACTATTTTATTTTCTATATATTGGGGGGGGGGGGGGGGAAGGGGGCAAAAGAAAGTCTTATTATAATTGTTAATTAGTTACTTGAATTCTAAGTCATTATACTATAAGAAGAATAAAATAAAACATGATTTTCTGTTTTGTTTTTTTGATTTAATTTTTAATAAAAAATAAACGTGGAGAGAGAGAGAGAGAGACGTAATTAGTGCACGAATAAAAAATAAAACTGTATTGATTACTATATTCCAATTTCAAAAACAATTTATTCATAACAAAATAATTTATGCTATAATGCAAAGTAGTAGCTAACGCAACCTAACAGTTGCATAATAATTTATACAATTCTAAAAAAATCAATATTTTAGCTACAAAGAAAAGAAAATTATATTTTATGCAATATAAATTACGTAATTTATTTTCCTCCATGTAGGGATGAAATCAGAGACAGCATTAAATATTTAAACATCTTAACATTAAGATTAATGTGTTTACTATCAAATTCACATTAAGACAAATATTTTACCCATCCCCATATAAAAAGAAAGAAAGAGCTGAAGGATAAAGAAAGATGCAACGCGTCTCTCATGATTTATGATTCTTCGATGTGACAAGAATATTGAAGTCTCTCTTTCAAAATCACATTATAACAACCCTCCTTTCTACACTTTCTTTTCTCTGTTTCATCAAACGTTTTTACAGTACGTATATAACAAAGTTATACCGAAAGTTAAAAACTTAATTATCATTATTTAGAATGTACTTTTAATGTTGACGTCATATCTTTTTAATACCTTTTTGTAATTTATTCCAAACTTGAATGAGAAAATTACATCGACTTTTATTTAATTTAAGTAATTATAAGTATTATACTATGCTGCGAAAATATTATCCTCTTTTTATACACTACAAAATTGCGCTGTATTATTATAGTGTGAAATTAAATAGAACATTAAAAATTATTAAATTAAAAAAATTCTCTATTTCTAATGTCATATAGAGACCAAAAAAAAAAAAGTAATTCAAAGACTTTATAATATAACTTAAAAATGATTCTTATAAGAAATTGTTCTATATCTGATATTCATAATGGATCTTATCGGTTTAGCGCGCGGGGTGACGCGGGGAAAGCTAAGGGTCCCCTAATTTAATATTTAGCTTATGGCAATAACACGTTTTTTGTGATTTTTGAGAAAACTACTCCACCGATTCCGGAGAAATTTAAATTAGAAATACTAGACATACTTTTACGTGTTTTAAGCCATAGTCATTTTTTAAGCATTTTTTTTAAACCGATAACCTCCATTGTAGCCAAATTGGTAAAACCACTGCAAAAGTTGTTTAAGGTAAATCAGTAATTAAAATGGTTTACGAATAATTACAGTACATTAATTAATAAGGTTAATACGTAGTAATGATAACTTTCAGTTTTTTAATTTATATTATTCCGTTTTAGTAAGTTTAAAAAAATCATATAACTATTTTTTTAAATAATAAAAGAAAGCTTCTTCATAACAGCAATTTTTAATAGTTGACTATAACATTTGGGTTTTACGACCCTTCCTTCCATTAACTCTTTGATCAGAATAGTTTGAAATTAATCAAACGCATAACGAAGTCAATAATTTAATTATTTATCTAAAATATATAATTTTAATATTTCGTCATATTATTTTAATATTTTTGGCTTGGAATCAGAATGATATACTATTATATACTAGATGAAAATTATAATCTAAATTATAAACATACATATTCATGAAAATTAAATTTGCATATATTACGCTAAATTTATTAACAAAATTTACTACCATATACTAAATAAACCACAAAGCGTAACTAGAGTAATTTTAGGAAAGGCTATTTTATGTTATACTACCAAAAAAAAAAAAAAAAAATGTTACAAAAATATTGTGGGGTTAAAAAAAGTTATAAAATATGGTTGCCAAAAATATCTTGTATAATTTTTTTTTCCGTATTATTTAATGTTTAGGAAATAATGAAGTGTATTTTTTCCCCGTTAATTATTCTTATTGAAAGGAAATAGTTAATATATTTTCAAACCATCCGTGTCTTTTCAATGAGTGATTAGATTATGCAAGGTCCATATATGGTCCTTGATTATACGTATACGATAAAACAAAACAAATTAATCAATGTATTAATCAGTATTAAGTCACTTTGAGGTTTTTAAAACAGAAAATTATAAATTTTGATAGGTGTTTATAAGAGAGAGAGAGAGAGAGAGAGAGAGAGAGAGAGAGAGAGAGAGAGAGAGAGAGAGATGAGTTACTTATCTATTTTTACAAATTATGGTAATTAACTATGCGTATATTAATAGTTATCCGTTATCCACTTACTACTATCAGCATATAATGCCATTATTATAATGTCAGTTGCATTTTCAAAATATATGTATAGTTTCCCCTTATACACTTAAGAGCTTTGAATTTTTGGTTCATATAAAAAAATATTGCATTTGACTCCTTTTTGACAAAATTTCAACGCCATAAAAGGAGTATGTAAAGTTTTTTTTTTAAAAATTAACTGCCGAAAATATCAATATACTGAAAGCTCCCTGAATTGGATAATATATATAAATTGATATGGGAAGATAATTAAAAACATAATAATAAATAAAAATTTATTTTTTCCTTTTATTTCTGAAAAATGTTTTTTTTAGAACGTACAGTATTTTTGTCAAAAGCTCATGTTTTTACGAGTCATTTACTATAGCTCAAATCGAGCTGCCTCTTTTTCGAGCTGAAATCTCAAAACCCGTGTTAAACGTTTGTAAAAAAAAAAAAATAATAATAAATAACACGAGCACCCAAAATTCGGGTGGGTGCGCTCGAACAAGTTTAAATTCACATCTTATAATTTATAGTACTAACCTCCATAAACGGTATAATATGATAAAATATTAATTTTTACACTCCAATATAACACTTATTATAATTCAATACGTAAATTATTTAGAATAAATTGCGTATTAAAAGGTTTTAACTGTATGACATACGTTATTCTTTTATTTGTTATTATGGTGTACTGTTTTTTTTTTTTTTTTTTTTAATAACATTACATATCTTAACCAGTTTATATCATGTTTGACCTCTAACTCCATTATAGGTCAAAAGAATATTAGAGATAAGATAGAATATTGAAAACAACAAAAAAAAACAAATTATGTAATATATTGACAAGGGCGGATCTAGGAATTTTGTTTGGGGGGGGGGGGGGCGACACCAGAGAAATTTTCCCAGTATTGGGACGGGGGTAGGGGTCAGCCCGCCGCAGGCGAAAAAATTTTTAGGGACACGCCCCTTTTTGGGAAAAAAGCAAAAATAGTATACTTGAGAAAATAGTTTTAAAATTATTCTAGTTTAATTTTTTTAATTTTTTTATCGCGTTTTTTTTCCACCCCTTATTTAATGACAATGGAAAAAAAGTGCAAATTGTTATCTAAAACCTTTAATTTTTTTTTTTTTGTATTTCATATTTTTGAAATTCCAAATCTATGTTTTAAATTGTATCTTATTACAGAGTAACCACAAGAATTTTTTAAGTTAATTAACGATTAGCAAGCCATTTATTTTAAATGACAAAAACAATCCACCTCAATTTAATTTAAAAATGGAGCTCAACAAAATTAGAATAAAAAAGTTTTATCCATAGGGCCTAAATTTTTATCATAAATAAAATGCAAATGAAATTTTCGCATAACATTTTTAATTCAGACTGGCGTGATGAAAATCAATAAGGTTTTTTACTTCGTCACCTACAGAATTTTAAAAACCTTATGAAATAATAAGACTTTTAAACAAAAATTAGTTCAAAACAATACACATAAAATTACAAAAGCAAGAACATGAAACATTAGATTTAATGGAGCTCATCGCGGTTTAGCGCGCGTGGAAAGCTAAGAGTCCCCTAATTTAACATCACGCTGATGAGGAAAAATACGTATTTTGCGATTTTTGAGAAACTACTCCACCGATTCCGGAGATATTAGATATTGAACTCCTCGAAAAGTTCAAATTTATTTTAAAGAGTTTGTTTCTTGCAAGTGGTCCATTATTGTTATTTTGCTAATTTTTCCTCACAAAGTAGTTTATGAGGGAGGGAGGCACGGGGGGCGAAGAAAGTAAAATAATTTAAAGGTACTACTTTGTAGCGTCGTATTTTTATTGTTATCATTTTTATTAAGTTCAGGTTGCTGTACCCAAAAATGCAATTCGAAAAATTGTATCTCAAAAACTAGCATCACAATTGAACAATCAAAATTGAGCGTCAAAAAGTGTTGAAAAATCTCCTTTGCTATTGAATCTATATTTGAAATCCGATATTGACCGACTTTCAATTTTTTACATGGGTTTAAGAAAATACTAAAGATTAATTTTTAATAAAAAATAACTTTCAGATTTTTTCCAGAACGCATTTGCCGAGAAAAAAAAATCACTAATTGACCCATTTTACTTTAAATATATTATGCAATATCTTCAATAATTTTTTTCTTTGTAAAAATATCGGTAAAATTGTTCTAATTAAATCTCAAATTCATTAAAAGAATAGATCTGCAGATGAAGCTGGTATTTTGTTGAGAAGTTGATCAATTTAATTTTGCACACGGTGAGCTTGAAATTTCGTATCTATGCACGCTAAAGGGGGCTTATTTGCGGAAGATTTAATTTGAGCTGAAACTTTTTGGAGTTTAGAGAATTAATGTTCTTTGGTTCATTTAAGCTAAAAAATGTCATAATTGATTGTAACGACAAAAAGGCTACCCTAAATTAAGTAAGGCCTTAAAAAATAAACTGAATTTTATGTATTATACGTAAAAAAGTAATGCGCTGTAGCTGAGATTTTTTATTTCATTTTTTGGAGTTTTTTTTTTTTTTTTTCCTTTCCCTCTTTTTTTCCCCTCTTTTTTCCCCTTTTTTCCGCCCACGTGGGCCGTTTGGGGGGGGGGCGATCGCCCCCCTCGCCCCCCCCCCTGGATCCGCCCTTGTATATTGACCGCTTATGTTTACTCAAAATGCGGAAAAGGAAGTGGCGGAAAAGGAAACCACGTGACGGTAAAAGTGGGAGGCAGCTCAGGCCTAGCTTGCTGCTGGAGCCAACTTTTCTCCCACTTTTACCGTCACGTGGTTTCCTTTTCCGGTCACTTCCTTTTCCGCATTTTGAGTAAACATAAAGTGTGCTTCTGTTTACTCAAAATGCGGAAAAGGAAGTGCCGGAAAAGGAAACCACGTGATGGTAAAAGTGGGAGAAAACTTGATGCCAGCAGCAAGCTAACCTTGAGCTACCTGGAGCTACCTCCCACTTTTACCATCACGTGGTTTCTTCTTCCGGCTACTTCCTTTTCCACATTTTGAGTAAACAGACGCACTCAAACAGTCCAGGCCTAGCTTAATGCTGGCACCAACTTTTCCTACTTTTACTGTCATGTGTCATGTAGTTTCCTTTTCCGGCACTTCCTTTTCCGTTTTTTAGAGTAAACATACGCACTCATTGACTAATAAAGGAAAAACTGTTTTGAGACCTAATAATCGTGCTTTTAGTTACATCCGCTTTCGTTCAACTTACTACGCATGTGCAGTACGTCGAAACGGAAGCGGAATTGAGAAAAATCGCTTAAAGTTGGCCTCAAAATAGTTGTTTCTTCATTAGTCAATTTTTAAAACAAACTTGATTTTTTTTTTAAATATACCTTATTGGTGGAGCACGGTAGCCAATAACAGTGTGGTGCGAGAAAAACTTAGCATCCCCTAATTTCATATTCTTATGTTGTTGTTGTTGTTTTTTTTTTTAATTATTGCAATTGGGCTTAAAATTTTTAATTAGGGAATTTAAGACGTAATTTCACTTGTTTTAAACTATAGTAAAAATTAAAAATATTTTATTTAGGAAACTTTATCTCCATCTTTTATTATGGACACAAAAAAAACTAAATAATTACGTATGTTAGCTCATTTTCAGCATAATTTGTTTAGTACAGTATAATTTATGCTATATATCATAATAACTATATTACAAAGCATAAATATTATGTTGCATAAAGCATAATTATTTATGTTGTTCTTATTTAGCATCATTTATGCTATAATGACGTAAATGCAGCTTAAATCATGTAATTTATTCTTTCCGTGTATCAAAATTCATTCTAAAAAAAAAAAAAAAAAAACTTTCATGTCTTTTTAATTTAAAACTTTCTATACATACAGTAGCAATTTTTTATAACGATATCAGTATATGTATATAACCTCCCTTCTCCCACTTAAGTTTGTCAATTCAATTAAACGCTGTACGTTATTTTAATTACAGACTTTAATTTATCGATTTTTCTACCTGAAAAATTGTATACGATATTATAATGTGTTCAAACTAGCAAGAAAAAATAATTGCATAAAACATGATCAATATTATTTAACATTTTTTAAATAGTTCGCAATTACGTGAAAATTATACTATAGTTAAACAGTATACTTGTATAATCTAATTTTTCACTGATAATGTTTCTGTTTTCTTTTTTGTATTTTTAAAGGATTAATTTGTAGAAAACAAAAATGTTAATGTTCTATTTTTTTTTTTATATGTAATGAAATGTAAATTCTTTTTCTGCGTATGCTGATATTAAAAATTGTTTATGTGGTCGCACATTATTTTTATAGCGTTTTTCATTTGTTTTTATAAAATCGTTTTTTGCATCTGTTGCTATATAATCTCTCTCTCTCTCTCTCTCTCTCGTTTATCGCAAATTTGTTTACAAAAACTAAAAAAATGATGATAAAAAAATAATAATATAACATGAGCGAATAGATAATAAAAAAAATTCTCATCACCGCGCATATAGTTTAAAAAATTCACATAATACTAAAAATAATCATATTTATTTTTTTAATGACTGATGCAGACATCAATTTGAAATTTAAATTATAATCCTGCAGTAAAAATAATATACGTCATTGTTAAAAAATCTATTAAATAATATTAATTATATTAACTTATAAAATTAATATAAAAGCTTTTTACTAAAGAAAACAAACATTTTTCAACATTTTTCGCTTTACTATAAAATTAAATCGATTTTTTTTTTTTTAATGTTTTCAATTTCAATTTGCTTTTTTGAAAACCATACATTTAAAAATCTTTTTAAGGAATCTTTGCTGGTTATTTATGCATATATTTTTCAATTAACAGAATACTAGTCAATTTTGTTGGCATTGTATATCATAAATGCACCAATAAACTTTTATAAATTAGTTTAAAATGAAGTATTTCTGATTCATAAAAACATTCCATCATGCTATTTATATTACGTATTGCAGTATATAAAATTGTATAAGAGCTTTAATAAATATAGTATTATGCTACAGTACTATACAAATAATCGATTTTGATACATAATAATTATGCATTTTTAACAGTTTCAACTTAAAAATATTAAATATAGTTTAGAAATGTTTACATAATATAAATATTATTAATGAAGTAATAATAAATTGTATATATTTAATATCGAATTAAGTTAAGTTTTGACTCACCTCTTGCGCTCAGCTATTTTGCAGCATCTAGCTTGGCTCAGCTGCCCCCGGCATCTGAGCATTTAAGCAACCCGCAGAGCAATATCATCATCAATACACTAGCGACATACAATCAGTAGTGGCATGACCTGGAACTAATAACAGTTCAAACTTCTACTTTTTTTTAACAAGAGTATTATATGTGTAGAAATTTATGTCTGCTTTTGACGTATAAACTGTATACTAAAGAAGAGAAGAGAAGAAAAAAATGCAACTTATATTTTTATAAATAATAATTTAATAATAAATAATGATATTGTGGGGAAAAGATCACAAATAAAAATATATTTCTTACACACATCATAGAATTTTGTTATATTAATTTTATTTTATCTATATAAGTTTACACACGACTTTATATAGAAGAAAACAACAACATATATTGGTATCTCAGGAAGTCAAAGTGACACAAAAGATAAATCATACTTTTTTTCTTATCATTGAACATAAATGTCTTATATCATACTGCGGCTTAGAAACTATTTTGTAATGTTTTATTTCTTTTGAAAATGAATATTATACAGGGTCGGACTGGCAATCAAGGGGCCTCGTCCGCAAAAGGGGTGTAACACCCTCTTTAGGGGCCACAAAGGGGGCGTAACACCCTAGTTACGCCCCTTTTTGGGCCTTAGGGGCCTCCAAACAGGGGGGGCCACGTCCGCAATTGCGGACTTGCTCTTATGGCCAGTCCGACCCTGATATTATATATATATATATATATATATATATATATGGAAGGTATTTTTATTCTGAAATATTTCGTCATATATAGCCCTATATGCCAGTAACATATATACAACAAGAAATATCTATGCTACATTGAATTACAAAGATGCTGTACAGCTTTACAAAATACGTTCTTTTTACAGTAAAATTATTACTTATTATTTTTGCAATATCCATGCCTCCAACTTGCATTCAAGAGGTCGTAGGTTCGATCCCAAACACCAACAAAGCTTTTGCGAAAGTCTGACAATGGCAGGGAGCTAAACTTTTAAATTCGGGAGGCAAAGTGAAAATTGCTAACCATCCTGACTGCGCGTTTCCACGGTTTCCTCAGTCTGTTATGGCGTATGTCGGGATGTTTGCTATAGACTGTGGCCAACCCGTTTCGAACGAACCCGCACAAACACGTAAACACAGGGCTCTGGAAGATTCAGGGTGTATAAATGCAGTTGAGAAACTGCGAGTACCTCACTGAGGTTTAGCCAAATTAAAAAAAAAATATATATATATAAAATTGCAATATTTATTCTATGAGCATAATATATCTAGGCTTGTTTTTTCATTATTATTTTATAATATTGATTAACCAAATAATAAATGACAGACCATCAAAGTAAATATACATAGTTAATGATATATGTTAATTTTTCTTTGTCATAGGATGTTTATTATATTTTAAAACACTCTGTTTTGTTTTATTTGATAAAATATTTCAAATTTTGAACTGTCAATTTTTCATAACACTTCGTTAAAATTGTGCTTTATATTGTGACTATATTTATGTGATGAGTAATTTGATATAATATGTATCATAATTTATTTGTTCAACATTATTATAAACTTCAATATTTACATGACTTCTTTATTAGTTTTCAAACAAAAACGATGAAAATTTATTAACTACAGTCATTTTTTTGCACTCAATTTATTATACAAATTAAAGAGTGCGCAAGGTTCATATACGCTAAAAAGTATTACATAAATATAACACAAAAGCTTAGTTTTGTTCGGTGAACTTTTGAATTTAAAAGAGTGGGGTACCGACCTTATATCTCAAAACTTAGAAGTGCTTTGGGTCTAAATTTGGTGTCATTGTGTAGCTAAGGGTCATACCTAGCCGTGATACAAATTTCATGATGTTTGACCGTCCCGAAAAAAAAAAATTATTGAAATTAACATTGAAATAATGTTGTATATTGATAAAGATATATGACTGGAATTTTTATCCATGACGTAATGTTCAACTAGATCGCACTATAGGGTGTATGCGCATGACGTCAAACTAAATTTACTTTGACGCCATACTGTAGCAATGAATAACATTGCTCACGGAAAATGTTTATTATTAATATTATTTTGGTTATTTTATTATTTTTATAGCATATATACCTAAAAACCTAGTTCAACCTATTAACAGCATCAAAGCTCTGAAAAATATTGCAAAGTATTTTTAAACTTGCAAAATGTGTAATTTTTCCATAGCGGCCCCATTTTATTTAGTGCTCACATATAGCCTTGACTTTTATATGAATGCAACCACCCTATACATAATTAGGAGAACTTTTAGAAGGGATCTAAATTTTTATATAACTTGGTATTGCGAAACCGTACTATTGGTGATGTATGGAAAACTATCACACCAAGTACAAAATTATCAAAACATAGAGAGATGTTATGCACATTTTACTTGTTTTAAGCTATTAATATTAATTAAGTTTTTATAAAGGCTTATACTGTCCCCAAAACAAAAAAGATCAATCATGTAGTAAGCAATTTTTTTTAATGTTGCCAGTTGCCACAATACGAACACATACTGACTAAAAAAATATTATATAAAATTTATATTTGTATAGGCCTATTGTATACAAATATGCAAATCAAAATATATGTTAAATAAACAATATTACTCAATAAACGCATTTTTAAAGGATGATATAAAAAATTATATATTATTATAGTCATGTTATTTTGATATTATTAAAAATTGACAAAATCAGGACCTTAAAGTGAGTCCACTAATTTAAGGGATTTTAATTTATATTTAAAACATCTCTGCAAACATCTAGACCAAAAATATGTGATATGATATTATACGTGAATAATTAATGGAAATAGTATTTCTAATATTTATATTTACTATTTATATTTTATGGTATTTTTAAAGTGCGTTTTAGTATTATGTATTTTCCATTGTTTTTTATAAAAGAGGATTGCTTACAATTAAATTCATTGCAGATTGAAAATATTTTACTATATATTTGAACATCCCTTAATTAGATGGCATTCTTAGGAAAAAAATTTCATTTTTTAAATTATATATTAAATAACGCGTGATTTTATTTTGTCCAATAGTGCATCGCAATAGTTTTCAAACAGCTTTACATCAATTGACATTTCGTAATTATCTTTGACCTGATATACATAGGTCAAAAGGTGATATTATAATGATAAAAAAGTTGCGAGTCGTCATACATATGTAATCAATTTCAGTGTAAATAATATAATTATAAATGATAATTTAAGGGGAGAGGGGTCAGCGAACGAACTATTTTCTTAAAAACTGCGATGTTTTATATTTTGGCTACGTAGTATAGTGGAATATGTGTATCCTTTTTTTTTTTTTTTTTTTTTAATCGGACTGTCATGGCGAATACCGGGCTGTGTACTTAGGCCGTGGCCAGCCCGTGTGTGCTTTTCCATTAATTGGAAAGTCCTTACCTGTCGATAAGACAATGTCTTGACTGGGACTGGGATTGGTGTGGCACGAGAACACAATATGGCAAGCAAAAAAAAAAAAAAAAAAAAAAAAAAAAAAAAAAAAAAAATGATAATCAACATTATATATAAAAAGAAGTTAAATAATTTAAAACGTGGAGATAATTCCTGAATCATGAATAACATTAAATTTCTTACATTGTTGTAAAATAAAATTGATCAAATTGTTTATTCAATGCTTTTTTATGGGCCAATCACTGTAATTTGGCCGCACCACTT